>VZRR01006124.1:43430-65380 GCA_013398015.1 Oreocharis arfaki
GAGGGGGGATAGAAGAGAGGAGAGTGTGTTATTATTGCCTTAATTTCTATAATTTCTTTTAGCTCTAGTTCTGTTAGTAATAAAACTTTCTTTACACTGTATGTACCCAAGTGCGTACCTGTTTTACCTCGCAGATTACTTTTGTTTTCCTCAATATCATTAATACACCTTATGCAAAATAACAAATTTCGTAGAAGCTTAACACATAACAAGCTCAAACCACGACAGCTGGGTTCCCTGCTGGAACCAATTAGAACAATTAGCAGCACATCAGCGTTTGTGCTAAGGGCTCTCACATGTGGGTATTTACCAAAGACCTGGCCCATTTCCCCACCCTTCAGCATCTCCTCTGCTGTTTCTGGGGGCTCTCATCCCCCTACTTTTACCCTTTTCCCCCAGACCTCATATTGTTAAGGGACTGTGCAATTCAGGGAGGGAACAGCAGCGCAGACAAGGCAGGAGTTAATGAATTGTTCATGATGGAAGAATAACAACCAAGCTAATTAAGGGTCTTCATGTGCCTCTGCCAACCTTCATTAGCTGCTGTGGTGACCCTGTGCCTGCTCACACAGCAGAAACCTACCTGCTCTCCCAAAGAGACTCAAAATCTCCCTTCTCCACAGCAATTTCTATCACAGTGTCAGTTAATGGATGCACCATTTCCCCTCTAGATTTCAAAATTAAGGCTATGATGTTTAATTATTAATGATAATGTCACTTGTGCCTTATCATTTTCATTAACTGACGTTCTTCTTAACTTTTAGAAACTCTTGTTATCCAAAACATAATTATCTAGTCATTTATTCTGCAGTGCAGATGGACTTTAGGACGTTGGACATGACTGCTGACAGACATCACATCCTTCAAGGAGGACTGGACTTCCAAGCCTGTTTTGCTTCTCAGACTCTGCCCTCTACTATGTTAAATTGTTCTTGAGGCACTTCTCTAGCTGCATCAGCAGACGTTCTTAAAAATTGCATTGATGAATTTCCTTGGGAAAAAAAACAAAACAACCTTTTCTCTCAGTCCTCTAGAAAAACAGCAGAATTAACACCCTAACTTAAACACCTGGACCAACTTTGGGGGCAAAAGACTCCCGGTTCCTTGAAGAGATGCAGTGAATTCTCCTAAACCCCAGGAAGCCTGCCCTTCCTAAAGGACCTTGTCCTACTAACTGCAGAGAGTTAGGAGCCAGTTTGGTCAAATTTGAGCGGCTGCTCTTTGCAAAGGCTATTTCTCTTTTTGCCAGAGATGTAGGATGTACTCTGCCAAATTGTAGAGTCCCTTTGCACATTGATCTCCCCAGCTGTAACACAGGCTGCTTAGAAAATGGGAACACATCTAAGCGGAGAGGAATAGATCTGCTGCAAATTCATTAGTGCTGAGCTCCCAGCAGTGCTGCTCTGCTGTCTCTCTGGGAAGTGTCACAAGACTCAGATGTCACTGGAGTAGCAGAGTTGCTTAGCCTACCCAGGGGGTGGCTGCTGGTACCAGTCCTGCTCATGTCTCACAGTCAGAATTACTGGCCGTGGCCCAGCACAAAACGTTGTCAAAACAAAGTCTAACCCTGCTGGCACCTCCATGCTTCTCATCTCTGCCCGCCACCAGCCAAGACGCCAATCCAATCTGTCTCTTCCCATTCCCCTACCCTGAGGTCCTTCTGGGAAAGCATGGGCTCGTTTTTGCTGAAGGATACTCAGGTAGCATCTGCACAGCCATGCCTGAAGGAGTAAACTAGTCCATGCTTGTCCGTCAGAGCCACTTGGAAGGAATAATAGGATGGAAGGGCAACTAGAAGATTTTGACAAAAACCATCAATCAACAGACAAAGCAATTAAGGTTTTGACTGTGTTGCTATGGACTTTTCTCTCTAAAATTCTCCTGTGGAAGGGAATCAGATGCAACACACCCGTGAAAGGCAATTGAGTGCTTACCACTCAGCTTTTCCAGCAGCTTCACTTTTAGTGCCGCCTCTGCCATCCCAGGGCAGATCTCACTTCTGAGGCACTCTGGGATGGAGAGGCACCAGGAATACTTCTCTGTCATGGTACCATGTACCAAACTCCTTCACTAGTGGAAAGCTCTCACTCAAGACTATCTCGGAAAGTTACCTTTCGGTCCACGCTTTCACGAACGTAGTTGCACAGAACAGCCAAAATAATTAAGTTGTGCCCATCTAGTTGTCCTCATCAGATACAATAAAACAAAATATCTAAAAAAAAAAAAAAAAAAAAAAAAAAAAAAAAAAAAAAAAAAAAAAAAAAAAAAAGAAAAAAAAGAAAAAAAAAAAGAAGAGGCATGACAGTGGCTGCTGTCAAGTTACCAGCAGAGCAGATCGATCCCAGTGCAACAAAAAACTCATCAAAATTCTATTTCTTTATGTGGATTTTTTTTTTAAAGTTACACCGTTAAAAATAGTCAGGCTTTTTAACTAAAAGTCATGTCTTTAAATATACGGGCAGGACGGTACATCCCATGAACGCCACTTCCAAGCTGCATCCTGCTCTCCGCGAGCCTTGCACCCCTCCTTGTGGTGCATCGAAGCAACTGTCGTGTGAGCAAAATCCTCTCTGCTGGGCTTTGGCTCCCAAAAAAGAGTACAGAGACATCCATCATCTCTGGCACCGAGCACCACCTTCTCCATGTTGCGAGCGTCTCCGAGCTAGAGATATAATCAACTACTTCTTCTGACTAAAAGTCCACCCTAAGCACACGTTTCAAACATCATTAAGCTGGAGGGAGTAGACGTGTGACACATTGAAACAGTTACACTCCTCAATCTTAATGTTTGTTTAAAGGTTACTTTTGGATGAAAGCTGGTTAGAGAATAAATAACAGATGCTGAAAGCATCCATTATGTATTTTTGCAATTAGCAGAAAATCTTGGTACTTTTCTTAAAGAACATACATAATTTTGTGGGATGTTTATTGCTAGAAGCAATCTGGGCTCTTGCTGGCAAGAGCAGCATCCAAGAACCCAGGGAAGCTTCACAAGGAGTCACACATAGTAAGCCAAAAGCAGTGCTTGCTTCAGGAACAGCACTTAAAACCCTGTGTTTGCTGTCACAAGGAAGTGGTCAAATGCACTTTCTTTCCACAGAAAATTTTAAATTAGAAAGAACATGGTGAAATCATCTCTGTTTCTTTTCCATGGACATTTTGATTACCCAGTAAAAAAGTGGCTCCTGATTATACTTTCATTCGAAAAATGCTCCCAGGATGTTTCATGCTAATCTTGTCTTCTCTGCCCAAGGGCTTCTTCCGTGGCCCAGTTACCACCGCCCCTCTTGGGGTATGGAGATACTGCTATACCTTGGGAACTCTCGTGCATGCAGCATGCATGGCCTGGAAGGGAAAATGGAAGCAAGGAAGTCACTACAGCTCCCAGAAAGTATCTCCCTCTCATAAAAGTTTGTGTGTGGAATATGAGGTGGAGCAGCAGCATTACTGTGCCCAGTCCTCTCCCTGGTGATTTCCATCATGTCCAAGTGAAGCTGGAGGGGGTATTCAGACAGAACAGAGGTATTTGAGTTAGAACATAATTCAGATCTCAGCATACTTGGTGACCACAGCTGGGAACTTCAGCTGGTTCTGGCTGAAGAAGACAACAGTAGTAATGCCCTGAATAGAAACCTTAAGAGTTGCCCTATGCTCAGTCAGGAGAGAAGACCACCAGATATTACATTCTGCATATACCCCGACAGATCCTCATAGTCCTGAAGACCTCCATCATAGATTCAGCTTTACTCCTAAGACTTGCATCTAATTCTATCCCTAAATCTCATTTTATACCTCATAGCACTAAATGAAAACGCATGCTGAGGACAGAAGTCATCCAAGATAACAATTTTCACGTACCGTACCCAGCCCACCCCACTTTGGTAGTCACACAGCACTCCTTGCCATTTCTTACCACACAGAAACAGCATTGTGCTAAAAAGCCCTCCAGAGTAAAGCAGATAAAATCTTTTGGGATGGTGCCTTGTATTTTCCAAGAGTTGTCTCGCTGCACCACTTATTACAAGAAACTAAACCAAACCCTCCTATTTGAAAATTGGACAGAAAAAGCACAACTCAAACTGGTATTTTGTTTAGGATTGAATGGTTCACACAGTTTTTAAGAAGCACTTTAGACAAAAGCAAGCTTTCTGCCAAACATTTGAGGGGGAAGAGAAAATTTCTGCTTTGCTGTCTGAATGCAGTTATAACCCAGGATGACAAAACAGCCTGGCGCTGCTGCCTGCAGTGAAATACACTGTGCATCTCATGCCTCACATGCCAGGCTCACATTGCCTTCACCCTGCCTAGTTTCGTTTCTATAGCGTTATCCTGAAGAAAAATTCCTGTCTCCACAACCCCTGGCATTATGGGTGGCAGAGTCATCAAGGGGAGATGAGGATTTTGCAGGCAGGGATTGCTTTTGCATTAATTTCTATACAGCATGATGATGAAATAGCTGCACCCCACAAGCATCGCTGGCCTATGGAACAGGTATTTATCTAAAGCTGAAGTCTGATGAGTGAAGCAGAATTGTCTGAGCTTCTCTAAGCATCTTCTCTCCCCTCCTCAACCATCTCACTTGCCTCCACTGATGCATAACTGGTCACTGCTGGTTTAGCATCTAGTGACTGAGAAGGTTTTCTCATGCTACTGCTGCTAAGCACTGTGCTGGAGCAAGGCAGACTCAGCTGATCTGACTCACACAGGAGAAAAGAGCAGAGGTACTACACAGAGATTTCCTGTAGCTGGGGGGGGGAAAAAAGCAGCAATGTGCTTTATGTCAGTTTTGTAACAGCTTATGTACCAAGTTCATGTCAGAAACAGGTTCAGATTGCTTCAGACAAAGGTTTAAAGGTTTTCTTTATTTAGCAAGGCACATAGAGATTGGCAAGAGCACCCCCTTCCCTATCCGAAAGAGCATCTGCAATTCAGAAAGGTAAGGAAAAGGCATTAAAAGGCAGAAAGCAAAGAGGATAGAGCATACCTCAGCTGAGCAGATTAGAAGACTCAATAAAGACGCCTATTGTTACCAACAGAAATACTCTACAAATACACAGGCTGAAACCCACCATCTTAAACTAAGCAATCCATGAAAAATAGCAGAGAGATGCAAGATTAAATTCTTCCATGCTCCCCTATCTCCATTGGAAGGCTTAGAAAGGTCTGCAGATCAAGAGTGTGCATGCTGCTGCTATATGAAACCACGCATTAATATTTTTACATTATTTAATACTTACTGTCTCCTTTGTTACCTGATCGGGTGAATCCTCTTCACACTGTCTTGCAGTTTTCATTATCAGCTGCAAACCCTGGGACGTCTGGACTGTGGCAAGGGCATAGCCCCAGGTCTCCAACTCCTGCTTGCACCACAGCTTGAAGAAATAACCTGATTGTGCCAAGGAGCCAACTGTTGCCCCCGGAGCAAAGGTCAGCAGAGCTGTCACAGACTTGCAGCCTTCAGAGACATCTGTGCCACAACAGGGACTGAACTGGTACTGAACCTCACACCCGAGGAGGAAAGTAATCCCCTAAGCTGCAACTTTCCTAAATGCTGGCAGCCAGAAACTGCCAACCGGTAACAACAGCTGGCAGCTCTGCTCTGAACTGAGGGTTTTTTGAATTTAACTCTCCCCTTCTCCTCAGTCCAGCCTGGGCAGCAGCACACATATGGCCCCACTGTTGTAAGACACAGAATTTTCCACAAGACCTCGGAACTCCCTCACGAGCCAGCTCTTATTAAGGACAAATTGTTGCTAGTGGGGGATATCTTAAAATGAAGCAATCCTCAAGGGCATGCTCATGGTCATCTCTGCCTGCCCCTACTCCCACAGTGGGAGGCTTAACTCAAAATCTCTGTCCAAAAGGTGCCAATTTGATGGGCAGCTCTGCCCCTATCAGTACATCCCTAAGGAGACACTACAACTTCAGGCTGAGGTTTCAGCAAAAGTTTGGTCTCTGCAGTTTTACCAGCACAAAGATACCTACCACTGCTGAAAAATCCCCTGCTTTCCCCACCCCTTTCAGACGAGTTCTGCAAATCTTTCCAGAGTAGTTTCAAGTTGGAAGGGTTGGACTTGATGATCCTGAGAGATCTTTTCCAACCCAAACGATTCCATGATTCTAAGTTCAACAAGTTGTTTAATAGGAAGCTATATGTGACAAAACAACCTCTTTTGTAACAAGCCTTCACATAAAATGGGTTATTTTAAAACGAGCCTAGCAGCCTCTCAGTTTCTTTTATAGAGAATATTATGCTGTGCCAATCTCCTTCAAGAACAGCCTAGAGTACAGCACGTAGGCATGTGCTGCAGAGCCAGCAGAATGGCAGTCAGGAGATCAGCTGCTGATTGAGCAGGGACTCACGAGAAATCCAGCAGGTGCACAATAGGTTTGTGTTTCCTAGACCACTCTAACTCTTTTTCTTTCACACACATGTGTCAAATGAATTATCACTGCACAACTACATGAATAAAGTCATTTCGTAAACCTGTATAATCAAGAAAAGGTACCAATTCCACAGGCAATGGCCTGATCTTATCCTGGGCCTGAAAGGATTTTCATGACTTCAGTTTTGATGGTGAAAACCGAACTTTGATACACATACCTGTGCATGTGGGCACGTGAAGTATGCAATACTCACTCTATATAGATGGATATATATGAAAAATATCCCTTGTGACAGATAACTGTAATCCAGGCACTGACTAAGCCACAGAACAAAGTTTATTGGATCTCCTCAAATTCTTTATACAGTTTTGCTGCTAAATGGACACAACACATTGGCATATTGCCTTTAATCTTTATTTCAATCATAAGTCCATCTTAAAAGAAGTGGTAACACATTTAATGGCATCTTCAATAAATAAAATGACAAAATATCTAGTCCTTGCACAGACACATTACAATCCACTCCAAATTCAATATTGCCAAAACATTGTTGGGTGTTTTTCTAAAACTTGTTCCAGAGTTTGGGTTTTTTTTCAGCACTTAAATAAACAGAAAAGTAAATGATGAGAGAAAATGGATACTCTATTCTGAACAGAACTTGTAAAAACCAGTAACTTAGAAACAAGAGCAAATTAAATCTAATTGGATTAAAGAACCCAGTTCAAAGCATTTTTTGAAAAACCCTGATTCTAACCTTCATATTAAAACACGCAGTTTCACTGGATCCTATCCATGTCAGCATACTTATACAGTAAGAATTAAATTCCAAGTTTTCTTTTTTTTAAGGAGAAATTCATAAAGTGAGAGCATTGGCCTCCCACACTCACAGAAGCAGTCATGGTCCATATATCCTGCAGCAGTAAACAGCTATTTGTGGCCAGTCCATTGCCTGAACTCCTACCAGACTGGAAAAGCTACTGCAGTTTACCCTCGTTTCTGTACTCATCTCTTCCCCAGTCCAGCAGCCTCAACAACCTCAGCAAGATGAGAATTCCTGAAAATACAAATCTGACTGCAGGATGAGGACCAACACATCCGATTCTAATTAAAAGCTAAGTTTAATTTAAACCTTATCCTAAATAGACAAAGTCATGACGAAAGAAAAGCTGAGCATCAAGATTTCCAAACTGCAATTCTGTGTAATTAGCATGTCACAAAACAATTATAGTGTCAGTTACTGTAGGAACAACCACTCTGTCACTAAAATTAGTTAAAACTCTCATCTTTGGGCCTTCAGTGGAAGCTTAGAGCATGCAAGGAATGCATGGTTGGGCCCCCCCAGACCTATGCATACTATATAGGAGACAGAAAAGCTCCAACAAAAGACGAAATTGCACCACATCTGTGCAAACATTTCAACCAGGTTGTTTCAACCAGTTCCCTGCTCACCCTAGCTCTTGCTGCTGACTGCACTTGGCTAATTCCAGAGAACATGGTGAAGCAGAACTCTGTTTCAGGGAGTGAAACTTTTTTCTGCAGTTATCTTCCCCTCAGCTGACCACATCATAACAAAAGTGCAATAACTTACAAACTTCTCAAACAAACAGCTATTAAAATTACACATTTTTAGGGAAACAAATTCACCAGTTTAACCATAAAAATATTTCCCAGGTAACAAACCTTAAAGCATTTGGTAACACAGTATTTCAATAATAATAAGGAAAAACCCTTCCACTTGCTACAAAAGACAGAACTGTTAGAAGATTTTGCTTACTGTACACTATTTAAGAGCTTTGCCATCTTGTGAAGACCATGCTGTAGTTAAGAACATAACTATCATCTAAGATAAATGAGTATTGAAATACTAAAATGACTTTCTTAATCTTTTGCAGATGAAAACAAGGAAAAATCCAGGGCCATGTTATCCAAGAACTTGCAAGACAGTTTACATCCAGAGTCATAAGGAAGCACCACTTTACATGAAGTACTTTGTATGTCTATTCCTGAAAAGCACATTTAATAGTTTTTTGAGAACTGCTAGAACAGATTCTCATACTAACTGCAGCTTGACTTAGAGAATTCAGGTTTGGGGATATAAGGGAATTTTGGACAAAATTATATTTAAAAAAAAAACAACCCAAAACCTGCTAAATTTGGTCCAAGCATCTAAAAACCAAACAAGGGTACATGGGTCTTTCATTGCTTAATGCTGCTGTTCAGCTGATCCTTCAAAAATAAGTAGGTGTATGGCAACAAGGAAGAAGGACTGCCCATGACAGGCACAGAACTGAGAGAGAATAAATAGTTTCTTCAGAAAGCTGTATTAACTGTGATTCTGCCATGTGAGGAACTGAACTTGCACTAACGGAGAACCCTGAAACTTGTATACTATAGCCACAAGAAATTATTTCCTATTTAAAAAACAGATCCATTTCTAATCAACTGCTTTTCCAATCATCATTAGATATGTGAAAAAAATAAAAAAATCTTTTAAAATAATTACAAAGAGTGGACTGCAGTAGCAGCTATTCAAGCAAGATTCAAGCACAAGTTTAAATGAAGTTTCAAGCCGGGAATTAGCCTTCTTTGTCGAAAATTTGTACAACTTTTTCAAAAACCTAGAAAGATAAAGAAGAATTTTATGAAGTGTTCATCAAGCAGTTACTTCAAGTTAAACCAACATAAACGGTAATTGAAAGCATTTTAAAAAATTTATAGGGTTTTTTTAGAACATTCACAGTAATTCTTTAACAGTGAAATTGGCATCAATTTTGGGAAGCAGACACAAGAGCAACACTACTTCAGAAGAGCAAAAAGCGCATGAAAATGAGAAAGACAAGGCCCTATTAAACACAGAAACACTGGAAATGTGTTTAGTCCAGCTCACACTCAAGCAGAACTAATCAATTTCCTCAAGTTATTCCCATCTTACTCGGCCCTTCAAGAGTCAAATCAAGAGTTCCACAACCTCCCTCAGCACTGACATTAGTGCTTAATTAGCAGATTAACCACACAGACACACATCTCAGAAGAATGCCATAAATATGTACCCTACCACTGTCATCCCCATGGTTTTTTGGCTTACATACTTACTTCATCAACAGATTTAGAGGCATCCACTTTTCTGACTTTTCCCATTCTCTCATACAAATCTATGATAGGCCTAGTAGACTGCAGATATGTATGAATTCTAAGAGAAAGCATAGGCAGAAAAAAAACCACATTACATAGTGAAATATAAAGAGAAAGGGACTGAAAAGTTTTGAAGACAGTACCTCTTTTCCAGGCTCTCCCGATTATCATCACTCCTACCACTGCTCTTGCCTCTTTCAAGACAGCGGCCGATACATATCTACAAAAAAACATCAAAAGGATGACTACAACCAGGAACACCAGCTGCCATCATCCTGAGAGCAGGAACAAACAACAATCCTGAAAACCTCAATTGGCCTGCTACACAAAACACAGTCCAGATCTGGTGGATGTAAGCAGAACTCACTAAGGGAAGTTAGGTTCTTCCAGAGAAGAAGGATGATGGTTTACACTTCAGTTTATTAAAACGGGATTGGGGTCAGAGGAAGTAAAAGCAGCATCAAGCTCTGTGGTTTGACTGGGTCTCTGACCTGAGACATTTAAAAAAGAAAACTACCTGGCTTTCAAAGATGTGTTCAGGCTTTCTGAAAAGCAGCATGTCAAAGGAGACTATTAATACATGCCTGCACTAAAGGAAAGTCACGGTATGTTCTTTCAATAGTTTTGTAAGGCAAACTGACAACACTAAGTTCTTGTCAGTTAAAATGTTCTTACTCGACATTGGTATAATGAAGACTTCAAAATCTAAGTGAAAAATGAAGAACTAATCATAGCTAGAAGTGTCCCAATAAACTTTTCTAAACTTTCAGTTAAATAAGCACAGCTGACTCATGTACACTCCACGAATACATTTATCCTACCCATGCAAGAGGACAACGGTTAAAAATTATTTTTTCCTACACAGAACAATCACGGTAAAGATTATTTAGGCATTGTCTATTTTTAGATCTAGTAAAAAAATCAGAATTCCAAAATTAAAGCCCCAAGTGAAAAAATTAATTTAGTCTTATTCAAGGTTTTAAAAGAAAAATAATAATCCCTCACATGCTCTTTAGGATTAGAAAATAATTGCAAATAAGTTTAAAAAAAAAGTAACAAAAATCTCAGGAAGTTGGGGAAAGGGGTAAAAGGAAAAAAGTCAGCTTAAGGTACTGGGATATTCATATCAGTTTTTATGCTCAAGGGCACTGACATATTAAAAAGACAGCACATCATGGCACTTGTTAAATGAATGTAATGCATCACTGTGAAAATGCCCTTGTCATCTAATGATGTGCTGAATAAAATGTTGATTACTGACTATTCTATAGCACAGCTCGTAACTACGAAAATAAAGATTGCTGCTGCACTTCAGAATTAAAGCAGACATCGTACCAAGTTCATTTTGGACTAAACAACCAATTACTAAGAGTAAACAGAGTAATATTTTCTCAAAAGTAACCAAGTATTCTGTAAAATGCATTTAAACTTTTGAAAAATTTTCTTTAGGAATGCAACTGCCTGGAGTACTTCCTCAATATAATTTATTTATATATGATTATACCAAGTGCCATTAGCTATCTATTCAATAAACAAGCAGCTTTTCATCTGCTAAATCAAGTTGCCAAAAAATCCTTCAAACTCACAGGCCAAGTTTTCCTTCTACTCTTACATTAGTCCATTCTCTCTGACAGAGTTCAATTGTTCTTCTTGAATGATTCTCACAATATTGCAAGAAAGGAAGTTACAGAATTACACACTTCATTACCTCATTGTCACAATCAAAGAAGAGAACAAAGGAAACATCCGCCTTTCCATCCATAGTCTTATTCCAGCCTTGAAGATTATCTTCATTCCTGGGAAATCCATCAATCAAAAACTTGTTCTTCTGGGAATTGGCAGCCATTGTTTGATCCATAGCCTGATAAAAGATAATTCAGTTCACAATCTCCTGCACATACACTGATCTATCTACTTATTAACTTACCCCCCAAATGTTGACATGGTAAGTTGAGAAGCATTTATTTTAGGATTATTGCAGATTTACAAAATGTGCTTTTGTTTCACTTTCAATGCATGCTGGTTAATTCACTGATGCACCAACACAGCTATTGTTCAAACTGAATTCATTATTTCACAAAGCTCAAAATCTCATAACACAATCCCAGCTTTAAAGCTGATTTTCTACAAGATACTGGGAAGTGTCTTTATACAATAAGACATCAAAACATCCCTGATCTAGAGTTAATTCTAAGTGAAAAGCTTCATATAAATTTAGTGCCCTAAACAGCAGCCCTTTTTTGACTTAAAAGAGATACTCCCATTGTTTTCATGGGCATCCAGCAAGGATAAATGCTGGAGCTTTTCCTTCCACAAGAATATCAGTAGGTGCTCTTCACCTGACTATCTATTTAGCGATTAAACTTACAAATCTTAGTGCCTTTAAGGCCCCTAACCTCCAGTCAAATATGACTGAGTGGACCAAGAGGTCCAAAAGCTAGTGCAGGGAAATAAGAAATACAGTTTCACTCATTTACCTAGAGCTACTAAAAAATAAAGGAAAATAAAAATAATCCATTTTCAAAGATCCTCAAGTAGGAGAGGCCATCAGCTCCCCAGCAGACAGAAAGAAACACAAGTGATTGCTGAGAGAAGCACCTCTGTGTCTGCCCATTCATACCACTCACACTGGAGGAAAGGCAGTTCTGTCAGAACACAGCCACTGCTTTGTTGCTTAGTCTGCAAGAGTGACCCTGCAAGGAAACAGCCCTTTCCTTACCCTCTTCAGCAAGCTGATTGTTATTTCAACCGGCACGATTTCCCCCTCCTTAATGTAGTTCTCAATGAGTTCTCCATACTGGGAGCCCGGCCTTTTCCGCTCATCCCGGAGGAGGTCACCGGCAGAGAGGTGCGTGTAGCCGTATTTCTGCAACAGCAAAACAAACACCGGCTCCCTTCAGCCAGAGCACTTGTGCAAACCCAACAGCAGTCAACAGTGTCAGCCCTATTTATCTCTGCATTGCAACAGAAAAACCCACGGAAGTGCATCTTGCTGGTGATGGATCTGTTCCATCTTCAGCGTGCAGTCTGACAAGACAGCACGCTCTGCACAGAGCACGCACAGTAAGAATCAGAGTCGTGAAAGATGGAAAAGACCTCCAAGATCACTGAGTCCAGCCTTTGGCCAAACACCATTGTGACGATGAAACCAAAGCTTTAAGTGCCACATGCAGTTGTTTCTTAAATGCTTCCATGAATGGTGTCTCCACCACCGCCCTGGGCAGCCTGTTCCAGTGTCTGACAACCATTTTAGTGATTAAATTCTTCCAGATGTCAACCTGAACCTCCCATGGTGCAGCTTCAGGCCATTTCCTCTTGTCTTGTTCCTGGCTGCCTGGGAGACGAGGCTGACTCTTATGTTAGTAAAACTCCTTTCAGGGAGCTGTGAATGACAAGGTTTCCCCCAAGCCTCCTTTTCTTCAGGCTAAACACCCTCAGCTCCCCCAGCTGCTGCTCATAGGACTCACTCTCCAGACCCTTCCCCAGCTCCATTACCCTTCTCTGGACACACTCCAGCACCTCAATGTCTTTTTGAAGTGAGGGGACCAGAACTGGACATCCTTGGGTAAAATGCTCAACAGGGCTTTGGTCAGGTATTTGTGTACAGTTTTCAAAGGCAATTTTGTTATGTCTGGAAACAAGACAAGCCAAGAATTTTGTTTAATTACCTACTTAAAGAAAACACATAAGGTGATTGCAGGTCCTTTGGAGCTGGAGGAATATCCCAAGCACAGGATAAGTCAGAAATCCCTATGTTCATGTGGTTCTGGCACCAACTTCCTCCCCTACCCTGGTGAAATCACCTACAACATGGCAGCTGCACAGTCCTCCTGCCCCTGCTCCCTCCTTCCCTGGGATGACCATGACTAACTCGGAGACCAGCCCCTGGGGAAAACCAGTGACTTCTCCAAAGGATGACGTGGCAGATGAAGGTAAATAGCTACACTGGTGCCACCCTCTGTCACACCACGTAGAGTAAACAGAGAGAGCAGAGAGATCAGGTTCAAATCTATCAATCTGATAGCAGTGTGCAGGAAAACAGCACACACCACTGCTCTTTCACCTCAAACCACAGCTAAAATAGTCACTAATGAAAAATACTGATGGAAAGTATTTATTACACCTGAATTTCTCAGGCATTTATCAATGTAAATAGTAAAATACCAAGTGCAAGCATACACATACATTCCTACCAAAGAGAAAGGCAATATTGCAAAGGAAATTTCACAGCACAAAATAATCATTTTCTCAGCTCATTTAACACCGCAAGAAAACTAACAAAATGCAAAATGTGCTCCTGGACCAAATATAGTCCATAAAAACAGGCAATAAAGACATCTCCTTGGTGAGTACCTAAGCTAGCTATACATCCAAAACAGAGCACACATATACATTCTCATCTGAAAGTTTTAACACAAAACAAAAGCAGCAGCAAAAAACTTCAAGGTTATCAGTTTGGCTGCAGCAACATCCAAAGCAAATTTCAAACAAGGTGTCTGAGAGGCATAATAATGTGACTACACACTTGGTGAGGCTGTGAACTTAGGATTTAAAAACTTGGCTACCAAACTAAGTACAACAGAAGTATTACACAACCCACTAAGTGACTTTAAAACATTTCAGTTGCTTTCCAATTTTACCCACAAAAGCATGGAAAGTTAGTTCTGCCATAGTCATAATTTAAGAAGGGATGTAATTACCTAAATCTCCAAAACTGTACACAGTTGGCAAAAAACAGAAGCAAGATTTTGCTGCAAGTAACTGTGAAGGAAAAGCTCCACAGACATCCTCTGTAAGCTCACTGTGCTCTTGCTTTAATGTACATTGCATTGGGATATGCCTAGCTAATTGCAAATCTAAATATTTATAACCTACAGAAGCCATAAACCAGAATAAATTGCTCCTCATAAGCAAGAAACATTACTCTGCTGAATGCTAAATTAACACATAGTTCTTCTTGCTAAAGTTATAGAATGATGACTTTTTTTTTTTAACATCAGGTTTCTACAAAGTGGAAAACAGGAGGAAAATATAATCCCTTAGGTTTTAGAGGATTACCAAACCATTTAATTTTCCTTGGCATTTCCCTTTTCATGCATGAAAACAAAATTGATTCAGACAATTTTTGGAATTCTCCGTCTTTTGCAACAGCAAACTAACGTAGTTTTCAACAGCTGAACTGGAAAGTAAAAGACAGAAGCATTTTAAAGTGCTGTTGTACAAATAGACTCGTTTGAGATAATAATAAATTATATTCAAGACTAACCCTCAGAATGGCTTAACCAGGCAATAAGAAAAACAAACCTCTCCTTCAGGGGCAAAACATCTATTTGTTAACTGTACTGAGGCGAGAGCCAAAGAAAACACGCCGGTTTAAACAATGCAAACAAGGGGGGGAGAACGGCTTGGCTGCTGCTCCACGCACAGAAGGCTTCAGAGATGTGGTGCTCACGCTACCCTCGCCAGTTTTAATCAAGGCGTTCAGGGCACAAAGTTTTCTTTCATTTTAGGAGAGAGAAGCCCTCAGCAAGCGTCCTGCACCAGAGCAAATCATCACAGCGCCAAGGGCTCGCAGAAAAGACTCTGATGTAACTGCACAAAACACGGGTGAAAACACTCTCACATGCTGACAAGGTCTGCCTTGTGCCAGCAGGACTTTCCAGCAGTGCCAAGCACATCTTGATGCAATCCCCAGGATGGGACTCGTTGCCACTCTCGCCTACTCCTTCTCCTCTGCAATCAAATAGGGAGCAGGATTGTGGTTGCCAGACAATGAAAAAGCAGCTTCCCCGGTTCTTGCTAGATACATAATGTCAGGCTGAAAGGATGACTTGAAAAAAAAAATTAGGCTAAAAAAAATAAAAAATTTCCAAATACTTGTATGCCAAGCATCTAAAATTTGGAGAGATTCTGATATTACGGAGAAGAAAAAAGAAAATACAGAATTAAATATTCTAAAATGTATTTCAGAGATGTTTTCTGCTATGCTGTCAGACTGGTGCGATCTAAAAGAAGAAAAAAAGATTAAATTGGTAAGTTACTATTGCACAAGTTCTCATTATTACACAAGAAGTGAAAGCCCTTCATGCTGCAGTGATTTGCTCCAATTCGGGACACTTGCTGAGGGTTTCTCTCACCTAAAATAAAAGCAAATTTTGTGCCCTGAACGCCTTGATTAAAACTGGCAGGAGTAGTGCGAGCGCCACATCTACTTATTACACAAGTTCTCATTATCTTTAAAACTATTTTTTTGAATTATGGGTCTCCAAATATAACTTACAAAAATCAATTGTGAATGAAAAAGTGCTGTCTTCAGCACCACTCTAGACATCCTCCTCTTTTGCTTTAAAAAAATAAAACATAAAAATCATTAAAAAAAAAAAACTCCTAGTGAAAGGGAAAGGCAAGCTCAAGTTTCCATCAATCCCACCAGAGCAGCAGTGGATGGAGCAGATCAGAACCCCAGCAGCTGTTTGTCCCTGCCTGGTCAGTCAGGCCCCACGCAGCAGGACAAACTGGGACACACAAGCCATGTGCTCCACATCTCCGAATTCCAAACCGAGACTGCAGCCTCCCCGGGATGCCCTTCCCTCCCCTGCCCTCCAGCCCTTCCAGCTTCCTTCTGTCAGCCGGGATTTGCAGCTTTCACTCAGCAGACAGAACACGCTTTGTTTTCCGTAAATACAACAAACAGATGAACAGAACTGGAAATCCATGAGTCACATCTGTGTCACACTGGAACCAGGCGGAGTCAGCCCCAGCAATCTCGGGCAGCCAGGAAGGATCAGAGGTGTCAGGGAGGATCGGTGGTGTCAGGGAGGATCGGTGGGGTCACGGAGGATCGGTGGGGTCACGGAGGATCGGTGGGGTGCGGCAGCTGCCGCTGCGACTCCTTCCACAGCCCCTTCCGAGGAGCACAGGGTTTATTTCTGATTCGGCCCTGTGTGGTCCTGCAACACATCTCCCCACTAAACACACAGCTTGAGACTTCCTTAAGGGAGCAGAAGCCAAGAAGCAAGAGAAACACAAATTACTGCTTTGACCTTGACTCCTATCTTGGCTTATCATTGTTAGTTTGAAAATGAAAGTCACAGGGCTTAAGATTTAAACAAATAAAATACAAACTTTTATTGCCCCAGTTCTGACCTGTCATATCTTGGGCAACCTTAATAAGCAATCAAAATTTGCTACATACACCATTCAAGAACTAGTTAAAATAAAAAAAAACCTGTGTAAAGCCTGCAGCCTTCAGGGGTTTTTTGGTTTTGTTTTTTTTAACCTAGAAAGCTTTTGTCTGTCCTATTAGCACATGGAATTAAATCTTTGGGGTACAGACTATAATGCAGTAATAGACTTCCTGTCTGCTTATTCCAATTTAAAAAAAAAATGCAAGAAATTTTCTCAGTTTGAAAAATGTTGTTTTCTCTGGGAAAGGAAAACAAACAAAAACCCCATATTAACAAACCAAAACACACAACACTGACAGTGACTCCAAGAGAGAGGGGGGCAAACAGAGCACCCCAGTGCTTCAGGAGCACTGACTCAATACAAATCACCCAGTATGTTCAGCAAAGTCCAAAATTTAATGCCTAGTGTTCTGCAAAATGGAAATGTTCAGGGATAAATCTTCACGGGGTAGATTTAAACACTCACCATGTTTCTAAAAAAAAAGCTCCAAAGTTCAGAAATATAAATTTATATTCTAAAAATCAACCATGAGAACTTAAGGCTAAGTAGAATACTAACACTTGACACTCATTAAAGAGATTCCAGAAGTTGAGTTTAAAGCAAACAATTTAAACCCTGTTTTCATTTCAAGGAAGTTAACACTGTATCTCAGCAGACTTCTAGAAGACAATTAACACATGACAGCAAAACCTAAATCCTCTGCTGCTTTCAGAGGAGCATTTCTGATACAATGAGTTCTTCTTTGCATTGTTTCCTTCACCCTAGGAAATCTCCTTATCATATATCCCAAAGCAACTTAACAGCTTTTTCCATTTGGATATTAACTTATGCTCTTATAAAACTGAGAAGTCTCAGCATCCCATCTCATGGAATTAATTTCAGATTTAACCACAAACATACAGGATAGGGCTGTGGTGGAGGTGAATTATCTTTTAGGTACACTGAGAGAGATGTCTTGCATACCCCAAATCTCTACAGATCACCTTGCCAAAACAAACAGACAAAAAAGTACATCTCAAATCTTGCTTGGAATAAAGACAAGTGATTTAGTTATTATTCTTCCCACCAACCAAAGAGCTTTGCATCTCAGGCAGAGGTTATAAAGATTTAAAATTTAAGCACAAGAAAGTGTATTTTGTGCAGATTTGCTGAATGCATTTTTTTTTCCTTGACTTTACTGTAATGATTTTATAACCAAAGTTCAGAAGTCAGCAATAAAGCACATTTCATTATCTCACAGTCACAGAGATACACTGTGGAAAGCACGAAGGTTATTGCAAGAACCTGCATTCAAATGACATCATTCAACTACAGCTCAAACATTCTGCCTCACACGACAGCTACGCAACAGTCCCAGATGATGGCAAGCTCCACCTAACAAAGCTGAGGAACGTTTCAGGAGTTAATCTGCAGAGCTGGAAGGGAGAGGATAAGAACTTCAGAGGGAATTCTGCTTCATCCCTCTCTAAGTAAGAGGAACTGCTCCAGAATGGCAGCAGTCCTGCTGCATTTGCATTTCCCTGACAATTCTGTGTGTCTGTGGAACATACAGGAGTAGAGTCTTCCCTCTGTATCAGAGAAAACCAGCCTGGTTCAGCTGTCTCATCCAACCTTACCTGTGGAGATAAAAAATCCTAGTCACTTACCCACTGTTCCCTTTCTTACATTGTGCCAATACCCATTTCCACTTGTTACTAGGTCTTCTTTCCTCAAATCATTTCTCAATTTGTGTCCAGATTTGGCACGAATGCACACCTTCTCCACATTCAGGGACCCCAGCACACACATATTGAGCAGTTATGATTTAGGCTAGTACTTAACAAGCACATACGTCACCTACAACACGGGATACCCATCTCCCTTTTTTGGGAATGTAAAGCACAGTCAGCAAAAAAAACCAAACAACCAACACTTCTTTGAGAAATCCTTCCCAGGTAATAAGTACATAATATCCCCTTTACTCTACAAAACACAGACACCCTTGGTTTTTAATAAAAATGGTTTGATGCTAAAATCACACAAGATCTCACCTCAGCCAAATGAGACTTCTTCCACATGTGATGTGCTCTGTCCCAAATCTCCAGTATGAATAGCAACCAAGACATATTTATAGCTCATACTGACTTTTTGTTCAGCACAACCTTCAGCTCTACAGCAAGATACTGGGTCAGATTCATTCCAAATGTAAACTAATATTATTCAGTCCATTTACAACAAGCATGAATGAGGTTTATTATTACTCAGCTACAGCCCCCTTTTCTCTGTGGCAAACTGCCAACAGGGTTTAAAATACAAATAAAAATACACTTCCAACCTAAAGGCAGCATTGACTGCACACAGGCTGCTCACTCGCCTGCAGCAGGGCTCTCTGGGGGCTGCCAGGGGCCAGGATTAGGATTTGTGCTTAGAAAAGCTGCTGCTCTCCAGTACCTCTGCTGTGTTTCACCCACACTTCTCTGTTCATGCGCCCTTTTTCTACAGATTTCCAGCACACTTGCATCAGCCCAACTGTTCTTTAAACTACCTCAGTCCTTTTGTGCCTCCCAGTGCAGCCACTGACTCTCGTGGAGGTGTATGAGCCAGCAGAAAGGTTGTCCTTTACATTCAACAGGTCTGAGTGCTTTCTTCTGTCAGCCCACTGACTTCAACGAACTTCTTTCCATGTGGTGAACAGGATTAGCAGAATTAAAGCAAATTTGCATTTATTCCAATTTGGATTTCCCCTTCCAGGCTTAGAGAAGAAAATAAATACAGCACAAGCAATGTTTTTCTTCTTTTCCTTTCTAGCTGGAAATACAATTTGAGTAGCAATGGCTCATTTGAACTCCTCCTAATAAAGTGGTCTTTATCCAATTATATCAGCCTATCCAGCCATAGGCATTTATC
Organism: Oreocharis arfaki; assembly: GCA_013398015.1. NCBI lineage: Eukaryota > Metazoa > Chordata > Aves > Passeriformes > Paramythiidae > Oreocharis > Oreocharis arfaki. Next base: position 63,024 of record VZRR01006124.1, read on the forward strand.
CTCCTAAACACAGGCCAGCAGCCACACAAGGTACTTCAGCCCTGAGGCTACACTAATGGTTTAGTGAAAGCCATTAATGACAGCCTACAAGGTTCCCCTATAGTTTAAGCTCATTTGTTTGCTACGTGCCAGGGGCTGAGTTTGACCCTACCAAAAAGGCTTTATGAGCACTATGAACCTTCCATCCCACAATTTAATTTAATGAATATGCTGGTTTGAATGCAAGTCTGTAATTTGAGGTTTAAATCCTTCAGAACTAAAGTCATAACGGCATTTTTCAGTCTGGACCAAATTCACTTAACTTAGTTATACAACACTGAGGTCTGGGATGTAACAGCAGCGTGGATAAACTGTAACAGCACTCCCAGGGCACCGCCAGAACAGAGGACACACGCATCGTGTCTGCTCCAGGAGTTCTGGCGTTCTTTCCCACCAATAGTTTCAGGAACATGGGCATCGCCACAGTTTTTAGCCACTTCTTTCTGTGAGGGTACGGATAAACTTTGATCCTTTTCTTTAATAAGAAAAGTACATACAACTGCTCAGTAAAAAAAAGGAAAAAAAAAAGATAAAAGAGCTGTTTCAAATCCAACATACACACGTTTGGAAGCATTCAGCCCTAACTACTTCCGTAATTATCCACCTGGATATGGTGTAATTACCCCTGCGGGTTTTGGTGTTTAAATGGACAATACTACACCATGTATCATCCACCGTTCCTTCTTAGATATTTGTTGTCTCAAAAGACCGGAAAAAATGTATTTGGAAAACCGAAAATTTGATAATATAACTGAAAGTTCAGGCAAATTATACTGTCAGTCTTAGGCTCTTTAAGAAGAAAGAATAAAATGAACCATCTAAGGGATCTATCATATTGCGTCACAGAGAAAAAAAATTTTTCTTCTATTTTTAATGTATTATTTCCACAACTTACTGAAATGGCACCGGGTCAAAAAGCCAACACCCTGCAATGTCTGCTGTACCAGCTGTAACATTTATGAGACAGGCCTCAGAAGACGTGGACCTTGATCCACTTGAAGGGTACGTATTCCCAATCGCTCTAAGACACCTCACCTCCTCTCCCAGGCCACAACCCCGGCTGCCTGAGCATCCGGGTGGCAGCCCCGCAGCCACCTACGTGGCCATGCAGACGTGTACGGAGCCACCCACTCGGGATGGGCTGCAGGACTGGCCTGACAAGGCAGCACCGCCCGAGCAGCCGGGAACTTCTCCAGGGCCGCTGCCCTGCGCCTCTGCCAAGGCACAGCGGGCAATCGGTGCTCCCGGCCGAAACCGGGACAGCCTCCAGACCCCGAGCGGGTGTCCCCAGCGTGGATGCAAGAAGCCCAGTGGTGTCCTCAGCGCGGATGCCAGCGCAGGCAGACCGATCAGTGCGGTGTGATCCCGCGGGGCTAAGGGAAAAGGCAGGAGAAGGGAAAAGGCTGGGCGGTCTGACAGGGGCTGGAAGGAGGGGCTGCCCCACCACTTCAGCCACTAACGGGAAGATGTGGGTCAGTTACTTTTATTTATCGCCTGGAAGGGGCGAGGAATGGATGGAGGCTCGACAACAGACCAGACAGAAAGGCAGAGGAGGGTCCCGCCACCGAGCAGAGCGGGACACGACCCCCACTCGACCACTCCAAAGAGGGTCATGGACCCTACAGAGGGATCCTACAACTCCCAGGGCCCCCCGCGGCCGGGGCACCGCGGGTCGTGCAGTCCCGCACCCCCTTCACCTCACCTCCACGATGCGAGCGCACTGCGTCCCCTTGCCCGCCCCGGGCCCGCCGAGGACGAAGACAACGACGGGCTTCATGAGGAGAAGGAGGCGGCGGCGTTGCAGCAGCAGGACAGCGGCGGCGGGGCGGCGGCCGTGGGGCGGCCGAGAAGCGAGCGAGGAGCGGCGGAGCCGAGGCCGGGGCTGTGACCGGGGCTGTGACTGTGGCACCGCCGCCGTCGCTCTGTCCCCGCGGAGGGAAAGTGCTTCCGGGTCCCAGACTGGGCGGGGCGGGCACGTGGGCGCGGGGCTGGCGGCGGCGGCTCTGCCAGGACTTACGGCCTTGGACCCCAGGTGGGGAAGGCCAAGGCCGGCGCGGCGCTCCAACGGGACCGGGCGTGTGGGTTCATTGTTCACCTCGCCACCGCCCTTCCCGGCACGGCCGTGCCCGGCCCAGCGGCGGCGCCCCCGCTGCCATGGCAACGCCGCCGCATCGCCGCACTGCGCTTGCGCGCTCCCCGCCCGCTGGCATTTTTAAACCCCCTGCGCGCGCGCTGGCGGTTGGTTTCCCCGGGGCGCGCTCTGATTGGCCGAGAGAGCCATACCCCGCCGCACGCCGATTGGGCCGCGGCGGACGGAG
>VZRR01006125.1:0-15861 GCA_013398015.1 Oreocharis arfaki
TCCGCCAGCCCCAGCGCCGCCAGCTCCGACACGTAAGCGGCGAGCTCGGGGCTGCCGGGAGCCGCCGGGCCGCGCAGCCAGGCCAGCAGCCGCGCCTCCTCCGCCGCCGCCGCCATCGCCGGGGCCGCCGCGTCACCTCCGGGACCGCCGGTTCCGGGTCCGTCACTTCCGCTACCGCCGGTTCCGGTCCGGTCACTTCCGGCCCCGGCAGCCCCGCGTGCGCGGCGCGGGCGATGAGGCCGCTCACGGAGGCGGAGACGCGGGCGGTGTTCGAGAAGCTCGGGAAATAGTGAGGGGCCGAGACCGGGGGGAGCGGGACGGTGGGCCGGCGAGATGCCGGGGATCGGGCACGGGAACAGGACGGGGACCGGGAGGGATAGGCACCGGGGATCAGGCGGGACTGGGCATGAAGATGGGATGGGCACGGGGAGGGCCGGACCGGCTGGACCCTGGAGAACGGGGAGACCGAGGGTGTGGTGGTGATGGACACCGGGGATCGGGCGGGAGTGGGCACGGAGGGGGCGCGGCAGGGTCGGGCCCCGGGGAGACCGGGGCAGAGGAGCCGCGGCAAGAGGGGCCGGGGCCGGGCTCACGGGGTCCGTCCCCGCAGCATCGGGGAGAACATCCAGCTGCTGGTGGACCGGCCCGATGGCACCTACTGCTTTCGCCTGCACCGGGACCGCGTCTACTACCTGAGGTGAGGGGCCGGGCGGGGCGGGGCCCGGGCGAGCCCCGCGGAGTGCGGGCCCGGCCGCCGCCCAGCACTGCCCTGCTCCCGCAGTGAGAAGCTGCTGAAGCTGGCGGCCAGCGTCCCCCGGGAGAGCCTGGTGGCCCCGGGCACCTGCTTCGGGAAGTTCACCAAGTCCCAGAAGTTCCGTCTCAGCGTCACGGCCCTGGACTTCCTCGCGCCCTACGCCAAGGTGGGTCACGGCCCCCGAGCCAGCCTCGGCCCCGGCCCCGGGCCCGCCCCCCGGCCCCTCACAGCTCTGCCCCTCTCTTGCAGTACAAGGTGTGGGTGAAGCCCGGCTCGGAGCAGTCCTTCCTCTACGGCAACCACGTGCTGAAGTCGGGGCTGGGCCGCATCACGGAGAACACGGCGCAGTACCAGGGTGTTGTGGTGTATTCCATGGCCGACGTCCCGCTGGTGAGCGCCTGGCCCCTGCCAGGGCTGCGGGGGGGTACGAGGTGGGCCACCTCCCTCACCTCCCCTTCATCCCCCAGGGCTTCGGGGTGGCTGCCAAGTCCACACAGGAGTGCCGGAAGGTCGACCCCTTGGCCATCGTGGTGTTCCACCAAGCCGACGTCGGGGAGTACGTGCGGAATGAGGACACGCTCACATAGGGGACCCTCGGGGACCCCAGGGGACCCTCATGCCCTGTGAGTGTTCCGGGGTAGAATGGACATTGTCCTGCACCACGGGTGCGGGAAGCCCACCCAGAGTGGGATGGAGAGGGGGGAGCTGCCAGCATAGAGCTGTCAGGGGGCTGCTGCAAGGATAGGAGGAAGGGCCCTGGCCCCAGCCCTGTCATATAAAGCCTGTTTGTTTTTTCAGTGGCTGTTGTCTGGTGTGGAGGCCCCGGGGGAAACTGGTCCTTACCCCTCCTCTGGGGAATGTGACACACTTGGCTGTGTTTGGAGGGACTGATGAGGTCAGGGGAACCTTAAAGTCTGAGGATGAGCTTCAGGAAGGGAGGGAGGGAGGGAAGAAGAGGCCAGCAGCTTCTAGGCTCCCAGAGGCTGGATGGCAGCAGGAGGCAGCAGTCGCTCCCTGGACTCTGCCAGGGGTTCCTTTATTGGGAGCCTGGTAGAAAAGGCCCATTAAGACACTAAAAACAGGTAGGGATGTGACAGACCCACACAGCAAACAGAGCTCAGGTGACAGTGTGGCCTTTGACTTCTCTCGGGGTGGTGTCAAGGCTAGAGACAAGGCAGGAGCAGGGGGAACTCTCCAACTTACTCCCAGAAACAGAATCCAGCCTTTCCTCCTGCTCTGTGGTGGGACAGAGTGGCAGCCAGGTCACCTGGCTCTGCAGGGGGGGCCCTGCCCTGCTCTAGCACTTCTGGCTGCCCGAGGTTTGCATGTGGAAGAGGCTCTTGAGGAAGTAGAGCTGCAGCACCCCGGAGAGGACGATGACGCAGCTCTGGGCCATTGACCACCAGTTGACGTAGTTGTAGTTGGACTCCAGGAGGAAGGAGTCGGCCCCTTTCCGCATCCGGGCGAAGTTGTAGAAGCGCCACATGTGGAAGGTGTGGATCTGCAGCCTCCGCATGCTCACCTGCAGGAGAGGCAGAGCCGCACTCAGTGCTGAATGCAGCTGCAGCTCAGCCCGAGGTGTCCTGGGCAGGACGTGCCCATCCCCACTGTGCTGGGGCACCCTATGGCCTCCCTGACCCTCACCCCGATTGCCTCCAGGGTGTCATTCAGCTCCTTCTTCTCTGCTGGCTGCTTGTGTTCCATGTTGAAGTCCTCGTAGTACACACCAAAGTTGAGATACACCTGCATGAGGCCGAAGTGGTTTTGCTGGTTGTCCAGGCAGAGCTGGTAGAAACCTGCAGAGGGAAGGGGAGAGGGTCGTTGGTCCCTGGGTGGAAGGGCACCAGGCAGACACAGCCCTAGTGCTCAACCCTCATCCTCCCCCAGGAGCACTCTGTGCTCTGGGAAGCCCTGGCCAGGCAGGCTCAGAGCTGCTGCCAGGGCTGGGGGGACCTGTGTCCTTGGTGAAGAAGTTGATCTGTCCTCGCACGTCCTGGGACACGCCAAGCTGGAAGCCATTGGGATCACTCGCTGTGGCCAGGATGTTCCTGCTGTTGCCAATCCCCGTCGCCCGCTGGACCTGGAGGCAGAGAACATCCGAGGGGAATGTGTGGGTCACTGGCTGTGCCAAGCCCTGAGGATGTGTTCCCGTGAGGCTGCTCTGCTAAGCACAGAGCTGGGGGGAAGCTGCCACTGCCAGGCACAGCCATGCCCTGGCTCTCCTTGTGTAAACAGGAGATGAAAGGGCTGGAGTTTCCCTGTGGGAAGGGGACAGAGCTCAGGGACATGCTGTGCCAGGACCTTCGGCTGTGCCACAGCCTCTGGGCAGGCAGTGAAGGGCAGAGCTTCCAACAGTGCTGGAGCTCCAAGCACCACTTCATGGGTTTAAACCAGGTAGTTTGAAAAATGCATGGGATTGATGATGGATAGGGATTAGGTTGGTTATATTAGGAAGCAATTCTTCCCTGTGAGGGTGGGGAGGCCCTGGCACAGGGTGCCCAGAGAAGCTGTGGCTGCCCCTGGGTCCCTGGAAGTGTCCAGGGCCAGGCTGGAGGGGGCTTGGAGCAACCTGGGCTAGTGGAAGGTGTCCCTGCCCAGGGCAGGGGGGGTGGAAGGAAATTAAGATCTCTCCAACCCAAACCATTCCATGACACTGCTTTAAAAAAGGCAGTCCCCGAGATGCCATGCACCACAGGACCAGCACGGATGGATCCAGCACAGCCATTCCCTGGCTGTGTCATCAACTTCCCAGGACCCATCCCCAGCACTCACCTCGTAGCTGAAGAAGAAGTTGCCGCCCTGGTGCGAGAACTGCCAGAAACACTCCACGGTGCCAGCAGGGATGACGATGGCGAAGTCGTAGCGATCGGCACCGCGGAACAGCGGCTCCTGGCTGGAGCCACTCAGGGGCTCTGTCCTGGGGCAGCCAGCGGGGCCCAGCAGTGCCAGGAGCAGCAGCAGCAGCATCCTCCTGCTTCCCTGGGCTCGGGCGCTCGCTCCCCACGCAGGGCAGCGCGGGCCGAGGCGCAGGGAGGGGTAAATCATTAACTGCTCTGCAGCACCAGGGCTGTGCCGGCACAGCAGCCATGGCTCACGGTGATCCTGGTGCAGAGCTGGAGCTCTGACACCCCGTGCTGCCAGGGCATGAGCCTGGCATGGGGAAGGGAAGAGCAGGACACGGCTCCTTCCAGTGGGGCACCAACTGGCATTGCCTCCCACTGGCCAATAGTGGCCCACATTGGTGCTCCTGCTGCCCTGGGCTCTCCAGGGAAAGGACTGACAGAAGGGGAGGGAAATGCATGGCCACAGCCTGGGGGGGACAAGGGACACTGAATGCAGCACCTGCAGCTGAAGGACAGAGCGGGAAGCAGCTGTTCCCAGACAAGATTTCTCCCAGCCCTGGCTTTGCTGGAAGGTAGCCAAGAGAAACTTGGAAACTAAGTTTAGAAAGTGCCCCCGTATCTCCCCTGACCTTTTCCCACAAGAATCTAATCCAGAAACTCCTTGTTTCCCATTTACACTGGCATGTCACACCGTCAGGGCAGTGCTGCTCCTGACCCAACACCCCCAGAGGGGAAGGGAGAGCGACACATTCCTGGGGCAGTCCGTACCCCACTGCTGCATTTCCACCCATGAGGTGGAAATTCACACCTTTACAACTCTTGATATTAAACAAGAAAGGAATTTTATTTTACAAATGACTGTTCCAGCTTTGGCACTTGAAGGCAGGAACACATGGCACCCTTAGAGCTCACAGACAGCAAGCATATTACAAGAAAAAGTGCAAGGAAAATACTGGACCAAAGTCAGACAGAACCAGACTTTTCACATGGAAACAACAAACAGTTCCAAGTACTGAAATGCAAAATAATTTTAGTTTTTAAAGCCTCAGAGCTGAAAGGGAGGAATTTCCCCTCACAGACTAGTCATTTACAAAGCAGAAATAAATGGAGAAAAAATATTTCAAGTAGATCCTCTTGCCTGGATCTCTTTCCCACAGAACCTCTGAGACTCACTGCTGCCTCTCTTCCACAAGGGAGTAATGGCAAACAGCTGAAACAATTCAGAGAACAGACAGCTAAACAAAAAAATAATCACCTATGAGATCATCCTGCTGATCACACCTGAGCAGAGCAAACAGCTGGGATTCATTCCCGAGGCTGCAGTGGTCAAGTGGACAAGGAAGTCTCAAACCAAGTGGTTCTAAGTGCTCATTGAGAGGCTGCACAGCCCCTGCCATCTGCAGCACACTAATCTTTGCAGATACAGCTGGAGCACAAGGCTCCTGGGTTCCTGTCAGTCACGGGTTTGGTGTCAGAGGGGCTTCCCACACTGGCACAGACAGCACTCTGGTCCAGCTTCCAAAAAACAGAACAAGGAGGCTTTTGCACAGAAGGTGCCATGGCTCCCGACTTCACAGCATTCCCAGCTTCTTCATGGTCCGCCAGCGATCTTTGATCATCACTGACGTGCGGTTCTGGAAGGGGTACTTCAGGCAAATGGCTTTCCACCTCCCTTCTCCGTACTTCTTCACCCCTTCCTTGATCCACTCGCTCTCCTGCAAGGTCCACTTCTGCAAAGAGCAAAGAAGCAGCTTCAGGGAGGAGTTGCAGAGCAGAGAACCTGCTGCCAACTCCTTCCTGGCACGTTCTTTCCCTCATCACCTGTGCCAGGAACAGCAGGGAAGGCAGACAGGTCCTGGCAGCTACACACACACCACTCCAGCACTGCAGATGTGGTGCAGCAGCTGCCTTCCTACGGGTCAGGAGGAGAGTTCCTGCTGGCACCAACGTGGGAGCTGTTCCTAGGTAACAGCTGCCAGATGTGTGTCCCTCACCTGAACAAGACTCTGAACCTCTCCAGCATGAGGGCAATTTGGGAAACCTGGCTCTGAGCCATCAAGGCAAAGGGACCCGAGGCACATTCCCAGTGCCCTGCAGGCAGGACAGGCACAGCTCCAGCCTGTTTTACCATGGAGATGATATGGACACTGCCCCACTGCAGGCCCTGCTGGAAGGGTCTAAGGCTCCACATACCTGTTTCTTGGAGCTGAAGTTCTTGGGGATGGAGTTGTTTTGCACAAGTGATGCTGGAAAACAAGGGAGAGTGTTACATTTCCCATAATTTGGGAGGTACAGACCTTCTTGAGAGGCTGCCTGGGGCTGAACTGCTGAGCTATGCAGTCAGAACACCCTGTGACAGGCAATACACCCCAATTCCTTTATCCCAGCCTTTCCACAAGATTTCTGGCTTCAAAATTCAGTCACCCAGGCAGCAGCAAGACCCTTGTGAGTGACCCCCATGCCAGGATTAGCACAGGTAATCCCTGCCAGGGGACTCTTCATACCTGCATTTGCAAAGAGCTCATCCTCATCACTCCAAGTATCCTTCTCCTCTGTGCCACAGGAGCTGTTCCATCTTCCTTGGAAGGACCTGAAATTAGGGGAGGGTTTACTTTGGCTACTGGCTCAGGAGAAGGTTTTTTGGGGAGGAGGTGCAGGGCCACCAAGCAAGCAGAGCCAGCCTCTGGACACTGTATTTCTCAAGAGGTGGGAAGCAAGAGTTTAACCTGTTCCACAGGATGCTCCTACAGACTCTGGACAGTGATGCTGAAGGTGGGAGAAGCGGGGAAAAAACATGTGTTACCTGTACTGGAATCACCTGCCAGGACCAGCTGCAGCAACTCACTATTAAACCATAATTATTTTTAAAGCCAAATGTATGGACAAGAGAGGCTTTGCTGTGCCCAGTTCTACCCGGGCTGGCAGGCAAGGCCAACACATCTTGGGACACAGGGCAAGGGTTTGGTGTTAAGGCTACCAACAGCAGCAAGACAAGACTGGGGGCAGAGCAGACAATACCACATGAGAGGGGCTCCATACTTGTCACTCTGGGCAGACAAGGGCTCATCAGGCAATTTCTGAGCAGGTTTGGAAGCAGAAGAGACCACGTGCTCCTGGGAAGAGTCGGGGCTCTCACTCTTGCTGGACGAGCCGTCCAAATCCACGATCAGATTGCTTATGCTGAACAAGTTTTTGATGTTATGGGCTATTTCAGGAGAGTGTGAGGTCTCAGAATCTTGATTCTCCGCTTCTCTGCGTCTCTTGGTTCTGTGGGATACAGAAGGAGACAGTTGCTTGGGGGAAGGCAAGTCTGTTTCGTCCAGTTTGGTGAAAAGTGCGTCCGAGTCCCCGGAGTTCGACAGGATCTTGAAAGCTTCTCTCAGAACAGAAATCCCACACGAGGTTACAGCTCCAGGGGGCTGCCTATAAAATAAACACAACCAAGCGGGTTGGAGAGAAGCTGCCAAGGGAGCTCTGCTGCCCCGAAATCCAGCCTTTCCATCCACTGGCACCCCCAACTCCTGGCCCTACAGTGCAAATCTACAGATGAGGGCATTCCCAACCCTCCAGCACTCCCTCTCAAACAGCGCAGTGCCCCCGGAAGTAGGTATGGAGAACACACATTCATTCTCCAACTGCTTCTTGCTATTCCCAGCGCAGCTCCCAGAGAGCAGCCACTGCCCCCTCCCTGGTCACAACAGCACTTCCCGTCTCAGCAACTGAGCCAAACCACCTCAACACCTTTCCCGGATCCAGAGTCCTGCACCAACACCTTTGGGCTGGCTGGGGCAGGCATTTGGGAAATTAGGAGCTGCCTGGACACAAGGAGTTACCCCTTGGAAGAGAACTTGCGGCCACACTGCATCCACAGTCTAGAGCCAGACTCCTCTGCCCACCTTTGTGACTCCCTGTTGGACACTCCTGGGAGTTCTGGGGTTGCTGCTGCTGGTTCTTTAGCTATTTCCGTAGGCTCTGGAATACCGTTCAGGAGATCAGATGCTGCTGTTAGATGTTCAGGAGTTGCTGCTGGGTCAATAACTACTTCCATAGGTTCCAGAGTAGCTTCAGGGCCACTGGCTTCTTCCATAATCTCTGGAGGTGCTGTGGGACCAGCTGCATTATCTGCAGGGCTGGCAGCTCCCTCCAGGTCTTCTGCTGCTCCTGCAGGCTCTGGCGCTCCGGCTGGGTTCTCCACCTTTCCTGAGGCCTCTGGAGCTCTGGCTGGGCTCTCTGCCCTTCCCAAGACCTCTGGAGCTCTGGCTGGGCCTTCTGCCCTTCCAGAGGCCTCTGGAGCTGTTGCCTGGTCATTCAGCCTATCTGCAAACTCAGGAGTCCCTGGTGAGGATTTTGCTTTGTCGGCATGTTCCAAATTCAAACTCTTTTTCATTAACTTGGAGAGAAAAAAAGCACAGCACCATTACAGAGATAATCCCTCATGCTCCCATTCCATTTTATCCCTCCCAAAGGCATTTCATGGATTAAAAAAACATGTTTGACCATATAAACCTCTTAGGAATGGAGTGAATTTAGTGTTCCAGGTTTAGCCTGCTGCTAATCAGGCACCTGATCCCCGGGGCAGCGGGGTGGACACGCACCGTCAGCAGCGCTGGCTCCGAGTCGTCCACGTAGCTCTTCAGGAAATCAAAGATGCTCTGCTGGAAGTCCTCGTAGGAGAAGTTTTTGACCTTTGGATGAGAGGGATTCTTCTCCCGGATGACAGCCAGCCACTCATTCCGCTTCTTCTAGAGAGAGGATTCATAGGATCAGGTAAGAACCCTCTGGGGCAGGGACAAGGGAATCAGTGACAACCACAAGGACGTGGGCAAGGACTGGGCCTTTCCTGTTTGGCATTCTCCAGGCACAACCAATTTACACTGAGATGAGGCTGGGAAAAGGCCAAAGGAACAGGAGAGCAATCAAGGAGCAGCAGAACTACCTTATTTCAGGAATGCTCCTTGCCTCCAGTGCCCAAGCACCCTACTGCCTGCAGAAACAGGCATGGGAACTCCTGCTGCTCCCAGAACCTGCTCTGAAGGTGTGGGAGGCTCATCAAGGGTAAATGGTGATGCCTGGAAGGCCCATGAGGTGTGTGGGGAAAGGTGAGTGACAGAGGGGGCTCTGAGGTGACGATCCAAACATGCAACACTGAGGGACTAGCACTACAGAAAGATTGTGCCCATTTTGGCCTCCTCACCCCGAGATCCCCCAGGGACACAGACCCCTGCCGGACACACCAGCTCCCACTTCATTCCAGCACGGACTCACTTGGTTTCTGGGCTCCTTGCCCATGTGCTTCTTGACGATATCAGAAGCTTTATCAAACTCCTTGTTTCTAATGCAAACAATAACAGCCTGCAGAGGAAAACAGGGACAGTTTGAAGCAGGGCACAGGGAACAGCTCAGTGCCAAATTCCACACAGAACAACTCCCACATCACTGCAGGTCTGAGTTTGCAGATAACGAGGGAATCCTGCATGTGAGGCAACTCCCACCATCATCCACAAGAGACCTTTCCAAGGCAAAAGCTGCACAACATATTTACTGAGAAAGAAAAAGCTCTTACAGCTTCCTTCACCATTTTCTGCACAGCCTCCATCGTCTTGTCCGCCACAGAGAATTCCTCGTGGATGAAGTCCAGGACAAGCATGGCCGACTCAAGTGGGGTCAGCTCTGACTCCTTTTCGAAGGTGCAATCTATAAGAATTGGCATCCATACGTTTGGGGGGGGGTCACGGCGCTTCCCTACGGAGAGCTGGTTATTCACCTGCACGGGTGGAAGCCATCCACCCACACAGGTGCACCACAAATTCCACCACCACTGAGGCTGAGGCACTGCCAAGTGTCTGAACTGCAATTCCTGCCCCCCAGCAGCCATGGGAAGCTCTGGAAACAGCACTCGAGAACTTCCTAGGTGCCCAGCACTGACCCAGGGGAGCATTTTGGAAGCTCCGAGGCTAAGCAGGAGTCAGCAGGTTGATGTGTTTGTCCAGCAGGCCAGCCCGGGAGCAGCACGGATGCTGCTCTTGGCCCCCCAGTGAGACATACAAACAGCCACCCCACACCCGCAGTGAGGCCCCCAGACAGCCTTCGCCCAGAGCCCTGCTCTGTGCAGGAACAAAGCTCCGAGAGCCGCAAGGACACGGACACGGGACAGGGGGGAGCAGGCTGCAAGCAGCGCCGGGGCTCCCCAGAGCCCGCAGAACGGGCTGGGCACCTACCGAGATTCTCGCCCTCCTCGACCCTCGACAGCAGTTGCATTATCCGGAGCATCTGGGCCATCTCCGGCTCCCTGTCCAGGGGCCGCACGAGCAGCGCTGTGGGACAAACGGCTGGTCAGGGCGGTGCAGCGCGGCCCGGACGCCTCGCGCCCCCGGCCCGGGCCGCCCCCAGCCCCGCCGTTCCCAGGCCCGGCCCCGCGCACCCTGCATGATGTCGCGGAACTGGCGGAAATCACGGTTGCGCCCGGTGCGATAGGCCTCTATGGCCCGGTGAAAGTAGAAGTGCAGGACCCAGCCGTTCACGGTCTTCTCAGGGAGCGCCGCCATCCCGGCCCAGTCGGGCTCGGGGTCCCGCTCCTGCCGCGCCGCCCGCCGCGCCGCCATCCCGCCAAGCTCCAGCGCGCCGGAAGTGACGACACCAACGCAGCACCGCCCCCCTGAGCCCCTCGGCGCGGCTGTATCAAGCAGGAGCCACGCCTACAGCTCCCGGCGTGCACCGCGCCAAACGCGCCGGGAAGCGTTGGCCGCCCTCTGGCGGACGGGCGGGGCAGCGCCGGGCCCCGGCGGGAACGGGCAGTGGGAAGGGTCCGTGCGGGCCGAGGCACAGCCGCGTCCCTGGGGGCTCGGGAACGGCCCGCTGCCCATCCGACGGGACCGACAGCAGGGGAACGCCCACCTGTAAGTGCTGAGACCCCCGAGCGAGTGCCTCACGTGAGCAGGCCTAGGCGTGTTAAACTCATGTCCCCCAAACCCGGCAGTGTCACCCTGCCAGCACAGGCACGGGGTTTTGCCTTTTTTCTGGTCTCCCAAACAACTCCCACACTCCCGTTCTCTGTGCTCCAGCCACCAGCCAATCGCTCTCACCTGGAACAGCAAACCATGTCCCCTGGGCAGGATTTTGGGGCATAGATTGTCCCACAGCCACTCAGACTTGGGGTAATGAATTAGAAGTCCTGCCTTCCCAGTGATCCCGCTGACTAATTCCCAAGCAGGGTTGGTGCCCGGAGGCGAAGGCACTGGCAAGCAGGTCCTCGGGATCATGGAGTGGTTCTCTGCCACTCTGAGGTGTCCTGCTTGGACACGGGTCTCCTCGGCCCAGGGAACATCGCTAACACTGTCCTGGAGGCTCTCTCACCTGAGATGGAAAAGCACGTGAAAATTCCTCTGGCGTGAGGTGATCTGGGATCCTCCCTTCCCTCTGCCCCAGGCCAGGGGAGGAGGAAACACACATGGGAAAAATCCGTGTGTCAGATGGAAAACAGAAAAACCGGGAGGAATTTTTATTGGCAAACAAAGGGAGATAAAAATAATCTGTGCGAGGCAGAAGAGTCACCTGGGGCGGGGGGACTGCCCTGGGGAGCAGGGTGGGAGCGGGACACGGCACAGCCACGCTTGGAATGTCATGGAGGGTGCTCGGAAGGATGCGAGGAGCGATACCGACAGCTGCTTCCTGGGCTGAGGGGAGGTGACTGAGTGCCAAGCTCTGGGTCGAATGCTTTTCCACGTGGAATGTTCATGGGCAAAGTGGTTTTGCTCTTTCTCTGTCGCAAGATGCAGGAGGAGGTGCCAGGGTGGGACCCCGGAATTTCAGCACTGTGCCCTCAGTGCAGGGGGAAGCCGATCAGTGCAGTGACAGCGTGAGACCAGTCACGCTTGCAGCCCTTCAGGCGCTGCCTTTGCTCTCCTGGCCAGACAGTTCCATGTTTGTCAGGGAGCTCGGTGACTTCTGCCCCTCTGATCCACACGGCTCTGACTGGATGTGCCAGCCACTTCAGCAGATCCTGTCGGCCCTGTACAAGTTTTAGGATTTTGAGTAATTGCATTCATTTTCGCACAAAGATCAGGAAAGAGAGTCCTGGAATCCTCTCCCAAGGGAAGCAAAGAAAGATTCCTCTCTGAGACACTTGGGTAAAGCCACTCGAGGGCCACCTGCCTTCTCCAAGGTAGGTTTCACTTGGGAAAAGCTTCCTTAGCCTCCTGTTTCTGCCTCCTGTCCGTGTCCCTCTGGGCTGCCATCTCCTCCTCCAATGGCCTCCTGGGGAAGGTGTCAACCCTTCGGATGTTCAGGAGATCACCTCCCACCCTATCAGATGGATTTGCTTCCCGTGAGATCCACAAAGTCTCTGCAGTTCCTGGGAGGGTGTGGACAGGGTGGTGACATGACATGTCACGAAAGCAGTGATCCCCCCAGCAGAGCTGGGAGCTGGAGAAGGTGACAATTCCCGACATGCTTGTGGAGCTGGGGAGGGCACAGCATTGGCACCCCAATCCAGGCTTCCTTCCCTCACAACTGCAGGGTCTGCCTGAGCCAAGAGTGTGTTAACAGCACCCAGGACTGGAAAACAAGCCTGGAATGGTGAATTCCAGACTAAATACAAAAATAAACCCACTGGTTTGCTCTCTGAATCGTCTCAAATAAATGAAAAGGAAGCAGGACCAGGAATGCCAGTGGCCTCACTATCCAGTTTCACCTTCTGTGAAGGAAGTGTCATCATTAATTTTTCAGGAGAAGCTTTGGAGTTCCACATGCCAAACAAAACACTGGGCAGGAAGGCACAAATCGCAGCCGTGCTTGTGCATTTGAGCCTCCCCTCACTGATTTATGGCTTTTGATGAAGTGATTACAGATGAAAGAAAATATTCCAGGGAACAGGATCTGCATGTTGCCACAGTCTCGTGCCTGTCACATCCTTCTGGAGGAGTTACAGCAGGAAACAGAACAGGAAAATCACCAGGGCCCTGCACTTGCTGTGCTGGAGCACCAGACAGGACAACAGCTCTCAGAGAAGCTGTGGCTGCCCCATCCCTGGAAATGTTCAAGGCCAAGTTGGACAGGCCTTGGAGCACCCTGGGATAGTGGAAGGTGTCCCTGCCCATGGCAAGGAGTGGAACTGGGGGAGCTTTAAGATTCCCTTCCAAGGCCATTCTGGCCTTAGAAAGGCAGTGGAGAGCCACAGAAAGCCAGGGAGCAGTGAAACCGGGGACAAGGGAAATGTGGAGGAGGGTCATGAGATCCCTTTGAAAATGCACAGAGAAACCCTCCAGGCATGAGGGATGGAGAGAAGGAAGCACAGAGGCACTTATTAAGAAACCCATCAAATAGATTATAGAAACTCTGAACCAATCTGAGCAAAGTTAACTCTTCCCATTGGAACTGGGTCGGACAGGGAAGGATCTAGAAGGAGAGACATTGGTTTGGAAAGGTGCCAAGAGCTGGGCTGCCTGGGCACAACAAGGAGCTGGAAACACTTCCATGTCAGAGGATCGATCCTGGGTTACACACAGAACCAGGGAAACAGCCCTGATGACTGGGAAAAGGCAGACAGAAAGGATCAAAAGAAGCAGCACCCCAATATTTAATATTTATTAGGTGACTGTGGAGAGGTTTCAGAACAGGCTGAGCCTTTAACATCCCAGTATCTGGGTAGGTGAATGTATGGACTTGCCCAAGTAGAGAATTTCACTTGAGCTCCCTTTGGGATCCAGAGGGATTTGTGACCTGCCCATCGGCGAGCCTGCTGGACTCTCCCTGTACACCCCTTTAACCTTTAGCCAGTGCTGGTCACAGTTTAGCACTGACAGCACGGCGTTTGTGCCTCCTCGGCAGCTGTTAAACAAACACCCACTGCTCAGCCATGTACCTGCGCTGCAAGTGCAAGGAAATAAATTCCACAAATGCCAGTTCATAAAGGGAAGCCATCGGTTCATGAGTTACTCGGGTTCCTGAGCTTCTAAACGGCCTCTGACCCTGGCGCTGCTGAAGAGAGGAGAGAATTACCCAGCGCTTCTCACCAGACCTGAAAGTGAGCTTTGCTTTGGAACCTGGGAAAAGTCAGGACCTGGGGATGTGCTGCACTTCCACCGGCTCGGTTTAAAGGGCTGTGGGATCACATCTATTTTACATAAACGCAGGAAGAACGAAAAGGAACAATGGAAAAGCTGAGGGCAGGCTGCTGACGGGCACTGCGCTCTCTGGTGGCGCGGGGATAGCAGGGTGGCTCGGAGCCAGTATCGGAGGAATGGGGGCTGAAGAGAGCAGAGACTGAGGGTTCCGGGGCTGAGGAGGGAGCGGAGGCTGAGGGAGGGTCCGGGGCTGAGGGGACGGGCCCCGGACCGGTGGATTCGCGTCCGCGGAGTCCCGGTGCCGCCTCAGAGGCGACGCTCACGCGTCGTTTCCCGCCTTTCGCCCCGGCCGCTTCCCATTGGCCCGCGCCCGCCGCCGCCCACTCCCATTGGCTGCGCCGGCGGCACCCCCCTCTGGCTCTCTCCCCATTGGCCCCGGGGGGCCGCCGAAACCACGCGGGGCGTTGCCATCGCTACGGCGGCCGGCGCGGGTCAGGCCGCGCGTTCCGCGTAGCCGCGCCGGGCAGCATGGAGGGCGAGCGGTGCGGAGAGGCCGCGGCGGCGGGGGACGAGTCCGCGCCCGTGTTCACCCTGGAGGAGGTGGGGAAGCGGAACTCGAGCCGCGAGACTTGGCTGGTGATCCACGGGCGCGTCTACGATGTCACCCGGTTCCTGGAGGAGGTGAGGCCTGGAGTGGGGGCGGCCCGGCCCGGTCCCTCGGGGACTGAGGGGAGCGGGGAGATGCTGGGGTGGGGCGTGTGAGGCCGAGAGGGGCGGGGAGGATCCTGGAGGGTCAGGAGGTGCCGTGGGGACAGAGACCCCGGGGTCGGGTGCAAGAGGAGGGGGCGAGCAGGCCCCGCCGGGGTTTGGGGTGGTCCCGGTGCCCCTGAGGCAGCCCCCCGGCCCGGGCTGCGCGGTCTCTGAGGCCTCCTGCCCGCGGTTCTACGTCCAAGGGACGGAGGGGATGGCGGGTCACGGTGGCCAGGGCTAGCCGGAGGCAGAGGTTGTGCTGCTGCTCCTGCAAGGCAATTCCAGGTTTCCCAGGAAATCTGTTCAGGCGGGTCACGGGGAGGTGCAGATTTCCCTCAGTTACGGGACCTCACTCCGCATCTTGAAGGGTGAACGGGATCGGGGCACATCAGTAGTTTGAATGTGAAGTCTGCAGGGACACCCCAGAACTCGGAGGAGGAGGTGACAGTGACACAGCAGCCACCACTCTGCTGCCTGCCCAGAGGGGACCATACACCAGGGGTTTGGAAACAATGCAGCTTCTGCCAAATCTCCAGTTCCCTTGGATGTGGGGACAAAAATTCCTTCAAGACTCACTGCGTTTGTGTTCTGATTTTGGGAAAGTTGAGAGTGGTGTCCTAAGTGTTGAGAGCTGGAAATAGAGTGGGAATAAACAGTAACAAAAGAGTAATGCTGGAGGGAATATCTTGAAGCTGTGCCAGGGGAGGGTTAGGCTGGGTGTCTGAAAAAGGTTCTTCCCCCCATAGGGGGCTCAGGCACTGCCCAGGCTCCCCAGGGAATGGGCATGGGCCCCAAAGCTGCCAGGGCTCCAGGAGTATTTGGACAACACCCTCAGGGACAGGGTGGGATTGTTGGGGTGTCTGTGCAGGGCCAGGAGTTGAACATGATGCTCCCCGTGGGTCCCTTCCAATTCAGCATCTTCTGTGATTCTGTGGTTCTATGAAAATTTTAAAGGGGTTTATCCCAACTTAAAATAACAGCAAAGACATTGTAGCATTTGCAGGGCAGTGTACAAAGGTTGGGCTGAACCAGCTCCAAGGAAGACACTTAATTGAAATGCACGTGTTCCAGCTTGTTGGTTCTGCTGGTCTGAATTCAACTCTGCTTTCCCTCCAGGCCCGTGTGGTTGAAGCCTGTGTGCTGTGGAGTCACAGCGTGCAGTGGCAGAGCTGCCGCGGGGAGGGTCAAGGTGCATCAGGCAGGAGGGAACGATCACCTGGCAACTGAAGGTTGTGCCTTGCTCTGCAGATTTCAGTATTTATTTATAAAGTTGGACACAATCTGGTCTCTTCTTTGGGTCCAGAAAATGAATCACAGAATTGTCCAGGCTGGAAAAGCCCTCCCAGACCATGGAGTCCAACTTGTGCCCAGTCCTCACCTTGTCACCAGCCCAGAGCACTGAGTGCCACGTCCAGGCCTTCCTTGGGACAGCCCAGGGATGGGGACTCCAAAC
>VZRR01006125.1:15898-30652 GCA_013398015.1 Oreocharis arfaki
CTGCCAAGGCCTGACCACCCCTTCCATGAAGAAATTCCTTCTGATGTCCCACCTGAGCCTCCCCTGGCCCAGCCTGAGGCCGTCCCCTCTCCTCCTGTCCCTGTTCCCTAGGAACAGAGCCTGACCCCCCCCCGGCTGCCCCCTCCTCTCAGGGAGTTGTGCAGAGCCACAGGGTCCCCTTGAGCCTCCTTTTCTCCAGGCAGGGCACATTGGTGGGATGAGATGTGCAAGGTGGAAGCAGGACAGTTTGGTGAGAGGGAGCTGTGGGTACACAAAGACTAAGTAGATGTAGGGGAAGACCAGGCAAAAATTTGGAAAAGCAGTTCACAGCTGGCTTCTGAAAAAGAAAATGCTGGGTTAGGGTTTAGGAAGAGTCAGAACGAGCCAGAGGTTGGGACAGCAGTTGCAGGAGCTCTGAGTCTTGTCTTACACTTGTCTCTGTGCTGTGATTCAGAGTGTGGACACGGCAGGGAGGTAGAGTCTTCGCCTCGGTGTTCTCTGTAAGATGGAGTCTGGGAGCTGCTCCCTGGGACACCTTTGGGATTATAAGTGAGCCCAGAAGAACACTTCAATCCCTGCAGCAAGCCAGGTTTAGCAGTGCCCTGAGTGTCACCTTGAGATGGTGTTTCACCCTGAGATGATATTTCACTCTGTCCTTTCCAGGTCCTTTTTCCCATTTGTGTTTTTCTGACATGAAAAGACCTACTTGGACGAGGGAAAGGGAGAAGAATAAGGGCACTGTTGAGCTGTGCCAGCGTGGCTGACACAACACTGTGCTGTGCACACCCCTCTCTGGCACAGGAGAACTGTAGATCAAGGCCTAATTTATTGGCAAAAATCCTCTTTATATCTGTTGCCCTCTGGAGTGCCAGGGAGTGACGTGCAGCTGATGGGAACCAGGAGTGCTTGTCCCAGTTGAAAGTTGCAGTTGTCTGAGGAGCTGGTGCTGCCGGGCTCTGCGTGGTGTCCCTCTGGCCCCATGTGGTCACTGGAGCAGGATCTGGTGGGTGCCTTTCCTGGCCTTTGCTCACAAATTATTTGGCTGGGAGTGCTGAGACTGCTGGCACATTACATGGGTGGGATTGTGCAATCCTGAAGAAGTCACTGCTAAAAGGTTGAATTTGGCTTCATGATTCCTGTAAATTATGCACTGCAGGTCAGCCAACCTGAAATCCGTGTGCTACTGGAAGTGCAGACCAGTTTAAGTTTCCAATTCACATTATTTACTGTGTAATAGGAGTAACAAGACATCCGTCACATAGCAAAATTTACTGAGTTATAAGAACACGAACCAAATCCAGGAGGTGTGCAAAGACAGCAACTGAAGTGTTGCAGGTGTTTCTGGATGCAATCTCCTGTGCTTCAGAGAGCGTGTGAGTGCCTGGAATGAAATAGGATTATTTTAAAATCTAAAAGAGCCTTATGGTGATCTATTTTCTCCCAAATCTGGGTAACTGGACCACACCAGGATACGTGTTATTACTCCTGCTTGCAGTGGTCTAGAAAGGCACGTGTAGGTGGTGGCTGGAGCAGGAGGGGCTGGGTGCTCGGGGTGGGTGAGAGTGGAGGGAGGCAGCTGTACCTCCTGCAGGCACTCTGGGGTCTGTCAGGCTCACACTTCACCACACCAGCATCAAAATCTGAGCTTTTAACTTGTGCACTACAGTTATGCTGGAGGGATACGGTTTATCTCCATTTTCACATATGACTAGGAGAGTCTGGAGATCCATGTTTCTCCAGGAAGTTCTTGTGTCTGTTATCTGAGCCCACATGACACAGCAGCCCCCACAGCTGCGTGTCTCAGCACGTGCTGCCGTTCCTGATCCCCGTGATAAGTGTGAGTAGGACTCCATTTCCAGTTTCCAAGTGGAAGGAGCCTGGGTTGTGACACCACTGACCCAAATTGGTCAGTTGGTTTCAGGTACAGTGTTCTTCAAAAGAAGGAGGAGCACCAGGCGTCTGGGTTTCCTCTTGCTGACTTGCTCCAGCTTTGCAGAGGTGTTTTTAGAAAACCTGTTCCTTGCCTTACAGCCAGCGCTGTGCAGGATGTGGGGATCATTCGTCCAGGTGGCTGCTCGTCCTTGGTTCTGGCTTGTATGGTGCTGGCACATCATTATTGCATGGGAATACTCTTCCCTCTCCTGGTTTATTTCTTTAACTCTGGGCACTAGGAATGAAAGTTTCATCCCTCCTCAACGTGATGATCTTATCTCTTACCTGACACAGTGATCTAATTAGTCGTGGAGCTTAGTGTTGCTGCTGAGCTCATTTGTGTCTCCAGTAGGTCTGTACCAGCAGTTCCCAGCCAGACCTTTGCAGACAGGTCCTTGGAGTTTGTGGGGAGGGGACTCCAGGCTCTCTCCTTGTGGAAGTTTGGGATGTGCTGTTGGAGGCCTTTGCTGCGTGCCCTCAGTTCCAAGTCACTGTTATTCACTGTGTCTGCTGAAGGTCCAGTGACATGGAAGACCCAATTTTATTGTCACCTCTCTCCTTCTGGTTTGCTTTTGGCTGTTTCTTGTCAGAAATTGACATTTTCCAGCCATTGTTTCCGCTGGAAGTACTTCCCCCCCCCCATAGTTTGCAACACCGTTTCCATGTTTTCCTGCAGCAGCTGCAGCTTTGGGGAGTTTTGTGGCAGAGCCAATGACTTCCTGTACAAATAGTCTGGGTTTATGTTTGCTGGGGTAGGACAAGGTAGGAATTGTCTGGCTGCAGCGGTGCTGTCTGGAGGACAGAGCCCTTCAGAAATAGGAGGTGCCAAAATATTTTGAAGGTCTTTTTCTTTTAGGCTTGGAGATTGCAGAGAAAGACAGATGTGCATAAATAAATAATTGTGGATTTAGCAAGTGCATAGAAAGGCTTCAGAGCCAGAGATGTAAAGAGGAGTGAACTTGACTGTTCTCCTCTCTTGGATTTTATCCTTCCTCTTGTCTCGTCTGTAGGGAAACTGGATGTCACTGAAAGATCCACTGCATGTTCCCTCTTGCTGCAGGGTTTTGTCTGCCCTTTTAGGGTGAATGATTAGGAAAGGAAGGTTGTCTGCTTAAAATTCAGATATTTCCCTGTCTGAAATATGAAATCTCTGGTGAGGCAACCCTAAGGAGTTCTTCTAGAAGGCTTAGGTAAATGGGCAGCTTTTCAGTGGATCTTATCTGGAAATTGGACAGTTGTTCTGAGCAATGTGAACAGACAACATCCAGCAGTCCCTGATCTGACTCCTCTGGGATCAAGTGAACCTGAGGATTGGTGTGAGAGAAGGGGCAGCAAGAGCTGCAGCTGGGCACTGGGAATGAGCCACGGAGCCTTTCCTGGTGCCCCAGCTCAGGCCACCTGATAACTTCTTGCTAACAAACTGTGTCCCTCCACTTTGCCCTTTTTGGCTCCTGAGAAAGCTCCATGTTGATTTAGTGACATACCTGGACAATAAAGGGATTTATTCCAAATAAAGAGCTGTCATAGGAGGATTGCAGGATCAGCTGCAGCAGCCCACCAGATCAAACAGCGGGGCTGGTTTGTGTCCATCCTGTGTTCGGTACAAGGTAGGATGGCCTGGTGGGAATATTCAGACTTTTGGCAGCAAAAGCAGACAAACTGAAGGAAGAGGGGGGGTGGCAACTGCTCTGTGTCTGTGGGAAGGAGAAGGATATGACAGAGACAAGCAGGTGTGTTGGTCCTTTGATCTGAAATGTAGCCCAACATCGTTTCTCCAATTCGGGGCTGGTTGCCGGAAGCCCTGGAAAACTGGGTTAGTCCCTGTGCGTGCCCTGGGATGCGTGACCACTTTATTGGTGTAACTGGATTAGCTGGTAGTTCACACTCAGGCTGTAAAGGGATTGTCCTTTGCTAGGTCTGTGGTTAGTGCTTTCCATTGCCGGGCTGTTCCTGGAATTGTGGTGTTCACAGTGGACAGAGCCCAGCCCACCACAGACAACAGAACCACACCTGGGGTTTGTGTCAGTTCATCCCATCTGAGAGTCAGCCGTGACCAGCTGCCACCCACAGCAGTGGCAGTGCCGCTGTGGAGCTCCCTGGAGATTTGCCTGTTATAGCTCTGGATCTCTGAAATCAGTGTATGATATTAAACAGTATAACTTTAGTGATACTTTGTGATTTCCTCTCCCCCATGTCACTGGTGGTTGCACACAGGATCAAGTTCAGTATGGCACATCCATGTGCAGAGTCAGCCAAACACCATCATTTGAATAGTACCTGGAGAAGTAGAATATCCTTTCTCCACTGGTGTCTGTGAATTCCTGAGGAGAGGTTGGACAACTGAACCTTTGGCAGATTTTATTGATGGTGTTGGTTGAGGCGGTGCAGGCTGGGAGGAAGGCTGATGACATCCTCAGTGTCTTTCTGCATCCAGCCCTTGGCTCACCTGGACTCTTCTCTTCCAGCACCCAGGTGGAGAAGAGGTGTTGCTCGAGCAAGCTGGCAGAGATGCCACTGAGAGCTTCGAAGATGTGGGGCATTCCACGGATGCCAGGGAAATGCTGAAGCAGTACTACATCGGAGAGGTCCATCCGGTGAGTCCCTTGTGTAACCCCCAAACACTGAGACCAGGGCAAGTCTTGTGAAATAAGTTAGTAGTTGAGGGGTTTAGGCAGTCTCTTTGTTGTCCAGGGTTTCTGTTGGGGAAATTGAACTAAATTTGTCTTCTCTTTCCACCGTTCAGAACAGATTTCTCACTTCATTTAAATCGGTGCACTTAAGCTGAATTCATGGGTTCCCTCTGTAGCTTGTGGAAGCATAATCCACTTTTGCCTTGTAATTCTGAGCTCAGGAGGGTGAGAGTTCCCAGAGGCACAAACACCACCTTCCTGCCTGCCTTTAGGTGCCAAAGGAAGGACTCCTTTGAAAACTGAGCCCAGGCAATTACCTGTGTACAGAACAATTCCCTCATAATGGCTGCAGCCTTCCTTTGAAGTCAGCACTTACCTCTTTTCTTCTTCTTTCTCTCCCTGACAGAATGATCGAAATAAGGAAGGTTCTAAGGTAAGCTCTCAGCGTTTCAGTTTTCTGCTTTTATTTAATGTCACATGTCTTTTGGAGGTTTTTTTTCTCCTCTTTTTTCCTGTGGAGCTTGTGGCTTTATGTTTACGCAAACTACACATGAATAAATTTCCCAAGCAAATTCTACCTTTGTTTTTGTTCTGAAGCTCAGTGGGCACCTCAGTGTGAAATTGGAAGTGAGTTTTTGTGCCCTTTCTCTGCTGGCAGCAGCGATGTTTTTTCCACACCTTGAGCCACAGACCATTTTTTGCATTTCTGGCTGTGTCCTGACCACAGAACTGGTTTCCTTGTTGTTCCCTTCGAGCCAGGAGACGGCACGGCCGGGGGCCGGCTGGCAAACAGGAATTCTCTGTTAACTGCCTCGGGGATCAGTGGTGTTGCTTAACACTCAGGTACTCCTGGACTAGAACAGGGCAGAGTGTTGCAAAAATGCCTTTGGAAGGGATGGGGAGAGGGAAAAGGCAATAAATAGAATCTCAGCTGGGAGGTAAACATGTGCCTCACAGCTAGCTGGGCTGGGAGGCCTGGACAGGGCACTGCTTTGCCTTCAGCAAGGCTTTCAGGATATGTTCCTCTGAGCAGGACCACTTGCAGAGCAGCAGGAATCCAGAAGGGAGCTGTCAACAGGGAAATCAAGGATAACTCAGGCTAGGTAAAGCCCATGTTTAGTTACAACATGGAGCTGTGTGATTATGTACATATTCACCTTAAAATTTATCATTTGATTCAACTCTGATTCATAAACAGAATCACATGCTGAAAATGTGCACAGAAGTCAGTGATTATCAGAGTAGCTCCCTTGCATCTGAGTTAAATTTTTTTTTTCAAGTATTTTTCTCTTCTGATCAATCAGTCCAGCACGTTATGCACAGCTGAGGGCTCTCTCAGGAGGGCAATGTCTGTTTTAAAAGCATGTTCCAGTGTAATTTAAAGGTGGCAGCAAGAGAGAGAATCCGTAACATACAAATAAATAAGGGGGAAGCACAAAACCACCCCAAAACTGTGATGTAATAAGCAAGGCCTTATTTTGAGAGGGGTGCAAGTTCCAGCATGAAGTTGGTGACTGGGTGGGAGAGCTTGGATTGATGGAAAGAACACGGAGGAGGAGATGACAGCAGACATCCCCAAAAACATCCGCACTGGCGACAGGGGGTGTTTGGGAGGGGAGGGTTATTTTTCCTCCACATTTGTAATCACATGTTCAGGCTTGTCTTATGAGCACATGTTTAATGTTTCTTTGTTCCCCTGCTAAATCCCTCTTTCCTCCTCCAGAATCCAAGTATGACATCCTCAGGCCAATCAAGGTATAGTATCTCCTGATAATAAGAGTGAGAAATGGAGGGGTCGGGACTCTGTTTGTAGAGCTGCATATTAACTCCAAAGGGCAGGAAAATCCCCAGGGGTGTACTGCAGTGTCCTTCTGGCAAGCAGATACTCCAAAGCAAGTGCCAGTGTGCACCTCCCTTGCTGGATGTGAGCCCAGGTCCTCTCTGTGCTGGGCAGAACCAGCATCCCAGTGTTTGGAATTCTCTGCCCCGTGTGCTGGTGTTGCACGGTGGTGGCTGCATCCCTGGAACCACAGGGGTTATTTGGGTGGTCGCTGTGGGCCGAGGGGTGGCACAACACAGTGATGGGTGGGGTTTCGGGGGATTTTACCACGATCAGCCCGTCTAGTTGAAAATCCTTAAAACCAGCACAGGGCCCTGGTCTCCTGCAGCTGGTGCAGAAGGTTTTGCTCAGAAGGCTGCTGAGGGTGAGCCTGTGGCCTCTGGAGTCTGAGCAAGGCAGATTTACTGGGGCACAGCTGTAGCTGTTGTCATCCTTGAGTCAACTGTGTTGTTTGTACAACACCAATTACAGCCTGACTTATTTAAGGAAAATAAAACCAAACCAACAACAAACCCCCCCCACTGGTCTCTGGATGTGCCAAGCTGGAAACTTCAGCCATCCAGCTGCTATTTTGTAAGGCACGAGGCCACGCTTGGGCCTCTCATGGAGGCTGGCAGAGCCTGTGCACCGGTACAGTGGGGCCTGCCTGGCCTGTGGCCATGGCTGGGGGGTCACCCTGTGGGTACAGCTCCCTTAGATGTGTAACAAGGGATGAACACTGGGAATGGATTATTAACTGGATGCTTTCTTCTGGTTTCTGTGGTGTGTACGTTTTAGTTTGTTTCTTTTTCTCTCCCCGTAGTTTCTGGTCGACATGGCTGATCCCCATCTTCGGAGCACTGGTCTTAGGTTTAATGTATCGCTATTACATGGTGGATGGGAAAAGCTCCTGAGCTGGCCTTGCTGGGGCCTCAGACAGCCTGAAAAGAGGGAGAGAGAGTGTATGTGTGCAACACGTGGAGTTCTGCTGCCCTTAACCTTCCTGCCTTGCTTTTATAGCTCTGAGTCTGTCAAGTGATGTTGATATCCATGGGACCAAGCTAATTCCAAACTCTATCCTAACTCTGGGACCCACAGACCTGTCTTACTTCCCTCTTGCAGTGGCAGGGAAAGGGGAGCTTCTGGTATTCCCTGGCATTGGTGTGGTGTCCCTCATGCTCTCTCTCTCACTCTCTCGCTCTCTGACATAACCCCCAGACAACCTATTTCTCCCAATGCCTTTGCATTAAGCCAGACACCATGAAAGAGACCTGGGCCTGTGGCTCTGCCTCAGCCATTCACACAGTCGGGAATCATCTGCCAGTTGTCTCCAGCTCTTGCTAGAAAAGATGTCCGGAGCTTTGGTTCCGCAGGAACATTCCCAGAGCGTGCAGGCAACACTAATTGGAGCAGCAGGGAATTGTTAGCTTGGCCACCTCTTTCTGTACCTGTCTGTTTTTAACGGTTAAAAAAAATACACGGATTTTAAAAGTGATTCTATTCATTTTGTAATATTTGTACTTGTCCCTTTGGAATGCATATCCTGTGAACAACTTATATTGAGTCCTGGTTGGTTTGGGTGTTTTCGTGCTGTGCGTGGCAGAGCCAGTGGGAGCTGGCATGTGGCTTCTGGAAATGCAGATTCTTCTTTCTCCCTGAGGTCATGATCCGACACACAGGTTGGAAACAAAACTCCCTTCTTACATACTGTGAATGTGCACCAGATGGGGGAAACAATTAAATCTGCCCTCTTCTACCAAAATGAAAAGGGAAAAGAAATGCATTTGGGATTTGTGGATAATGCTGGTTTTGCCTGGGAATAGAGGAGGATATTTCCCTCTTGCCCTGTTTTTGCGTGTTGTGCAGTCGGCCTTGAAGCACAGACAGTGCACAGTTTGCTTCCTGTGCTGAGGCAGGAACCTTTCCAGCTCTTCCAGCACACTGATCTGGGGCTTTGGGATCTGCTAAATAAAGGGAAGTGGTGTCCTGGTGCCCACTGCCATTTAGCAGGGCTGTGCCAGCAACACTGGCTCCCAATCCAAACCTGCAGCATAGCTGATCGTCCCCTGGGATGGCAGTAAAAAGGGCAGTGATACCCCGGGGTCCTGCTGGGAAAACCTTCCATGGGCTGTGGGGTTTCTTCTCTCTTCCACAAAACTACTGTGTCCTCCAGAAGGTTGTATAGAAGAAATTCTTGGATGTGGAATTACACTGGAATTTAAAAGTGAAGGCCAGGGAACTTTCACTGCTGGGGCTGCCTTCACATTTAACACAAAATTGTGAACCAGGAACTTGGTTTGGGGAAGTTTAGAGTGGATTCTGTATCAGGGAAGGGTTTGGAAGCTGGAAGGTGCATGTTGGCCAAAGTATCACGCTGCTGAGTTGGGGTTGTTCAGGGCAGTGCAAGACTCTACAAAGGTCAGCTGGTTTGGATCCAGGAGCACCGGGCTCGCCTGAGGAACGGGGCAGGTGTGATGCTGGAAACACACCTCTTTTCTCCATAGGCAGCACTTTTACCTGGATTTTGACTTTTTTTTTTAAATACCATTTTCCTGGCACTCTCTATGTTCAGTTGCATTTTGGTTGCTCTAAATAACTTCTTGCCATCATTGACCCTTGCCATCAGGTCTTGACCCTCTGCTATTGGGGAAGCTGCCTGTTGATTCCCATATGTTATGGAACTTTTTTTTTTAATCCTCTTAATGGATTGATTGCCCAGGGGAGGTTCTCAGTCTTGTTCCAGGGCTTCTTGGAGCTGGTAAGATCCTTTTCCAGTGCCTCATGGAACCCCACGTAGCCTCTGTCTGCACATGTGCCAGCTCCTCAAAGACCTCAAGGTGCTTGAGATGCATTTGCAGAAGCCACATCGAAGTCTTCTCACTTCTCCATTAATGACAAGGGGCAGAATATCTGGGATGGAGGCGGGTTGGAGTGAGCCCAGTGCTTCCCCGGTGTCCTCCGGTGCGGTGGTGAAGCTGCCTCTTCTCACTCTGGTCTGGCTGGCTCAAGGATGGGTCCCACAGGTGTGAAACCGCTCGGGCAACAAGGGAGGCATTAACAAAGCTTGTTTACTCATTTTGTTTAAGGATTAAAACAGGCAATTGCCAAGCACTGTCCTCATGCTGAACCCGCACAGCCCATGTTTGCTGCCAGGGTCCCGCACAATGCCGGCGCTGTCTCAGCTTTCACCCCACAGAAACCTCTGTGGGTGGAATTCAATCTGGGCTGTGCTCCGCTTCCTTCAGGTGCTGCGGAGGAGGAGTTGAGTGAGGAGCTGGAAACACGAGCGCGGAGGCAGCTCCTGTGGTTAATGTGAGTGTGGTAGGGCTGCCCAGGAGTGCAGTGCCGGCCTTTTCTGCCTCTCCACCACCCCAAGTTCCTTGATGACACAGAATGTAACTGTTAATTGGGCTGATGGTTTGTTGAGGAGGGGTGGGAGGTCTGAGGGTGTTCTGGGAGGAGTTGGTGCATGTTCCGTGATGCGAGCGCCCACAAAATGCCATTTCTTGTACCTGGAGATTGTCTGCCTGGCAGGAGGTGCCAGGCTGTGTGTTTGCTGTGTTCAATAAAGGTGTACAACAAACAGGTGCAGGATCCTGTCTTCCAGCAGGCATGGGATATTTAGTTACTCCATCCCTGTTACCCTGGGGTGTGTAACCCCCTTGTTACAGGGCTCAAATATCCAGTGTCGGTGAGCTCCCGCAGACACAGGATTTGCCTTCCTGTTGGTAGAGGAAAAATCTTTCCTTGGTAGAATTGGTGCTGAGCCTGTGCCAAGGACGATCGGCAGAATGTGTGGCTGAGCGACCTGATGGTCCCTGCGGGGGAAGCAGCAGTTTGGGGCTAAGCACTGCCCAAGCAGCTCCTGATTCCATACAGTAGTTCATGCTGTAATTACAATGGGGAGCTTTAACAACTGCAGCAGGGCAGCTGTGAGGGCTCCTTACATCATCCTGATAACCCCAATCTTAGGAAGTGCCATGAGCAAGTGGCAGAGTAGCCATGGGCATGGGTTTTCCTTGGAAGAAGCCACGTGGTGTGTGACGGCAGCACCACTGCCCTGTGGTCCCAGGACTCCCACACTCACACCTCGGCAAGAAGAGTGTGTAGGAGGGTTGTTTTCAATGGAAAGATGACATGGAGGGCATAGAATTTGTCTCTCATTTCCATGTCTGCTTATAAAAGGATGTAACATCCTATTCCCATGGCTGTCAGCAGAATCAGGCTCTTAAAATTTGCCTAATTATGCATCTCGCGGTACCATCAGCAGCCTCAGGGAAGCAGTACCTGGTTGGAGCATCAAAGAACGGAGCAGGAGGTCAGCAAGGTGCTGACTTGGGAAAAGGGCATGGAAAATCAATGGGAACATCTGCTTTGGTCCTGGATTTCAGCTGAGATAATGTAGGGAAAAAGGGCATGAACTGAGTGGGAAGTACAAGTTTTGGAGAGGAAGGTTGGGCTTTGTGTTCTTGGCAAGCACTGTCTCACTGTAAACTTTATTTATCTTTGATCTAGAGGAATTGGATCCAAAAATCAGAGAAATAAACAGAAGATTTCAGAACTATTTTTAAATCTGCTTCCAAGTGCTGCGGGGTCAGTACTGTGCGTGGTCCTGCTCCTCTGAGCACCGAGGAGGATTTGCAGGGTCTGAGACAGAGATGGTAAAATTCAGGGGCCAATGTGCCCCAGAAGAGTCCTGACACAGCAAACTCGTGTTTGCACATCACAGCTCCCACTCTGGGACAGGGAGGCTATGGTGGCTTTATTCCAGGATTAAATGGAAAGACCCCTTTAATGGGATTTACGTGTCCCCTCTGTTTTTAAAACCCTCATGAACCAGGCAAATTTTCAGGACGCCAGCAAATCCCGTGCACTTAAAGCTGGACCTTGCCCAGCGTCAGCCCCGCAGCCGAATGTCCTGTTCCCCGTCACCAGGATGGGGACGGAGCGGGGATGGTGTCTCCTGCCAGCAGTAACTGCCCTGCACAACCCCAATGGCCCCGGTGCCTCCATCACGAGGGTGAAGTCAACGCCAATGTCACATGCTGGTGTCACACGCTGGTGTCACACACTGGTGTCACACGCTGGTGTCACACCCTGGTGTCACATGCTGGTGTCACCTGCACCGTGTTGTCTCTTCTCCAGGGACACCACTAACAGAAATTACTATAGAACAGGTTTCCTGCCAACCTCAGCAGCTCTAATGAGTCAGGAAGTCGTAAGTAATCTGGGAATAGGGGAACTGTTGACAGAGCCTAATTATTTTCTGACAGTCTTTCTAACACCGTTAGAAAATAAAACACCTACGTAGGCTCCGGAATCGCAGACGGGGTTAGTGATATTCTGCAGGCACCTGCTAATTTGTCCCCGCAATCCTGGTTTAGGCTCCTTCCCCCTCACACCTGCTGCTCTCCGGCTGCTCCTGCAGGAAGAGGAACTTGTAATAAAGAGAGAAAATACCTCAGTGACACAGAACCACTGCAGCCTGCTCCCACGGCTTTTCCACATTCTGGGGTCCACAAGAGGAGTTTTATGGCTCTGACTGGATCCCAGGAAACCTTGTACACGTGCTTTGTTGACCTGCCTCGGTGTGGTTATTCCCCTCAGTCCTGCTGCTCTGTGCTGCACTGTGGACTAATAATTTATTTAGTCCTTTAAAATTGTAATTCTCCAGGACTCTTTGGTCCTCCCAAAAAAATTGATTATTAATTCTTTCTCCAAATTTGGCCTTTGCCCATAGCCTCCCTGTCTTGGAATGCTGGGAGCATCAGGGCCTCCCTCCTTTCCAGCTGTTACCAGGGCAGTGCTTTGGAAGTTCCCCCAGGCTGGGTGAGCACAGGCAGGATTGCACAGCCAGGCTGCTCCTGCCTTGCTCCACAGAGCACTAGGACTCCTTTTTTCTCTGCTTTGACCCCCCATTCTATGTTATTTGTGCTCTCCCAGCTCTGCCCTTCCCAGGACTCTGCAAAGCTCTTCACAGCCAAAGATGCTCCAGCAGTTGTCGTGGAGCTGCTACTGCTGGGCCAGCAGTGTCCAGGCTTTCGGTGCTGTCCTTTCACTGCCCAGCCATGAATTCCTGTGCCTCTCAAAGGCACCTTCTCCATCCGGAATTGCTCCATCTCTGAGCACTCTGTCTCTCACCACTTCCCTTTCAGGACTAAGATCTGTTTTCCTTCCCCACCACAGCCCATCTGGTGATGGCACCTTCTCCAACAGCCTCTGTCTCCCTCATCACGCAGACAGGAGGTGAGTATAGCACAGTCTTACATTGTTTTCCCTGGATGCTTCCCAAACAATTCAGTTTTGTAGTGCCAGCATAGCAGTAGCTCTCTCTCCTCTCATGGACTGACATTCCTCCCTCCCTTGCAGGGCAGGGCAATCTCTGCCTGGCACAGGTGAATCCCCCTTTCCTTCTGAAGTTGTCAGGTTTGAGATTGCCAAAGGGGAACCTTTCCCTTCAGCTCTCCCAAGTATGACTGCTCCAAGAGAGCTGGAGAGGGACTTTGGAATGCCAGGACAAGAGGGAATGGCTTCCCACTGCCAGAGGGCAGGGATGGGATATTGGGAAGGAATTCTTCCCTGTGAGGGTGGGGAGGTCGTGGCACAGGTTGCCCAGAGAAGCTGTGTTGCCCCATCCCTGGACATTTTGCTGAGGCACTCAATGATCACAGCAAACCCTTTCGGAAGACTTTTGACTCGGTAGGACACTCGTGCCTCACTTGAACAATGTATGAGTGAGCAGTGCTGAGCACCCTGAAACAGCAGCAGAACTGCGGTGTGCCATGATGAGTGTTCCTGGGGACCAGGATGGCTGCATCCCGGCTGTCACTGCCCAGGGCAGGGTCTTGGAGACCTCCATGGCACACTCTGGGCAGGAGTTGGTCACCAGGTGTGATGGCTGATAGACAGGGCTGAAATCCATAGATGTACTGGAGTCCTGTGCCCTCCTGCCACACCATCAATGAAGTCAGGTGGAGGAGATAAAAAGCCAGGACAGCTCCAGGAATTAAAGCAGCTTGTCCGGGATGAAAGAGAAACCGACTTCAAATGCCACCAACCACGCACCGTGCAGCTGCCACTGCTCTGCCAGGGCCACGAAGCCATGGACACCACGTGTGTCCCACCCTGATGCCATGAGCACTGACTGGCGCCCTGTGGGCAGGGAATGTGGCAGAACAGAGTGCTGCCGCTCCAAGGACCAACTCAGTGGTGTCACAAGCACGGGACTATGGTCGAGTGCCAGGTGAAGGCACCAGTGTGGCTATCCCACAGTGACCGACTGACCGGCAGGGCACGGGGCTCAAGGGTCGTTCACTGGCTGTTGGGCTGCGGTGAGTGCACGGAAGCTACCGAGTGTTTTTAGAGGGATCTGAGAGCAGACTGGCCAGGAGCTGGCAGCAGGAGGGACAGGAGCCAACCTTTTGGTGTCCCAGGGAAACCGGACCCTGTGCGGCACCGGAGGCACGCGGCAGCTGTTCACAGCTCCTTCCGCCTCCATTTTTCACAGCTTAAGCACTCGCCTGGCACCTCCATCCACTCACACACAACCCCTCTTGCTTTCCCATCCCTTCCCCACTTCCAAAGCAGATTCTAGACACTTTAGAAAAGTAATTGTACATCTGTGAGGGACCTTTCCACACCTCCTCCCCCTTCTTACACCATTCAGGGAAAGGAACTCCCAAACTCCCTCTCAAGAACTCGGTGCTCATGTTCTCCCAATTCCCCACGTGGGGGGCATTTGTTTCATAAGATAGCTGCCATCCGTGTCAATGATAACGCACTGTTGACACTGCTCTTGCATTTTCATGTTATTTGGAAATAGCTGGTTTTTGGGACAATATCCACCAGTGGGTTTGCCAGCTCTGCCTTGTGGGTTTCCACGGCAGAGCCCTGAGGGTGGATGGAGCTGAGGCGGCACCACAGCCGGCCCTGACGCGCAGGGTGTCCTCACGACCCCCAGCACGGGGCGAGGAGGGACGGGCACAGCCCCCCGAGGCACAGCCCCGGCCGCGGGAGCTGGGGGCAGCCGGTGCTGCCGCCCTCACCCCGGGCGCTCCCCCACCGACCATCCCGGGGGGTCCCGAGAGGGTCTGTCCCGGCTGCCCTCACGCCGGGGTGCTCCCCTGACCCGGGGGCTGCCCTGAGGGACCATCCCGGCCCCCTCACCCCGGGGGGCTCCCCTCAGAGTCCATCCTGGGGCTGCCCTTGAAGGGCCCTCCCGGCTCCCCTGATCACCAGGAGCTCCCCTGAGGGGCTCGCCTCACCGCGGCTCCCCTCAGTACAGGGGTGTCGCATGAGGGTCCATCGCTACCCCGCGCCCCCCACCCCCTTCCAGACTCTTCCCCCGCACCCCGCCCGCGTGCGCACGCGCAG
>VZRR01006125.1:30989-124510 GCA_013398015.1 Oreocharis arfaki
CGGAGGGGCCCCGGGGCCGCGCGGGGCCGCCCCGGCTCCCCCGGCCGCATTCCTGGCCCGGCCGCGGCCGCCGCAAGAATGTGTCCCGACAGGTTCCGGCGGCGGGGCCGGCGGCGGGGGGCTGCGGCCCGCCCGGGGTCCCTCCCGGGGTCCCTCCCGGCCCCCCTGGCCCCGGCTCTGTCCGGGCCGGGGAGACGGACACGCTCCGGCCTGGAGCGGGAACTAACGGGGAGCGCGGGCGGGTGGGGGCCCCCAGAGGTGCTCATTAAAGTCTCCCGGGAACGCGGTTCAATGGAACAAGAGGGCTCGGATTTTTGGGGTGGGATGCCCTAGTTTGGGATAAAAACAGGCGCAGAGCCCGGGATGCGGAGGGTCGGGGGTCCCGGTGCCGGGAGCTCGGAGCATCTCCGGGCGTTATCCCCGTGCACCGGGGTAAAGCAGCATCATCTGTGGGGAGTCGGATCCGGAGGGGATGAAGTGGGTTTAAAAGTAAATTAAATTAACTTCTGTTTTCATAATACCGAATTTGAGCTCTGACAAGTGCACATGAGCATGGGTAAGTTTATCAAGACAAGTGTTACGTACTACAGAGTATTTAACTCATTTTCTCGTGTTTAAAAGACTTGAAAGCCACTACTGATAGTTTGTGGTACTAGAAGTACCTGTTAGTAGCTTATTAGTAGTTTGTTGAACGTATTTGCTCACAGTATAGCTGGTGGGGGGAGCAGTTCTGTGACCGTACGACGAAAGAAATGGAAAGTCTCTTATTACCCTGAAGTGAAGGTTTAAACCGGTTTAATGTTGTTACAGGAAAGATGTAACTTTTTTAGGACTATAATATGGTCATTAACTTCAAATTGTGTGTTGGTAAGAGATGAAGGTGAAAGAAATAGAAAGACTTTAATGAATCAGAGGACATCTTTGAAGCTTTCAAACTGCTCAGGGTAATTGTCTCTCTCTTTCAAGTTATCAGTGGTAGCTTCTAAGTTTTTTTAGGATGTTACTAGAGGGGCTCAAGGCTCTCTGGTTACCCAGTACAAAGTGTTCCAGTTGGTTTCAGTCCTAGTACCGGCAGTAGGAAGAGTATTTTGGAACAGGCTAGTTCAATTATAATTACAGGTGATAAATCCCATTGAAGTTGTGATTTATACTACTGGAAATTTGGGAAGTGTGCAGTGTTAGTTTGTAACACATCGAAAATAAAAACGTTCTGCGTAAGTCACAAAATTGCTTCAAGGACTTGTTAATTGAGCACAACTTTTGAACTGCCCAATCTTACTGTGAATTATCTTTTATTTTTTTGTATTTAATGGAATGGTTGAGTGTTTCAGGTTGGAAAAGAGTCTCAAACTGATTAATCAAGAGTGTATTTTTCTTCCGGTGCATAGATGTGGGTTCAGAGCTGGAGGGGGTCAAGGGAAGGATGTTGTGGTCACAATGAGGTGCTTGATCCAAGCAAGATGCTGTGACGGAGGTATATAAAGCAGAGAAGGGTTATAAAAAGGTTAAAGCAAGTTTTGCTTGCTTTA
This sequence comes from Oreocharis arfaki, assembly GCA_013398015.1. Taxonomy (NCBI): domain Eukaryota; kingdom Metazoa; phylum Chordata; class Aves; order Passeriformes; family Paramythiidae; genus Oreocharis; species Oreocharis arfaki. The sequence goes on from VZRR01006125.1 coordinate 32,519, forward strand.
TTTTCTCATAGTAAAAGATCAAGGAGATAAGTTGAAATGCAATTTAAACTTCAGAACCAATGCATATACTTCTTGAGAATGAGTAGTGAAGTGATTGTGAGTATGGTTTTACCTGGATTTAGGAAAAGGTGTGAGTGGTTCTCTGACTGATCAGAACACGCTCCAGTGTACCTTTTTTTTCCTAGATAGATACAGATAAGTTTATCCCGTGGACAAGTGCTCTGGCTCAGGGTACAAGTACAACTGATGAGATAAAGGGAAAGGTCTGAACACAGTGAGAGAACCACAAATATGCATTTATGATGAGGGTGTGTTAGAGCGAGTAGTTTCTTATAACTGCTCTGCTTTTAGCAGCGCAGCCGCCCCGCGGGTGGAATCCAGCCCCAGGTTGAACTGGGGCCAGTCCCTTCTCCTCTGAATCGCATTCCTGTGCGCGTCGGGTGCTTGTGGTTGGCGATCCCGGCCTTGGGAGCCGTCGCTGATGGGTGCTGGGGAGCACAGGGGTTCTGAGAGCAGCCGAGGTTGGGGTGGTCTGGGGGTTACAAATACAAAATTTGCTCTGTGGAGTTAAAGAGGCTGAGTCTCTTTAATCTGCATGCGCTGATTAAAAAAAGTGAAGTTTGGAAACCCAATGACTGAAGTTTTTTGTAGTGTGATTTTTTTTTTCTGGTGTGTTTTCTCCCCTTCTCTGGACAGGCCGAGTTACGTCATCAGACTGTCCCCGCACCATGTGTTAAAGTTTTGGCTTGCACCACCATTTCAGTTAAGAGTTTTGTTTTCATAATCTCGTAAAAAGATGTTAAACAAAACTCTTAAAAGCCCCCACACCTCAGGTGAGTGTGAGTGGGTAATATAAACTCAGCCCACAGTGTGAGTCGATAATGTAAACTCTGCTCTGATAACTCATTTGAGTAATTTCTTTTCATTTATGCGTATCTTGCGACAGGGAATATTTTCTTTGAGTATCTAAATACTTTACGTTCCAGTTTTTGCCCCTGTAGGTGTGTTTCCGCGGGCAGCTCCAGCCAGAATGATTCCCACGTGCGCAGTTCAGGCAGTCGTGTGCTCCTCTTTTCCTTGTGGCTCCGCTCACGCCAACTCTTGACGTGGCCACAGTGAGCTGGACTGGGGAGCTGATCGTGTTGAAATTAACTCAGCTTCTCCCTTATTCCTTCCCAGGGGAAAAGGGGAGGAGAAATGATTTTTAACGGGGTGAGTATCCTGTGTTTGCTGTGGGTCTTAGTGAGTGGCTCATGCTGACTCAAGGGAGGGACATGTGGAAACTGGCTTTGGGGAAAGGTGGGACTAGTTCTTTCAGCAGCTTATATTGGCTTAAAATGATAGTGAAACTATACTTAACTTGCAGGCCTCTGCAACAGGATCTCTAAATGTTTTATATATTGGTTGTAGCTGTTAAAAATGAAGGAAATGGGAATTGTAGATTCCAAGGCCCGTTGCTGGAGCTCATCCCACAGACCCTGTGGAGCTGACTTGTGTGAAGGACTAAAACCAGTCTTTTAATGTATAGTCAATATTAAATAATGTATAATCAATTAAGAAATGCTTTGTAACTTGTAACATGGCATCTCCTGCTAAGAAGTTAATAGAGATACAAAAAAATATGCATCACTTCATGCTGAAAATATTTGGACTGTAGTATGTTTCTTTCCCATCTTTACATAACACACTGTCCTTTTTGGAATAAACCAACCCAAATGTGCATACAGATTAGTAATGTAGTAGAAAAAGCACTGGAGCATAAAACCTAAAACCTCGAGGCTGGTTGTCCTGTGGTTGAATATCATCTGCAGCATTCAGATAGAGCAGAGTTGGCTCTTTGTTGGCAGTAGGCAAAGGTAAAAACCTGTAATTAAAGCAGTTCATCAGATGTCAGGTACCAAATCTGATTAAACATGGGATTAATTTAGCTAATACATTCATTTTGAATTGCCCAATAATGTGTATGTACTAATAAAATGGCATTTTTGCACTGCAGTAAGTGCATTTGGAAGTTTTTATTCATCTCCTGCATTTTGCTTTCCACAGTGGAGTGACTGTAAAACTGAGAGACTTCCTGGAATTTGGTAGCAACAAGAAGAATGTTAGTAGTCTGATAAATAGCTCGTTTGCCCTAAAAATGTCATATAACCAAAACTGAAATGTTCTTCATGATTAAATGTGAACTGACTGTAATCCAGTTGTGTTTGCTGGGAATTGTGATACAAAACGTGGGGTTTGGTGATTTTTCTTTTTCCCTACCAGAACTTTTTTCTTCCTGTGATCCCAAGGATAACTCTAGTAAGACGCTGACTAAATTATCGAAGAGGAAAGGAAAAGATGCTTTATAAAAATAGTTTTGAACTTTAGAACTGGTACTAGCAGGTTTTAGGAATAAAAATCAGGCTTGGCTTCTTTTTGTAGCAATTTTTATCTTCTTTTTGTAACTGGTAGAAGGTGCCACGGTGGATGCGCTGTGCTGAGTGCTCTGGGAGGGATGGATCCCTACATCCACCTCTTGCAGCTCTTCCAGCTGCCCCCGGGACATTCTGACTTAACCGAAATGGATTCAACCAAAGTTCCTTAACTTGTGTGTCAGCCTCGTAAATGTCCTTTCCTCCTTGGAATCTGCCTCCTTTATTGGCTTTGAGAGCAAAACTCTGGAATGTGTTGCTGCAAGATGGTTGTGTGGTGCTGGGGGTAGGGGGAGGACTTTGAATTCACAGCTTTCCAGGGTGTAATTTGAATATTCCGGTGGCAGAGCTGTCTGAACAGCCCCTTTTCCCCCGCCGTCTGTTCTCACCCGTGGACTGTGCTCTGAACAGTGCCAGCACAATTGTTGTTTGTGGTTGGGAGATGAATGGGATTGGGAAACTGATCTAGAATGGGGATATTGTACTTCTGATCGGATTTTCTCACGTCGTTCTGCTTCCTGGTCTAGTTGCTGTGCAGCTGCACAAGGAGTGGTGTCAGGGCAGGAAAGGGGGGCTCTGGAGCACTGGGGTCCGGTGGTGGAGGTGGGCGCAGGTGAGCTAAAATAGCTGAACTGGCTCTCTAGACAGGATTCCTGCTGGGGCTGGTTTTTGGGAATTGGGGGTGGTTTTTGGGAATTGGGGGTGGTTTTTGGGAATTGGGGCTTGGAGGGCTGGGCAGGACACCGCAAAGGCTCCCTGCCACAGGTGTGGGTGAAGGAGTGTGAGACTGCTCCTGCCTTGGGTTCTCCAGTGCTTCTCTGGTTGTACCCAAGTGTAAATCATGGAATGGTTGGGGTTGGTAAAGGCCTTTAAGGATCCCCAAGCCCAAACGTCAGCCCAGCACCACCGTGTTCATCACTAATGGTGTCCTCAAGTGTCACATCCACAGTTTTTGAACATTTCCAGGGATGGGGACTCCACCAGTGCCCTGGGCAGCCCTTTCCATGAAGAAATGTGTGGTGTGGATCAAGAAGTAGGGGAAATTAAAAGGAATTAATTCCTTGGTTCTAAGACTAGTTGGATTCTTTTATTGTCAGTTTCACTTGTTTTGAATACTTTGTCATTCTCTGAAAGTTGTGGTTTTTTCTATTAGAGAATCTCCATCCATTGCCCAATTCTTTTGTCCCTTGAAGTGTCCAAGGCCAGGCTGGATGGGGCTTGGAGCAACCTGGTCTAGCAGAAGGTGTCCCTGCCCATGGTAGGGGGTGGAATGGGCTCAACTTTAGGTCCCTTCCAACCCAAACCATTCAGTGGTTCTGTGATTCTGTACTGCAGATTAGTGTTGTCAAGAAGTAAGATTTTCTCATCATACATTTCTGAGGTTGTAGGTTAAGATCTTTCATTTTTTATGAAGCATCTGACCTTTATTTGTAAATTTCCAACAACACAGTTACCTTTTGGTATCTGTAACTAAAAATGATTGGCAGCTTGGAGCCTTAATCTGAGTTTTGCACAGGTACACAGGTTATGTAGTTTTATATGGAAGTGTGTTTCAGAGAAGCATTTAGGTTGGAAAAGACTTCTAAGGTCGAATCCAACTTTTGAATGATCCCCACCTTGTTGACCAGACCAGAGCACTGAGTGCTATGTCCAGTCATTCCTTGAACACCTCCAGGGATGGTGAAAATGAATGAGAAGTAATATTTCATTCTATACAAAAAGGCAATGGCCTGAACTCATTCTGAAGTGTAGGAGTGCTAGTGAACCCCAGCAGGAGTTGGTGAGTGGCCAAAGTGCAGGCGAAGTAAGGTGTGTGGTCATGTCTCTGCAGTTATCACGTGTGTTATCTCAGTGGGTATGCAGAGAGTAAACTGATGAGGCTCAACATTCAGGCCAGTTTGTCATTAGCAACTGTTTTAGGAATCAGCTGAAACGAACTCTCAGATCCAGCTTTGCACGAACTCTCAGATCCAACTTTGAACTGTGTAGTAACAGCAGGTGCTAATGGACACGCAGTAAAATCCCCAGTAATTGCTGTTTGTAAAGCAAGCAGTGCTTCAGCAGTGTTTAAAATGTAGATGTCCAGCTTCAGGTACGTTACTTTACTATGTTGTGTAGCTCTGAGGCACCTGTGAGGTGAATATCGCTTAACCAGACTGAGGAATGTTGTCTATTTATGTAAATACACTCTGTAAATCGTTCTCCATTCCCTTCCATCACTCGTCCCTTCAGCATTTGGAAAGGTTTTATGGTTGCTTTGTAAATAACTAGAAAGAATTTGGGGTCACTTTACAAAGTTTATGAAACTGATGTGCTGAAGAAACACAAAGTTTTGATCCTAAAAGCAGGTTTGAGTTGTGGTGAAGGTCAGGAGCTTTGGCAAACAGAGGGAAGATGGATATGGAAGAGAGATTGAAAGACAGTCCTAAAAAATTTCCCAATGCTGGAGTTTCCATTCCCGTTCAGAAAAACTGACACTACATCCAGTTGTTTCAGTCCCTCATTGTCTGGAGGCCTGATGTTTTTGTGCGTACGGATTCCCTCAGCAGAAGAATCAGTGAGTTTGGATAGGAGCGCTGTGGGGTGGTTGGGGAATAATCAGCTGCAAAGTTCAGAGCTTCTGTTAAGTGACAGGTTTCTGCCTTTGCAGCGAGGATCCTGCTATGTGGAGATGTGTAAATCCTTACTATTTGGGGCAGAACAGGACTATCTAGGCTTTAACTCAGTTCTTTTTTGATGCTTGATTTGTTTTTGGACTCAGCAAGAAATCCCACAGTCTAGTTGTATATGTGGTGAAGAAATACTTGTATTTCATTTGAAGTTTAGTCTGTTTTCAGTTTAGGAATGAGGAGGTCTCCTGGTAATATTTGAGTATGTTTTGTTTCTTAGGGAGGAAAAAAGGCAGCTTTCCTTGGAATGTGTATTCCTATTAAAGCAGATTTACTGAGGAATTTATAATTACAGTTTCTAATAGTCTTGGTTTTATCTCATAAGTAAATGCTGCAGAGCCCAGGAATCTGATTTAGGTTAAACTTCTGAACACAGTCAGATGTTCTGGTGGTGGGAGGGAAGTTGGGCGAGTCTTGTGAAGGCAGTGCCAGCTTCAGTCTCAGCCCTTGGGGCTGCCAGGGACCTCTGGAGATCATGGAAGCAGTGCTGGAGCAGGTGCTGGGACCATGCCCAGCTGGGTCTGACTGTCCTCACAGAGACTCCACAACCTCCCTGGGCAGCCTGGGACAGTGTTGGTCTGTCTTCATGGATAAGACAATTCAGACAGAATTTTATGTGTTTTAGTTGGTGCCCACTGCCTCTTGTCCTGTCATGGGGTATAGCTGAGAGGAGCCTCTCATTGCCTCCCATCAGGAATTTCCACACATGGATAAGATCTCCCTGAGCCTTCTCCAGGCTGAACAGACCCAGCTCTCTCAGCCTTTCCTTGTGTGAAAGATGCTCCAGGCCCTTCATCTTCCTGACCGTGTTGTTTGTGACTTCTGAAGAGCTGCTGCTCTTTGTATGTTTGTGAGTCCCCACACCAGGAATTTTAGAGCTACATAGTAGTCACTTTCTTACTGGGGCACTAAGTCAGATTTTTCCTCTGGAATATAGTGATTTACTTATCTGTGATTTATCTATGATTTTCCTGGACACTGAGTTGTATCCTATTAACTTTGCTGAGGATATTTACCAGGATCAGACCCTATTGGGAGGTGTGACTGTCTTGCTGCTCCCTTACAAAGAAACTTGCACTTGTTTGTCACCAGCATATGCCTTTGAAAGTGACATTTTGGATATTCCTGGAGTTCTGTGCTCAAAGCACACTCAACATCTTCAGCAGTTTTCAACTCCTATGTGCATGTCAGAGAAGGAATTTCCATCATCTCTTGTCTGCAAATGTGTTTGTGTGACAGTGAGCAGTGCCCTTCCTTAGCAGGTGTGCAGGTCTCTCCTGGGAGTAAATCCTTTTTAAAGGAGATAAAAATCCTTAACACTTTGTTTTAATTTTAGGGCATCTGAATTCTGGCTGGGGCCATCTGCCTGGCTTGGAAAGTTGAACCACGCCTGGAACTGAGTTGCTCTTTAATCAGATGGGGAAATCATTTGATCCATTTTGTGGCCCAAAAGAGTTGAGTGTAAGCTTCAGTAATTCAGTTACTTGCTGCTACTTCAGTGAAAACAGTGCTTTTGGAGGTGTGGTCGTGAGGAGGATTATGTTGGGTAGAGCACATTTGGGGGGTCCTTGCCGTGCAGGTGTTTCGGTACATACAATAGCAAAAAAATTCCTTTAGGAGGATTTAGTGCAGCTGAGCCAGGCAGTCCCCTGAACCAGGGAGTCTGTAGCCAACTGTCAGAATTTGAAAGAATTATAATAGAAATACTCTTCTAAACTTCTTGGTTCTTGTCAACCTTTGCCTGTCAGAGAGAAGAGGTTGGTTAATCCATATTTAGCTATCCTTAAATTTTAGGTAACTTGGGAGTTCTAGAGCAGTTCCACCACTGATTCTTTCATTGCTGTCTCTTAGTTCCCTTTTGATTTTAGCTCTATAGAGCAGCAAGGAATCTTTTGTTCACATTTTACCATTAAATGATTGGCTTAAGTTCCCATTTGTCTCCTGAGAGTTGTGTGTGAATGTACTTGGAGAAGAACTTGCTTACTGCTTTGAAAACCTGTTTTTGTGAACAACTTGCATCTTTATTTCCCTGAGGAATCCCTTCCAGGTGCAGTAGCTGTCACAGGTTTACCTGAGCGTGCTGCTCATGTCCCTGATCAGTCGGTCCCTTCAAAGCATTAGAGGTGTCAGACTCACCAGAGCTCTGTAACTGTGCTGAGGAGTGCTCTTAATTAAACACCGTCTTTGGTCTGAAGAACAGTGTTTATCATCAAACACAGCTAAGTTAGCAGTAGAAAGCAAAGTGATGGTAGGAAGCATAAACATTTCTCAGTTTTGGTGATGATGAAAGACCATACCTTTTAATGGGAGTACAGGCAGAGAGGCTTGGAGGTGGTCTGTGGGCTCAAGATGCTGATGTCATGTTGGGAGTTACTGGGACAGGTCAGGTCTCAGGAGCACAGCCTGTGCATCCAGGTTTGTAATGAAATACTGAACCCAAGACATGGCTGAAGTGTGTTGGAAGTCTGTCAGAATGCCTTTTATTCTTCACCTTACATGCTGTGGTATAGCCTCGAAAGAAAAAAGTGCCTGTATCTTTCACTGCTGCTGTTGCTTTTCTTGCTCACAGGAAATGTAAGAGATGACAGAAAAAATGGTGCAAGCCTGAAAAGGCTGAGAAATGTTGTTCTGAGACAACAGTACTTATTGTCTCAGGTGGATTGTGTGTGTCCCTGAATTCGGATAGTGCTTTGTACCTAAGGAACTGCCTGATTACCTCTGTTTCTGGTGAACTTTGATTTTTGAAACAGCACAGGTGTTTTAAAGGGGTTGATAAATAGCTGTTACTGATGTTCTTTGATCACTTGGTATTTGGGTTTCTTGGAACATTTCAAGGCCAGGTTGTACGGGGCTTGGAGCAGCCTGGTTTACTGGAAGGTGTCCCTGCCCATGGCAGGGGGTGTAATGAGGTGAGCTTTAAGGTCCTTCCAAGTCCAGCCAGTCTGAGATTCTGTGATTCCATGATTCTGTGTTCACATACCTGCAGCTCTGTCAGCCTGCCTGCTGCTCTGCCTTGTCCACAGTGGTATTTTAGGAGTATTTTTACATTCTTTGGTTTTTGTCTGGAGTTTACAACTGCATGGGATAGATGTCTCAGTAAGTCATTACTGGTCCGTTCCTTGAAGTGACAATTCCTAAATAATGTTGTTCTCTCGTTCTGAGATGTGTAAAATTGGATGCAAACAAGATCCAGGATTTATACTGCCTGTCTACATTTATAAAAGTCCTCTTTGAGCTGTGAATGGAGATTACTGAAACACAGCCAGGAAAGCTTTATTTGATATTTGGATGAATGCCATAAATAGAATTCAGCTAACACATGCCGTTGTCTGTTGTTGAAATTCAACTTTAAAAGGATTAATTTCTCAACTCTACCCTGCTGTGCAGAATCCTGAATATTGAGATTAGCAGCTTTTCTGAAGGTTGGTGGGATATACTGCAGGAGCTGGTTACAAATTGCTTGCAAAATTACCTGTTTCATATTGCCATTTTTGGTAGTAATACTTGTCCTTTAAAAAAATACAAGAAACAACTTTTTGTTTTCATTTTTATTTTTAAGTGAAAGAAATAACGATACTGTGGAAGTGTTCAAGGCTGGGTAAGATGGGACTTGGAGCAGCCTAGTCTAGTGGAAGATGTCCATGGCAAGAGGGTGGAATGAGATGGGCTTTAAGGTCACTTCCCACCCAAACCAGTCTGGGATTCTGTGATATTAGTTGTGATCAAATGTTAATTGCTTTAGTCATTAATAATATGTTACTGGCCATCTTCCTCTAAAACAACAGCCTTTCAGAAAACTCCTCTCTCCTTCACTAACACACTATAATGTGCATTTCAGGGAGTAGCAGCATTTGCAGGCAGGATTTGAATTTTAGTGCCCAGTGCTACGTCATCGACACGGAGCACTCGGATCCTCTGGGGATTCTTCAGAGTGGAGCTGCACCAACATCAGCTCTTTAATCCTGAAGTTTTCTAGCACAGGCAGCACTGCGGCATCTGCCTTTCCCTCCGCGCGTGAAGCCTGTTGACTTAGGGTTTGCTGCTTTTGTCTGAAGCCAGGGGGAACTGGAAGGAAGATTTTCTGTTTGGCTGTGTAAAACATCCTTGTATACACTGCAGTTTCTTTGAAAACCTGCCACTGTTGCTGTAGCAGCAATCTCGCCCTGCCAGGGCTGACAATAACAGGAGTGCTGGCGGGAAGACCTGCTTCCAGTCTTTCCCTGCTCCACCGTCGGCAGATACGCTGAGGATGGCGTGGCAGACAGAGAGAACAGTGCTCTGCGGTTTGTTTCCTCTGTCAGGACGGCGTGGCAAGTCTCTGGTGACAGACCTGCATCTGAGAGCTGTGTGGAAATCCATGGGCAGTGTTGGGCAGTTAGGCAGAACATGCTAATTAGTCTTTACGTATTTTAGGTTGCGCGCTCAATTTGTATTGAGTCCTTTGTTTAATTGTATTCTGAGACGTACTCAAAAATATTAAATAAAAGCAATTTTTTAGTAAGTGTAACCTGGTGGATTTGGCAGTGGGTAAGACAGATAGGACTGGGAGCCTTGTGAGTTATGATCTTACTACAACTCAGCTTCAACTCTTGCAAAAATAGAAGTAATTAGGCCAGTAACTCTGTAAAATGTTTTAGGGTGTCTGCAGCAAGACTGTTATGTAGTGTCTGTTGTCCTCCTGCTCAGCCTCACTGCCTATGGGCTGCTTCTTGCTCTCTGGCTTTTGCCATGCAGTTATATCACAGAATGTCACAAGTGTCACGGAAACCTAGGATGGTTTGGGTGGGAAGGGACCTTAAAGCTCATCCTGTTCCACCCCATGGGCAGGGACATCTTCCACTGTCCCAGGTTGCTCCAAGCCCCATCCAGCCTGGCCTCGGACACTTGCAGGGGTCCAGGGGCAGCCACAGCTTCTCTGGGCACCCTGTGCCAGGGCCTGCCCACCCTCACAGGGAACAATTCCTTCCCGATATCCCATCTAAATCTATATCCCTGTGGTTTAGTGGAACTTGGTAATGCTATGTTAACAATTGGTCTTGATGTTCTTAAAGATCTTTTCCAACCTAAGTGATTCTGTGATTCTTTGAACAATCACTGTGTTTTAGCTATTCTATGTATGCTCAAGCAGGGTCCTTCCATTTTGCTCTATGTGAAACCTAAACCTGCTTTCAGGACTGTTTGTCTTGTTTTCCCTGCTGCCAAGCTTCTGATGTTAAGTCAGTGAAGTTGCAAAGATGTTAGGAAATACAGGAGTATGGTAGGCTGTAATATGTCCTAAATCCTCTTTTGACAGATACAGAACAAAAGCTGATTTACTCTTTGTTGTGTGTTCTTCTACATCTTTTTGCTTGTAACTTTATAACATAAAAATCTCTGCTGTCCCTTAAGCAGAGCTGCCATGGCCTGCAGTTGTCATGGGTGATTCTCACTTCTGCAAGTGAGAGTTTGAATCTCCTAAGGAGTACTCAGAAAAGCCAACAAAACATAAAAAAAAGGAAAAGCCCAAACCCCAACAACAACAAACCCTCGGCACTGAAGTAGGAAGTGCTTTAGTGGTCACTGATCTGTCTGGGCTATGCCTGTCTCCGTCTGTTTCTGTTCTGGTTTATGCACTGGGCTTTGTCTCTCTCCTAGTTGCCTTTCTCAGACTCTCAGAGCTTCCTCTGTTGAGCTTCTTACTGAATCCTTGTTATCCTTCTTTGGCTTCCATCCACGCAGTCCCTGTGCCGCTCGCTGTGCCCGTCCCTGTGCCAGCCCTGTTATCGGCATTGCCATCTCAGTGCTTAAAACATTCCAGGGGCTGGGGGTATCCCTGTCAGGGGTATGGGTGTGCTATCTCAAAGCAGCTGAAGGAATGGTTTTGTCTGTTTACTCAAAGACTGAAAGATACTGAACTGTTGTATTTTCATTGCAGAAGTTACTCCTGTGGGTCCTGAGGTTATTTCTGCTGGTTTAGCCTTGAGGAAGGGAGAGCAGTAGTGCTCTGAGATGTTGGCTCTCTCTAGTGGGGTGGCCTAAGTTTTCTGAAATGTATCCTTAATTCTGTTAGGAATTCTGTTTGGATACTGGGAAGAAATTCTTCCCTTTGAGAGCGGTGGGGCCCTGGCACAGGTTGCCCAGAGAAGCTGTGGCTGCCCCATCCCTGGAAGTTGGACATCCAAGGTCAGGTTGGACGGGGCTTGGAGCAACCTGGGATAGCAGAAGGTGTCCCTGTCTGTGGCTGGGGGTTTAACGAGATGCGCTTTAAGGTCCCTTCGCACCCAAACCGTCCATGATTCTGGGGTTCTCAATTCTCTGTGTTGTAATAACCAGACTTACTCAGTCAATACTGTTCCTGGGGTCTGCAGGAGAACCTGTTTGTCTTGGGATGAAGAGCTGGAGGGTTCCTCAGCTGGCTCCTACAGGCTCTTCGTGATGGGCAAAATAGTGTGCTTCAAAGTCTTCCCACACCCAAGCTTTTGTGTACAGAAAAATCCCTGGGAGTCATGTGATACGAACGTTTTTTAACAAAGTGAAGCTTTGATTAGATTTTAAATGTTTAGAGCTCCCCCATTCCCCCATCATTCTCTGAAAACTCTCTGTGAACTAAGCTATTGTGGAATCAGTGGCCTCCAATGAGCTCAACCACTAAGCTGTGGTGTTTATCACGGACGCTGAAATTCTGAGTAGAACTGAACTTCAAGATAAACAGATTAACCAACCACAAGGTCTTCTGGCAGAGGCCTGGATTTTTTAGGCCTAGAGTAGATTCTGGTTTTAGCATCCCTTACCCACAAAAGTTTCCGAAAGATGTTAAGTCGCATATATTGTTTTATTATAATGCAGCGGCCTTTGGAGTGAGGAGTGACAATCTGACATTTGAAGTCTTGATAATACAGATTTAGCCCAAAACTGTGTCTTAGATTAGCATCACAGGACCTTTATATATGTGTGTGGGTGCTCTGAAACGGAATTTGCATCCCTGGCTGGGGGTGAGGTGGAATATGGACGCTGTTATTTTTCCTTTATAGTTTCTTTAATTTGCTGAGCACGTGTGCTCACTTCACTGACCTCCCCCGTGTAGCAGAGGATACTTGCTGCTTCATGATTTCTAATTGTTTTTTAATCTCAGTTCCATATAAACAACTCTCTTGGCCTGTTTGCTTGCTTGTTTTTTTGATCAGCTTAGTGAACATCATTAGAAGAGATTTCTGCTCCGATGCTGCCAGCTGATTAGAGGAGGACACCAAGGTTTTGTCTAATCTCTGGTGTGACTGTCATGTGCTGCAGCAAGGAAATGGCTTTGGAAGAAACAGCCAAATCAGTGCGGGTATTAAACCATGTTGAGGAGACGAGTATCAGTGGGGATCAAATGGGCAGCCATTCAGTGCAGGGAGCTTATTAAAAGACAAGGATTAACTTGGCTGCTGTTCATGAGGTCATGGAAGTGGTAAGGGATTTCCAGGATGTACCTTTCCTTAAGGGCAAAAAATGTCAGCATCAAGTGGAAAATACCCCACCTCTGCTTATAGTGCTGATAATTCGAGTGGTTCTCATCTTCTCCCGTGTATTGATCTGGCTCTTCACATGATTTCCATGGAGCAGGAAATTTGTCATTACCTGTTAGTCCAGGGGTGGGGATCAAAGGGATGCTGCTGGAGGAGCCCCTGACATTACAGGGGGTGAAGTCCCAGGAGCAGGTCACAGTGGTGGAACAGACACAGGTGAACTGGGGCTGGATTCCAACAACCTCTTCAGATCTGGGCCTGGGAACAACCTGGAGAAATGGTGGTGGGAGTTGGAGCTCCAGCCAGGACACTCTGTATTAATTATGGCCTCATTTGCCTGCAGGTCAGAGCAAACTTCTGCATCAGGTTTGTGACTTGGCTTCCAGCTGTGGCAGTTCTGGGTAACATGGTTTGGCTTTTGATATGGAATAGCAAAGCTTAGGGGTATCTTCTCTATATGTAAAGAAAATTCTATGATGTTTAAAGTGTTTGGAGGTCGGGGCAAAGTGAGGATGTCTGCATTCCTCGTGGATGAGCTGCTGTTGTTTTAAACATTGGAATTGGGTATTCTCTGCTCTTTTCCATGTCTCTATGCTCCCAGCATCACCAGGTGCTGAGTTACAGGCAGCAGCAGTTTGGTCAGCCAACCAGAAGGATGTCAATTCAATTTGCATCACAAAAGTTTGAGGACAGAGAGGTTCTTTAATACCCTGAGCCAGTCCTAGCACAGCTCGAGATAGCACGGCACTAAATTTCTAGAAATCACAGTTTTTAATCTGTGCAGCTGAAATGTCTGTGTAGGTGCAGCCAGAAAGTCATGGAGGATTTGTGGCCCAGAAGAGTCTCATAGGTGCTGCGTGTGACAGAATAGTGGATCCTTGTGTACTTGGTTTGCTGCTTTATGGTAAACTTTTCCCATGAGGAGGGAGAGCACTCTCCACGCTGGGAATACCCACTGTTTGGGAAAAGCAGGGCTTTGTATGGGGCATGTCCAAGCTGCAGTGACTCCTCACAGAGTCTTGGAGTTGTCTCAGCATTCTCTCACAGGAAGCAGTTGTGTCGCGTTCTCTTTGCTCCCGTAAGCTTAACTGCTCTGTTCCTAAGAATGAAGTTTAAATGGAATCACAGCATGTTAAGTGAGTGAGGAGCAATGTGATGTTGCAGCTCACAGGGTTAGTTGTGTTTCTGAAAGGTCCCTTGGTGCTGTGAGGATGGGTTAGGAATTCCAGAGGTATTTGCTGCTGGTGGGTGTGGGAGAAGGCTGAGCACTTGGACTTTGCTGTAGGCCCAGGTCTGTAACTCAGCCTGGTTAGGTTGTATGTAGAAATCCAAAAACATTCCTAGAAAAGGGCAACCGTGTGTGTGTGCTGAGGGGAAGTGAGTGAAAGAGGAAGAGAAGGAGCTTGCAGAATTTGGTTTTGCATTGTGAACCAGCCTTTTGCATTCCTGCTGCAGCATCACCACATCGGCTTCACGTGCTGGTTTTTGTACCTTCTCAGTGTTATTTTTCATAAGCCTTTCCAAGGCCTCTCCTCTCTCCCCCCTCAAAGACAGAGATCCTGTCACCAGCTGCTGGGACTGATCCAGGTCTGTGTTGACTCAAGGATGTGTTTTGTGTGGGCTGGTGGTCGTGTGTCCAGCCCTGCCACAGGCACCTTTTGTGCAGTTGTTTTAACTTAAAATGACTCAGTTCAGAGAATCCTGGAATGGTTTGGATTGAAAGAGACCTTAAAGCTCATCCTGTTCCACCCCTGCTATGGGTAGGGACACCTTCCACTATCCCAGGTTGCTCCAAGCCCCGTCCAACCTGGCCTTGGACACTGCCAGGGATCCAGGGGCAGCCACAGCTTCTCTGGGCACCCTGTGCCAGGGCCTCCCCACCCTCACAGAGAAAAATTCCTTCCTAAATTTTTTGATTATTTTTTACTAATATATAAATTCAGCATGTTTTGTGCAGGTTCAAGTAGTACACATGGGCAAAATCTTCTCTTTCCTGATTCCAAGTGCTGTGTTGTTGGATCCTGATCCGATGTTTGGTGCAGTTCTGGTCCATATAACCATGTGAAATAGAATTTTCTGGACTGTCAGTACAACTGGCAGGAAGATCAAAGTTCCAAGCAGCTGATCTCAGATGAGAGATTATGAGGGCAGGATAATCGGATAAAGGGCAGTTGAAGAAATTTGACACTTAAAATACTTTTTGTAAATCTGCCTGTCCCTGTGTGTCCTTGGTTTCAGGAGGAGAATTTGTGAAGCTGAGCTTGTCTGGGTGAGATATTTTGGGGAAAGATAAGAGATTTGGAAGTTTACTGTAGATAATCCGTCTAATAACTGATTACCTTAATGCAGGTGAGGGTTTGTGCAGGGAAATGAGTGTGTGGGACTTCTGGCTGATCGCTAGGGCTTTGTTATCTTGTGTGTTATCTTGTTTATATTTCATAATAACACTAATCCTGGAACACATGCTCCTTGCTTCCTGTATGGAGAGAGAAAATGTGTTTAAACGTTGAGTATAAATGGAGCTACTTCCAGAAAAAAAAAAAAAACCCAGAAACATGAGATCAACCAATGTATTCGTCAAAGGAATTTAAATCAGCAATAAGTTACAAGACACTTAGTGCTGTCAGACAGCTTAAACTTCCTCGTTGATTCAGCACTGGCTGCTGGAAGCACGGGTTCTGTCTACACCTTTTTTTCTTGCTAATTATGTAGAAATATATAATGATACTGAAATGCTATTTTTGCCTCTAAATGTAATACTGCATTTCTATAGCAGCCTTTCCCTTTAGTGGGTGTTTTCTGCATGAATCAATGTAAAATTCTAGCAGGAAATTTCGTGTTCTCGATATTGGTGAGTGCACATGTGTAAAACATGTTGGTGGAGAGGGGCTGAGCAGCAGCTTCAGCTCTTAATACAGTGTGAGGCATGGGGGGAGCTGTATCCTCTGGGGAAGACTTAGTTTCCTTGCAACAACTCTCATGTTTCTGGAATTTGTCAGTTTTTGCTTTAATGCTATTTATAGTTCAGCATATATAAACATTGGCCTGTGTTTAGGT
This sequence comes from Oreocharis arfaki, assembly GCA_013398015.1. NCBI lineage: Eukaryota > Metazoa > Chordata > Aves > Passeriformes > Paramythiidae > Oreocharis > Oreocharis arfaki. Next base: position 48,143 of record VZRR01006125.1, read on the forward strand.
GAAAACACAAAGTTTCATTTGAAGTCTGATGTGTGTGGAGTAGGTTTGTGGCAGCAAGAGTTCTTAAAGGTACCCAGGCACTTAGGATTCCTCTGGAAGGTGTTGAACTGCAGTTCACTAATGAGGTATTTTAGACTGTGAAGCTGCATTTGATGCGAGTAAAGCCAGGAGAGTTGTTTTTCTTCTGAAAGTTTGGATTTGACCATAAACTTCTGCCATGTGTTCATAGATGCACAGAATGGTTTGGGAGGGGTTGGAAGGCAACACTTGTTCTCACTTCTGCTCCTGTTGTCCTACGAGGAGCAGCTGCATTTGCTTTTCCTCAGAGATGAGTGCAGCAGTTTGTACAAGCCCTTGTAAATGAGCACCAGCCTTTACTCTGGCTGGCACTGGCACTACTACCTGTAGCAGGGCAGGAAACTCACAGGCAGGTGTTCAGGGCTGCTGCTACTCAAAATGTTTAGTGAGGGGCCCCAAAATGAGGGATTACAACAGTGTGTGTCTGCAGGTAACTGCAGAACATTTTATATTTTATATGTAAGTTGAATAGATACATATACTTGCCTTCCTTTCTCTTCAAGAAATCCTCTGAGAGGAGTGAATTACCATCATCATCATCATTCTGTCATGACTCATAAAGTATTCGGAGCTGACTACAAAAGCTCATTTCCAAAGCCCAAGTTAGTAGGTAATTAGGAGTTTTTCTCTTTGGGATGGTTCTTGGGGATTTGTTTTGTTTAAGAAATTTATTTTTGACTCTCCAATGTGGCGAAGGTTCTGTCAAGCCTTTTGCTTTAAAGGGATGCTTACATTCAAGACTCCCACAGGATAATTTTTTCTTAGGGAGCACATGATTTTTGCAGTAATCCACAAGCAGCACAATTCTAATCTTTGTGAATAATTCCAACAATATGATAAAGAGGGAGGGAAGGAAAAGCCAGCATTAGAATTGAAGCACATTCCCAAAGATCACAAGACCATTAAGAGCAAATCTTTAATTTTCATGCTTCATTGATAAAGCCCAAGTTACTTGAAATGTGGTCTAAAATATGGCACCAAGCCTCTATCTTGAGATGCCTGGTGAGCACACCTAAGGCTGCAGGTGTACAAGAGGCTGGAATTAGCTTGAGAGCTGTAAATATGAGAGGATGGAGCAAGCTCTTAGGAGGGAACCTCAGGAGATCTCCTGGGCAATGCAAAAGGAGGAAGAGAGATCAAAATGATGGGATTAATACAGCACAGGGAAGACATGGACCTGTGGGAGCAACCCCTGAAGAGGTCACTAAGTTGATCCAAGGGCTTGAGCCCCTGGAGTCTGGAGCCAGGCTGGGACAGCTGGAGTTGTTCACCTGGAGAAGGGAAGGCTCCAGGGGGCCCTCAGAGCCCCTTCTAGGGCCTAAAGGGGCTCCAGGAGAGCTGGAGAGGGACTGGGGACAAGGGATGGAGGGACAGGACACAGGGAATGGCTTCCACTGCCAGAGGGCAAGGATGGGTAGGATATTGGGAAGGAATTCCTGGCTATGAGGTGGGGAGGCCCTGGCACAGGGTGCCCAGAGAAGCTGTGGCTGCCCCTGGATCCTTGGAAGTGTCCAAGGCCAGGCTGGACGGGGCTTGGAGCAACCTGGGATAGTGGAAGGGGTCCCTGCCCATGGCAGGGGGGGGGATGGGCTTTGAGGTCGCTTCCCATCCACGCCAGTCTGTGATTCTAAGACTCTATAGGATGTTGTTAGGATGATGTTGCTAAATTAGGCTTTTTCCTTAGGAAGTCAGTTGCACAGCTGGAATTCTGAAAACAGATTTGTCTCGGATTCTCACGTGATGTGCTGCCCTCAGCCCTTCATTCTGGATGAGAACAGTTTCTCTGGAAGTTCATGAATTATTTCTTTGTTAGAACAAGTTTGTGTCCTTTGTTTCAGTCTTCAGAATGTGCATCTTAATGTTTGTTTGTTTTCTGAAACAACTTTTCTCCATGCTGTTATTTCCGAGTACTTACTGTAACTTTTTCCAGAGATTCTGAAAGGGTTTGGTTATAGTTTGTATCTTATAGGCAAAAACATTATTTCTTTTCTCCTACGGGTGACTTTCTGATCAAGTTCTTTTTGTTCCACAGAATCTGTCTATGACCTTCTCCCAAAGGAGCTGCAGTTACCACCTTCCAGAGAAACATCCATAGCATCCATGAGCCAAACAAGCGGTGGCGAGGCCGGTTCGCCGCCTCCAGCTGTAGTTGCTGCTGGTAAGGACTCTCCTTTATTCTTGTGTTTTCTGGAGGTTTGTAACGTTCTGGCCAACATGAACAGTGCTGGCAAAGTTCTGAGCATAAGAAAGAGCTTGTGGAGAAGGAACAGAGTTCATTCTAGGAGCATATAGGTGGTACCATTCAGCTGGGTGATCAAAAGCGTCGGGTATTTTATGTTAATGGTTGCTGTGTTTCGTATGTGCATCTCCATAAGAAATAAATTATCTGTTCCTCTATTCTGCTGTGCCACACAGGCAATTAACTCCTAGAATGCACTCTGTCTTCCAAGGGAATAGATCCCTGTTTGGAACTAAGGTGGAATGCCCACTGACTGTAAACCAGTTGATTCTAGTTAGTGTAGAAATGGAATGGGAGATGACATTTTGGGCCATGAAGCTCTTATCAAAATGTGAGGAGGAAGAAAAGGTCATGTTTTCCATTGGGGCCTGAGGAAGTGTAGTATCTAAACTCCTTTCACACACATCTCTAGTAGAAAATCCTTAAATACATGAGGATATGATGTATATCAGCTGGAACTCTGTAAATGACCAGTGTAGTTATTTTTTAATTGACAGTGTATAAAAAAGAGGCATGACCTTCTAATCTGCATCCTTTTCTTATTCCCGGCCATGTTCTAGACTTTAAAGACTCTCACTGGTCTTCATTAAACATAAAAAAGTGAGGATCCAAGGACAAAGCTTTGATTTGGGAGGTTAGCCTTAGTGCTGGCTTGCATCTGGAGTTCTTGTCAGTAGCATATATATTAGTAAACATCTGTGCAATGGGGAAAAAAGATCATTTTGCCCATTATAGATGCATCTCCCTTCACTGGATAAGGAGGTTTTTTTCATAATTTGATCCCCATATTTCTTACAAGGTCATGTTCCACTTTCTTAATTGGCCTTAAATTGTTGCTCGAGGGAAAAAAATGTCTGTAGGGTGAGGATTCAGATAGCTGCATTATTCCTTTTTCTCTCTCTCCGAGTTCATATGCATTAAATGTTTGTGTGAGAATGTTTCCCAGATTTGCATGGTTCAGGAGTCCTGATCAGAACCTGAAGTGGTTGTAGGTTTGTCAGAGAAACTTTACAGCACTGCTCACCATTCATGTTTTGCCAGACCTCTCCTGAGAACCTGTGGATTTAACTGTGCACAGTGGAACTTGGTCATTGGGCTTCTATTATATTGGAAGGATTTGATGTTTTTATATCACTTACTAAAAAAATAATTTGGGCATTTATTTCTAAAATCAAGGTGCTTAATGATGGGTTTGGTTCACAGACAGCAGCAACCAAATCTCCTAGAAACATGTATCCTAAAAACAACTGAACAAAACTACCCCACAAACCCTGTTACACTCTAAATCCACAGACAGACCTGAACTGCTAATTAATTCTGTACCTAACAGAAAAGACTTAAAAACTTGAATGGAACTAAAAGTCTGTTGCCTCCAGGTATTTGGTGTCTGCCAACAGCCAGTCCAGATCCTTTAAAAAACCTGAGATGCATTAGGTGTGTTTGGGTTAAACTGCAGCACAAGTTTCTGGAATGAAAAACTTCAAAAATTAATGTTGAGGCTTTTTGTTAACACTGAGAGGAGACCTGATCATTCACCTACAAACATTTTTCAATATCAGAGACCATAGAGGGTCACAAAGACTGAGCTGATACCAAGTTGAGAGCTGGGATTGCTCAGCCTGGGAAAGAGGAGGGCTCAGGGTGACCTCTGAGCCCTTCCATTGCCCAAAGGGGCTCCAGGAGAGCTGGAGAGAGACTTTGGACAAGGGCCTGGAGTGAGAGTTGTTAAAAATTCTGTTTAAACTGCCCCACCCAACCAGACAAAAGCCCAGAGGAGCAAAGACCCGTTTTGTTTCCACTGCTGGTCTGAACGTCGCACGTTCTGTCTGTGTCCTTGCTGTAGCTGTACCACTTTGGTAGAGAAAAGGTGGTTTACTATTTTCTTTAACTGTTTTGGGATTTCTGCTGTGTCTTTGAGAGGTTGCCACCACACTTTCAGTCTGTGTTACCCTGCCTCGAGTAGTAACAGGAGGTCTGGCTGGGGTTTCTTCACAGAAAAATCATCCTGGGCTTTGTGCAGACCAGGTGCTTACACAGGGAAACAAACACACATTTTACACTTATATTTCAAAAGATTAAGATTGACTGTCATTTGCATACATCAAATGCTTAATAGCAGACTGTAGGCAACTTTTTGGGGAGCTGGCACTGTACAGGAGCAGGGTAAGGAGGAAGGACTGGCAACCTCTTGTTCTGTACCTGAAATTTTCCCCTTGTTTTCTATAAGTCTATTTTTTTTTTTGTCAGCTCTTACTTGCCTTAAATCCTCTTTTTTTAAGAATGAGAGGGAAATGATAGTTCAGTCTGCATAGTGCTGTAGGTAATCTCATTTATTCTTGCTTTTAAAAGGAAGGGCTAATTTGAACAGCTAGCCACACCATGTAGAATTCCCCTGCAGATCTGATTACTCTGGATAATGAGAGGGTTCCTTGACAGGGATCGATCCAAAGTGTTCAGAGCTTTGTACTACTCTTCTAGCAGTTCACACAGCTTGTTGTCTGCTTCCTGAAACACAAAGTAAGGCAATATCTGGCTGAAATTCAGCTTACTCGAGGCTTTTTTGTCACCTTGCTGTGGGGTTTTGTCCCATATAAATCACACTGTAGGTTGGAAATACTGCTGCAGTTAACTCCTGGTGTTTTTTGGAGGAGCAGGATGGGCTGGTTTTAGCAGTGATGACCTCACAGGGACAGACTTCTAGTTCTTCTTCCATTTGGAAATTTGTTTTGTGATTTACAGAACAGTTGTGAGAGTATGAAAATGGAATGTTGCTGATTGGATTTTCATTAATTTGTTAATAAATGTGTATCTCCTATTCATTAATTCAGACAAAAGAGGTGTTACCCACTCTCTGAATATCAAACAGGCAAGTATGATTTCATAGAACTCTGGGATTTTGAGCTGCTAGCTCAAGCTTCTAATTCTGTAGTTCTTCTGGAAAGCAGAAGGGAGGGAAAGGCTCTGGTTTCCCCTGGAAACCGTTCTCTGTGCTCGCTGCTTGAATTCCAGTGTCTTTGTTCAGGGGACAGGAAAAGGAGGATTTTGCCTGGTGCAGCACCATAAACACATTAAATATGAATCATCTCCAGACTCTGGAAATGCATGAGGGTGTCATGCTGGGAAATGTCATTGTGTGCTCTGCCTGGAGATTTTACATGAAATAAATGTGCCTGAAGCTTTCCCACTGCTCCTGCACAGTGTTTGTGAGCTCCAGTTTTGAGGAGCAGTGCTCGAGTCTCTTCTCAGTTGGTTCTGAAAGGCTGAACAATTTTTTGGTGTTCAAGACACCTTGAACCTTAAAATGCTTAAAATTCACGCTGTCAATTAAAGTCCTTTCTCAAAGGTGTCTTTCCAGGTAGCACTAGCATGTGCTTGTAGGTAGCACATGTTTCTTGTCTTTTGGGGATGATCAGGAGTATTTTCGACCATATTCTTTAAACGAGTGTTGCTTTTTCATCTTTTATCTCCAGTGCCAGGAATGCTCAAACCTTCTGAACCCCAGTGAACTGTTACAGAAACTCACTTCCCTTATCACCATCGCTTGTTCTTCCTGCAGCAAAACTTGGAATGAGATGCTTCATCTTGTTGATGATCTCTCAAGCTGCTTTCCATTTCCCACAGAGGCAAATATATATCTATTTCCATATTTTTTGCATTGCTGTCCAGTTTCCTGTTCTTAGTTTCCAGTGGAATTCTCCAGAGTGGTGTTCTTGCTGCTGCCAAAGGGGAACAGATTTTGTGCTACTGAAATATATTTACTGATGTCTTCTTTTGCATTCTGCATTTTGGGATGCAGTTAATCTGTGATGTAGTGAAGTCCTCTGGCTCCCAAACGCCTGTGATTACATCCTAGGAAAATAGTAGGTAAATGATGGAACTTTACCTTTTTGTGATCAATTTTATGCTTCTTTTTATGCTTCTTTTTAGTTAAAGGGACAATCTACTTGTCCAAGCAGATCTAATTGGCTTTTTTGATTGGAGTTATAATTGAAATGTTGCCATAAGCATCTTTGGTCATTTTAATGATAGTTAGCCGAAATAAGGCTTTGCTTCTGAATTGTTACTTTAGAGACATGGATAAAGATACCTGCATCACCTGTGGGATAGAGACTGGGTCCTAAGGGGCCATGTTTTCTGCTGCCAAAATAAGGCTTTTTCACCATTCTCAAATGGAAGATTCTAATAAAGCCTCAAAATGGAGATGGGTTTGTTTTGGTTTAGTTTTCCCTAAGTGGCTTCTCAGGCTTCTTCGTTTTTATTTTTACTGAAAATATTTTGTCCATTTATCATCCTTCCTGGTGTCATTAGTCAGTTTTTCCTGTTGATACAGAAATAATTACCAGAGATTTCAAAGGGGATCTCAGTGCTGTCCCCAGTTCTCTTATCCTGGGCTTATGATTGCACGTTGTAAACAAATGAGCAGGAAAAAAAGATTCTTCTTTGTAGTTGGTCTCCAATGCCTGTAAAAACTTCCATTTCTTTGTAGGCTTTTCCCTTCCTCTTCCCACCGCCCTCCCAGTTGGAAGTGCCTTCCTGTCATTTCCAGGAGGATGTCTTCCGGGGATTTCTGTCTGCAGCCTGCTTGCTTCCGTCACGAGTCAAATACTTCTTTCTTACACAATGAACTTCAAGCAGACCCTAATGCTTGTTCAGAACTCACCCTCCTGGTGCTGTACATAGGTTTAAGTGTTTCTCCTGAAAGTTCATGTCCCAGGTGAGATGTGGCAGAGCACAGTCTGGAGATGCCAGGCTGTGATGAGGCTCACCTTAGCTTGGAGAGGTTCCTCCATCATTCCTTCATCATTCCATCTTCTGGTGAGACATCATTGCTGGGAAATGCCAGAGACAAAGATTTTTCTTACTGTTTCCATTTTAGGGAAACGTTTTAGGTGTTTTCTCTCCAAATTCAGTTGGAATGTACCCGTTGTAAGGAGTGTTGAGGGCATTCCTGCTCCATGAGCTTCCTTAGAATTCTATATTTATATTGATGTTCACATCTAGTTCACATATTTTTTCTAAATTAAATTTATTTTCAGTCTTCATGAATTTCGTACAGTCAGTAGGCCCAGTTTTCTAGAACTGCTCAATCAAACAGAAACTCTTTCATCATTCTGTGAGGTTTTTTCTTACAGCGATTTCTTGCATTAAATGGCTCCTGTTATTAGGAGCCATAATGATCCTGTTATTAGATCAGAAAGACTTGAGAGCTACTTTGTGACATGAGAATTCCCTGTTCCATAAGGAAATGGAATGGAACACCAGGGCAGCGAGGGGCAAGAACAGTCCTGTTATGCCACTGCTTGGGCACCTCCATCTGTAACAGCATCAACAATGTTCTGAAGGCCAAGAGCAATTCTTGGTTTCTTAGGAAAAACCCAACCCTATATTTAAAAGATAAAATAGTCTGTTTCTTAAGTTGAGGTGTTGTTTGCCAGATCCATCGATCCTAATGTTGCACCCAGGGAGCTGGGGAGGCGCTGAGGGGTGACAGGGCTTGGAGAGAGCAGCTGAGGGTCCCAGAGTTCTGCTTGCTTGGAATCAGCCTTTTGCACTGAGTGGGAAGGATCTAAGATCCATGGAATTGGTGTGTGTGAGCCACTAACAAAAGTCCTCCTTAGATACCTAAACTCGAGTGTTAATTGAATAATGGGAGTCATAACAAAACCATTGATTGATGTATTTACCCAAAGTATAATAATAATACACTTCTCGGGTTAGCATGGGAATGTAAAGGGGAATTTACACTGTTGGGCTTAATGTAAATTAAATTAACCTACCTATCTTGAATCTGAGTGTGTTTAATAACTGGTGAATTGGATTGCTTTATGATATTTGCTGGGATGCTAGTTTTTTTCTCTATTAATACACTTAACTTGCATTCTAGCTTCGCCATTCAGAGACAGGCATCGAGTGGTGGGTTGTGTGACAGTGTCTGTCAATAGTGAAGACAAATAGTGCCAGAGACACTTAACCCATCCAATCTCACCCAGGGTATAGGTCGGTCTTGTTTTCAGACTTCTTCATAAGTCTCTTTTCTTTCTTTCTTTTTTTTAAAATTTTTTTTTTAATTTTACTTTTTTTTTTTTTGGTTTATTTCTGAATAGTGGATTGATACTGATTTGAAACTAAACTTTTTGGAAAAGTTTTTGACATGGCATCAGTAATACAAGAAGAAGAAAAGTAGAACCCCAAGTTTGGCATGTGAGGTGTTGAAAGCAGGTTTGCAGCCACTTTGTAAGTTCTGGGTTTTACCTTTAAAACCTTTGACAACACAAAGGTTGATGGTGGAAATTTTGCACAGTTTCCTTCTGGGTCTGTCCTGAAATTGTTCAGCTGTGTCCAGGGGTTCAAATAAACCAATTAACATCAAAAAATCTTACCAAGGACATTACATGTTGGATAAATTAACACATTTAATACAAGTTGCACTTCACATATTAAGCTTATGCACCACTTAATCCTCACCCTGTGGGTGAGCTTTCATTTTTGACAGTTGTTTTCTGCACAGAACATAGAGGATACCATGGGATGCAGGGGAGGTTCTGAGAAAAAAGTTGGTTCTTTAATGGCTTTTTGCTCGTCCTGGCTGTCCATGCACAGGTGGCTGGAAAACTTGTGAAACAAAAAATATCTTCAGTTTATTTGTCTTTACAACCTTAAGCTTTCCAGTCTGGGAAATGACTTGCTTTTGCAATTGAAAAGCAAAGTCATCAGGACACTGTTTCTCTTTGAGGACTTGGTAATCCTTGTTGTATTTAAGGGTATTTGAAAAGAGTGAACAAGGATTTCAGGATTGGCTCCCCAGAAGTGTTACCTAAAAAGACTCCCTCAATGCCAAGTAGCGATTTTTTTTCTCTCTCCTGCCTTTCCAACCTTTTTTTTTTAGAGGCTGAATGCCTTGTTTGACTTCACAGTAGAGTAGGATATGGAAAATATGTCATTGCCTTGCTTGCTAATGCAGGAGGTAATAAATTTTCTTTGTTTTTTGGTACTGAAAAGAAAAAGCCTGCCCTGGTTTGCTCACAGGGACACTCTTTGCTATGTGCTCCTTTACTTTTAGTCCCTGTGCTGGACTGATTGGTACAATTCTGCCTCTTTTAGGGGAGAAAAACTCCTAGCGCAGGCAACAAAATCTGAATTCCTTCTTCCAGCTCCCTTTTGTGTTACAGGGATGGCAGTGAAGAGATTCAGGAGGTTTAGTTTCAACAGTGATCACAGTTGCTCTAGTGTGGAATATTCTTTTCTCTTGTTTTTTATTAAAAAAGGAGAAAAAACCCCCCACCTTGTGATGCAGATGCACATTTCATTTCTGTTCCTGAGGCTGCACACTTGCCATGACAAGCACTTGGCTTCTGTTCAGTGTCATTGCTCTGAAAGCAAGTTTGATTTTGAGACTGTGTTAAATGCAATATATTCAGTCTTCTATTGTACCTACTCACTTGAAAATACATATATGTATTTGTCATTGCACGCACTGTTAAATTGCAAATCGTGAGCCACCTGTAACAATTCCAGTTAATATGTGTCTAAAGAAAGTAAAATAAAAGGAATGCTCAAGCTGGGAAAGGTGTGTGTATGCTCTCACCTTGTAAAGCAATACAAGTTAAAATTACTGAATTTTTTTTTTTTCCAAAATGCAGCGCATTCATCCAAGAAATCTCTTTTGGGTGTCAGATACAAATGTCACTGGCTTTGGAATAAAATGATGAACCCAAATGAGAGCCATGTAAAGCACTGTTTATTCATTGCAGTAACATGGTGAATTCTTATTTGATTGACCCAGTTTATTTATTAGTTCAAAGGAAGATGAGTTGGCTTGAGGCCTACAGAGTCTGAGAAAACATAGATTTCACTGTTTCTTAGTATTTTCATATCTTAAAATGTTACTGAAGCAATTACTAATTTATCTCATTTATCCTCCCTAAAGTTTTTAAATCTGTGTATTTGACTGTTCCAATACAGCCACTTTATTCCATTTGCTGTAATATTTATCATACTTTCTTATTTATGGGCGGTAATGGCATTAATTTGTTATATAAGGGTAAAGAGAGGTTTTCCTGCCATTACTGTTCAATTTGGATTGATTTCCATAATCTAATCTTATCATTACACAGGGGCATCTCTGGTAAATGGAGGAGAGCGTAACCAATTTATAATGGACAATGTTTATTTACTTTTTAAAAGTATAAAAGCCCACATCCACATATTCATACATATAAGTGCTTTTTAGCTTCTAAAAAAAGGAAGGAGGAGAAATTGTTTTGGAGAGCAATAATGATGATATTGCAATAATGATAATAATTCACAATGCTGCATCCTAAAACAACACTACCATCACCAGCTTTTTTAGCTTCGTGCTGAAAAGCATTTGGTTCCGTGATATATTTATTTTTTTCCCTAGGAAAGTGAGGGAAAAGTGCAGGTTTTGCATTCCTGGCCAGGAGATGCACTGAAGCCCCTGCTGAGCCCAGTGCTTGGTGTACGTGGCCCACGCAGAGCTGAGCCTGGAGTGTCCAAGGTTTTCTTACACTCCCAGGATTGATGAGAAAAGATAAATCTGATATTAATCTGTTGGAGGAGGAGTCCTGCAGTCGAAGCCCTGCTGCCTGTTCCGTGTGTGTAATGATTTCATGGTCTGAGTCCTTGTCCCACAGACCCCCGACGTGCCCACACTGCCTCGGGCTCTTCCCTGAATTCCATTTACTGACCTTTCCTGGGGCAAATCCTGGGATTCAGCCCCCCAGTCCTGCAGCTCGGCCGGGTGCTCCAGGGGGTCCCTGGGCACGCTTCTGCTTCTCTCTGGAGGTATAAATGATGGATGGAAACTAATCCTCTTTACCAAAACAAGCATCCCAAATAGCAACGGGCTGTCTCAACTCAAAGTGGCTGCAAATCAGCTCCTAAATATTGTCACTGAAATGAATATCTAGATTTGATAGTTCTTGCCAATCCTATAAATGTTTTTGAAAGAAGCATTGCATTAATGCATGATATAGAAAGGAGAAATTTGCCTTTAAATTGGAATGCAAAGTGACTGAATTCTCCAATTTCAGCCACTGTATTTGCCAAAGAACAAGCTGGAAAATGGAACTGGTATCATTCAGCTGCTCCTGGTTCACTGGGAGGCTTGGGGAAGGCAGAATAGTTTATTGATGAACTGTAACAGCCACTAAATTTGACAGTCTGAAGTGGTGTAAGTTTGCTTTTACATTCATTTAGCACAGGAAAGCTGTAGGAAACAATAATGGTTTAAAAATTCTTGATCATCAGTCATTGATACTCACAGTAATTCCCAGTATGGGAAAGTTGGCTGAGTTTTACTGTTATTTAAGTGTATATATCATGGCTGAACAGACTTTTTTCTGTTACTTTTAAATAACTAAGACTATATAAAATAGTCCAGCAGTCTCTAAACCTTTTAGATTTGAGAGACCATTATAATATTTTGGGTTTTTAAAAAATCCCAAGCAGCAAAAAAGAAAACATGTTTCTCTTAGTTAAAGGCATTACCTGTATGACAGCAGTAACTCCCTGAACAAACATATTGTATTATAATGTATATATTTAATGTACAATTTGTTTCCAAAATTAGGTTATTTCAGTGCTTCTGGTTTATCAGGTGTGGGTGGCAGTGCAGAAATACAGAAAACAGGGTCTCCCCACAGGAAGCTAAAATCTGACTATAGAATTCAGTTATTCCTCAGTGAGCTACAGATGACTGAAATAAATACATATGTTTGTCTGGCCTGCTTCCCCTGGAATATTTAACTTATGTATTCCACTGATTTGACCATTAAAATTCTTCAATGGCAACAATTACGGTGTACTCCAGAAATCTTCAGGGGTTTGGTTTAATAATTTCCATGTTTCTAAACCAGATTGAGCTCTGGGACCTCTGCAGAAGTCGCAGTCACAGTGTTGGAAACCTCCTATTTAATGTGAATTTTTCAGAGGTCTGTCCCAAGCCGTCTCTGTGGAAGGGACCAATAAAGCCTGAGAGAAATTGGTCCCAGTGACTGAACAACTCAAATTACAGAAATTCCCAGTTCTTGGATCAGCGTGTCTCCAACACAGATATTTCATCCCTGTTTTGAACCTTCAAAAGCAACAGCTCGCTCATAGTGACTGATACCAGTTCCATTTTGCCTACCAACTCAGTTGATTTTATATTTTATTTCTCATTTATGATGGAATAATCAGCAGCTCTTTTTCTCATTTATTTTCTCATATTTTTATTCCAGGATTTGCCTCTGAAGCAGGGAGTGTCTGCATTAAAAATGACCTGTAGTTCTCTGCTTCATAGGTTAGAAACTTATTTTAATATTTTGTGGCTAAGCACAGTCCCGTCTTTTTCCAAAAAAAAAAAAAAAAAATTAAATTTCCAACAATAAATGGTTGAATTGGCATCGAATGTGGATTATAAGCATTTTGCTTTGGGGCTATTTTAGATGAAATGGCTTCTACACCAATAATTAGTCCAGCTGAGGCAATGAAAGCTCTGTTTACTCGCAGCCATTTATATGAATTAACATTAAGTCATAAAAAAATTTGATTACAGTGGATCGTGCTAAGACTCGTTTGGACATTTCCAAAGTACTGGCTAGGCTGTATTGCTCTAAGCACTTCCATTCCAAAACCGAACCAAATTCCAAACATTTCTTGGGGGAAAGCAATCGGTTCCTAAATCACCTTGATCTCACTGGGACTGCTATAGCCAGCGCACGCCCCGCCACGGGTCCTGTATTTACTTGTGAATTGTACACCGCAGATGCTTCTTCAGCTCCCTCCTCTTCCTCCATGGGCGGTGCTTGCAGCTCCTTTACCACCTCTTCCAGCCCTACCATTTATTCTACCTCAGTCACCGACAGCAAGGCTATGCAAGTGGAGAGCTGCTCCGCGGCCGTGGGGGTAAGTACCCGAGGGGTAAGTGAGCAGCAGATAACCAGTAACACAGCCCAGCAGCACCCGGCCACGCCGAAGCGCCACACAGTCCTGTACATCTCGCCACCACCCGAGGACTTGCTGGACAACAGCCGGATGTCCTGCCAGGATGAGGGCTGTGGATTGGAGTCAGAACAGAGCTGCAGTATGTGGATGGAGGATTCACCCTCCAACTTCAGTAACATGAGTACCAGTTCCTACAATGATAACACTGAGGTGCCACGTAAATCGCGCAAACGCAACCCAAAGCAGAGGCCAGGGATCAAACGCCGAGATTGCGAAGAGTCCAACATGGATATCTTTGATGCCGACAGTGCCAAAGCGCCTCACTATGTCCTTTCTCAGCTCAGCACGGACAGCAAAAGCAACTCAAAAGCAGGAAATGGGTTGGTATCTGTTTTTTGGTTTTTTGTTTTTTTTTTTTTTAAAAGAAAAAACGTTCTATCTCCATATGTAAACCCAAACTAATAAAAGTGCCCCCGTGCCCTGGCAAATGTTCTGCTCAGGTTCTCACATAAACCCCTCCCTTCTCTGCTGTCCCTGTTGTGTCCTAGCCCAGGATAAGTTCTTCCTGCCCCCAGAAATTGTGGCTGCCCCATCCCTGGCAGTGTCCAAGGCCAGGTTGGATGGGGCTTGGAGCAACCTGGGATAGTGGAAGGTGTCCCTGCCTGTGGCAGGAGGTGGAACTGGATCTCTTGAAGGTCCCTTTCAACACAAACTACTCCCTGATTCTGTGATAAGTTCTCATTAGACTTGTTAATCTTTATTTAGAAGATAAAGCTAAACTTTCCTGCAGCAATTAAATGCAGCACTGATGAGCTCATCTGTTCTTTAAGTGAAATTCCCAAAAGGCCACACAATTCCTTTTATAAAATGGCAATGAAAATGTATTTAAAAAGAAAGGCAGAGTGGAGTGGGCGCACCCTGAATGGTTGTTTGCAGGATTTTATGTGAGGATTTCAGTCTGTACACTTCACCTGCTGCTCTATTTGTCAAACAGAAATAGGGATGGGAGTAGTAGTTAATGGTTAATGTCTCGTTAGGATTTCTCATCATTTAAATTATCACTTGCTTTACTTTTTAATGAAATGTTAAGACAATATGGTGAACCAGGTTTTGGTTTTTCCTTGTGAATTCACTCTGTATTTGATTTTTTTCAGAAATAAATCTCTAATGCTGTTTCTCTCTGTGCTTCTGGGTCGTGTGCGTGTGTCTGCGTGGGCACGCCTGGGTGGTGGCCCCTCATCTCCCACTTCACACTGTTCCCTAAATGCATTCCAGTACCTGCTTAAGGAGGACAATTCCATCAGTTTGCGAGAGTGTGTTGACACATTTCTTTTTTTTTTTATTTTATTTTTTAACTTGTCGCTTCTTTAGTACTTTTCAAATGGTCAAATGGATAGATTTGACTCTTTTGTTTTGGGCTTTTTTGAGGGCAGGAGTGCATTCTGGTTTCACTTTTATGTCTGTGCTTGCAGTACGTTCTGACGTTCATCACAGCAACGAGTGACTATTAAAATTTGACTGATGGCAAAGATGATGAACTTCTCATATCCTAAAGGGAAAGAGCCTGGAGTCTGTATTCCCAGGGTCAGTGCAGTTCCATACTTAAAATTTCACTGTGAAAAGCAGTTCTGAGGACGTGTCCTGAGTGTGCTGCTGCTTCCTGGGCATGGCGGCCTCTGGCCTCAGGGTTTTCACCAGCCAAAATTGATGGTAATAAAATAAAATATTAGTACCTGGTAGACCCCAGGCAGCCTGGAAGGTGCCTCCCCCAGCTCCAAGGCACCAGGCTCTCCCTTACACAGGGAAAAGCTTTATGGAAAGGCAAGAACTGTGCCACTGTAAATGTGATCTCAGGGAGGTTTTGTACTCTGAAAGAATATGTGAGATCTTGGTCTAAAAACAGAGCAAGACTTCCCCAAAAACACTGGGCTGACTAGGGAAATCCATGGGTTCTGTGAGTGCACAGGGGAAGAAAGTGGAATGTTTTTCCTTACGTGTCACAGGCCAGACTGAACTGCAGGAAAGCTCACAGGTAACAGAACTGTCCTTGGAAGTAAATACTCTGGGATAAGAAGTGGCCAAGGTCTTAGAAAACTTAATTTTGCTGTTGGAATATGGAGATTTGGTCTTACAAATCTGGGTCACCGTAATGACTGGAGTTTTTTAAACTTCCCAGCCTGGTGGAGCTCAGCCAAGGGAGTTCATTTACTTTTGGCTTTAAGAAAAGAGCAAGGAAAGCTGCTGTGCTCTGTGGTGAATGGAAATGGCATTTGCCCCTAAAGAGACAGTTGTTTTTAAAAGCCAGGAAGAGAAAGAATATGTTCCTGTGGAAACTTGGAATTTGTGAAAGCCTTTTTAGAAGTGGATGAATTGGTGGTGGTTCAGGGCAGAGACTCAGGTTTCCGTGGTCTCACTTTCACTTTCAGGTCTGCCCTGGGAACAGCCCTGATGGCAGAGTAGGACCAGGCCAAACTTTACTCAGGAGATCTGTTTGAATAGAATTGTAGGATTTGCCACTTACATTTACTCCTTTTAAAAAAAGAAATGCTAGATTAGAGGAGATTTTGTCTGGTAACAGTTAAATTAATAAATATGTGTGAATGAAATGTACAGGCGTGAATATTTGCAATATGAATAAACTGAATTAATATTAAATCATTAATTGAAAGGATGTATAAGTGATTCATCCTTGTATTTTGAGGAGGAAGACCACTGAGAAGTTCTGGTGAAGGCTTTAAATTGCTTCCAGGTTTGGCAAATTGATTGAAAATAATGATTAAGTTTCTAAAGGAAAGACTAAAATAATTGTGAGGAGCATCTCTCTGCGTAAATATGATAATGATAAAGTACTAGTATGCTGACAATTAAGGTAATTGGGATTTAAGGGTACAGTTCTCCTGGAGAGGTTGGTGTTAATGTCACACTGTTGAAACGTGGCACTGGGAGCAGTAAAGGTGAATTTCAGTTTGATGGCTGGCTTGCCAGGGTCTCCCTTCAAAACTCAACTATATCCCAGTCTTCCCTCTTAATTTACGGAGCTGGAACTTCCAGGTGTGATGGAGTCAGACTGAGCAGTCCCTGTGGTGTCTTTCCATGGAGCATTGTCTGGTGCCAGTGCCCAGCCAGGGTGGTGTTGGGAAGGGCCAAACGCTGGAGCTGAGGTTGCCCAGCATCCCTTCTTGTCTTCTCTGTGGAAGCCGAGAGGTTTATTTTAAAATTCTGAGCAAGAAAAAGAAAAGATACTGACTGAAAGTTGGTAAATTCCTTGGAATGACTAGTCCATGGGAGGAATGTCCTGACAGGAAGATAGAAAGCGATTGTCTAACAAGCTTGAATTGCATTAGAGTTTTCCCTGAACTTGTACAGAAGCAAAGAGCGTCGTGGTGTTAATTACAGTTTGTTTAGCGTGTCACAGGTTTTCCGTGTGCTGCACTGAAGGACAGTTCTGTCCCTTTTCCCAGAAGAAGGTATGTTGTGCTGTTGTGCATAGCTTCTTTTTGTTTTTAAGCAGCTAGTGTCACTACGCTGAGCAGAGCAGTCAGGACTCCTTGGCAGGAAGGTAGTGTTATTGTAAGATGGTATTATTAGTATTTTGCTGGGTTTTATGCTAGTTTTTATCTAGTTCCTGCCTCAGCTGGGTCCTGGTTGAGGGCGAGTGTGGAAGGCAGCCAGGGCCATGGCTATGGGCTGTCCACGATGAAGTGCTTAACCTTCATGGACAGAAAATGGGAATGGAAGTCATCCAAAGCACCAGCTCTGCTTTAACCCTTTTTTTATGTGTAGTGAAAGGTTTTGGAAGGCTTAATGGAAATAAGAGTCTGACAAATAGGACCCGTTGCATTAGGCAAAGAGTGATGGTTTTAAACTAAAAGAGGGTTGATTTAGTGTAGATCAAAGGAGAAAATTTTTTGCAAGGGGGGTGGGGAGGCCCTGGCACAAGTTGCCCAGAGCAGCTGTGGCTGCCCCATCCCTGGCAGTGTCCAAGGCCAGGCTTGGAGCACCCTGGGATAGTGGAAGGTGTCCCTGCCATGGCAGGGGGTGGAACAGGATGATCTCTAGAGGTCTCTCCCAACCCACACAGTTCTGTGATTCCCTGGCTTTCAGAGCTATGAGATGTGGTGGGATGGGGGCAAAGTGCCTGACCTTTCCTGGGGCAGGAAAAGGATCAGTGCCAGGCCAGGCCTTGCAGGGCTGCAGGAGGGCTGGAATCAGGGGCGTGTGCTGCGCACAGCAGGAGCTTTAGGAAAGGTGTGGATCGTGTTTGTCGATGTAAATCATCTGGTAGTTGAGAAGAGCTGGGTCACCCCAGCTGCAGGTCAGTGAGAGCCTCATGCAGTGGCAAAGCCCCCAGGGAGTAATTTTGAAAAAAAAGCAGTTTTCACCCTGTTGAGAAGGAAAAAATCCTGGATAAATTACTTCGATAACTTGCATGTTGAAACAGGATTTGTTTTTTGGGCAATTCACACCTGTTATTTAAAACTGCTTTCTTCCCAGGCATTAGCTGTTAGAAACCATGTTTTGCTAGGAAGAAAGAATATGACATTTGCATGAATCATGGAGCCGTTTTCCTGCGTGCACCATGTGCTGCAGCACATTCATATTTCCTAGTGGGAAAGGAGTTTTTTGGACTTCAGGTTCATTACCAAATCCCCATCTGTGTAGGATCAAGGGTTATTTCCTATTGTGCTGTGAAGGGAGCACAAAATGGCTCATGTGCTGATAGACTTGGGAGGGCTCCTTCATCCTGGTTTTAATTATGGAACTGAGCACAAGCCACTGCATCTTAAGGAATGCACCTGGAAAGAAAGGCCTTGTGCATACACTGATTTAACACTGGTGCAATTATGCCAGAGCTTTTACAATAATTAATTGGGATTTGACATAAATTGGTCTCTCTGTTGAGACAGAAATCAGAGCTGGAGTTTGCATGGATGTGCAAGTTGAGCTGGAGTCAGGCATGAGGCTGTTTTCCTGTTTAAAGAAGTGTCATTTAGCCTTAAATCCACCCAGTGTGCGTGTACGTGTGTGTTTGTTACAGCAGCAAAGCAGCTTGTTCAGGCTGTGTCATAGGCTCTGAAAAAGCAGGTTATGAGCCACCTTCTGTTCGTTAACATCATTTAATGCTAATTGCTTTTCCCTTTCTTTATGTTTGCTCTCTGAAAAGCAGTTCCCATGTGCCCTGGATGGAGGAGGCAGGGAAGCACCATTCCTCTTCATCCTGCAGGTCTCCTCTGGCAGACAGAGAATTCCAAAGTTTGCTCTTAACTACAAATCTTCCATCCATTAATACACACTCTTTGCCTTTTTAGCTTTTCTGAGATTTGGAGTGTTTTTGCTGGGGAGCTGCTTCTAACATCTTCTCGATGGTGTGCTTTGACTTCTCAGAGCATCAGAGAACCAGAAGGGAGCTGGAGGGAAGAAGACCCCAATGTTGTGTGGTCAGTACCCGACTAAGAGTGAGGGGAAGGAGCTGAAGATCGTGGTGCAGCCAGAGACCCAGCACAGGGCTCGGTACCTGACCGAGGGCAGCCGGGGCTCCGTCAAGGACCGGACGCAGCAGGGCTTTCCCACCGTGAAGGTAGGCTGGGGGCACGGGCACTCCCTTCCCTGCTTCACTTCAGTGGGCCTCCAGTCCCTGTAGTGGTGAGGAGCCAGGCTTTGCAGTCTCTTGGCTGCACGGGCTGGGCTGGGTCTCTTCTTGCAGATCACAAGTCTTAATGGTGTCACAGAGTTACAGGACAGGGAAGCTGGATGTCAAGGCAGGGGTATAAAATCTGGGATGCACTTGTTAGGCTGCAGTTGCATGAACTGTGTGAATACAGAGACATTCCATGCCTACAGAAGTGGGATGGAGAAATGCTGTATCTATTTGATGGCTGGTGAGAGTGGGTCATCGTTGTCTTGTGGTAGTAAGGACATAAAACCAGGTTTCATTTAAAAAAAATTAATTATGAGTGGGAACTTACCAGGTCCACAAAGACATGTTTGTTTGTGATACAGCCCTTAAAATTTGTGCTGACTGCTGCTGACAGCATACAGACGTAGACTTATCTTCAAAGTCCTGTTCAGCAGTGTTAGGAATGCCAGCAGCCCTTCACTCAGTCCTCCTGAGTAATTCCGAACTCCAGTAAAGTTTCGTAAGAAAAGAATCCATTCATATCGGCCTGTTGCTATGGGGATTTAGTGCTCATTTATGTGGATTTTCTTAATGGGCCTTTGTTCATCTGAATTTCCTTTTAATTCCTTTCCCAGTTACCCTTTAGCACCCATCAGTGAAAATTCTCTTTGGAAGTGTCTCATGTTACTGAATTCCTGGAAGTTCCAGTTTGCTTTACCAGTAGGCAGAGGAGTTCATACCCTGCAGATAAAACCCTGCCAGGGCTGGACAGACAAATGAGTCAGTGAATCTTCAGGAAATGTGAGCTGGGGGAAGACATATGTTATGGACGAGGGGGCTTTTTGTTTTGTTCGTGGGGTTTAAAGATGGGGAAGAACAGTGTAAAAATGTCGGTGCTCAGCAGAGATCTGGTGCCCAGGAGTGGCTCAGGTGTGCAGCTCTACCTCAGGCCGAGGAGGAGAAGCTGGTTCAGTGGCCATTTTAGTAAAACTGTGCTCTTGGTGACTTAGAACTTGAGTCTACAATCAGTATGCAGCGTTTTAATTGTATAACCAAGCCTTAATCAAGGGACCAGCTGTTGAGCCCTTTGTTGTGAGCTATGCCTGTGGGTCCCCTTTGGATGCCTGTGCTGGGCCGCCTGCAGAGATCTTGGGGCTTTGTTCATCTGTGACAGTCACATTTGCTATTTGGACAGGAGCACACAATGATCTGATCAGTATTTGCTGGTTTATTTATTTCTTTCCTTTATTCAAACTTGCTACAAACTTCAGAACTACGTTTTTAAAGTGTGTCAGGGAATAATCCCCCAAGAGATTCTCCAGAGGATTCTGCTCTCATTTGCATCTCCTCACTAATAAAACTGGAGCTTCTTTCTGCAGGTGTTGCCTGGGCTTCCAGGCCTGGGGCAAAAGACAACACTGTCACCCAGAAATCCTTGAGCAACAAATGTGTCTCAGTGGAAACATTAAAATACTCATTTTATATCCTAGAATGCTGTGGCAAGGAATTTTCATCTCTGGCCTGGGAATTTGGCAACAATCTAATGTTTCTTTTCACTTGGAGTATTTTTCTTAGCTATTTCCTAAAAAGAAGGAGAGTTTCCTTTGTAATGCAGTGCCCAGGTTTACTTCAGGACTTCTTTTACCTCAGAGTATTTTTAGTGTGTGGCCCCAGTGGGGAACCCAGATAAAAAAAGCATTAAGAGGACACAAACCATTTCATGCCAGGGTGTTGGTGTTACAAAAATGAGTGTATTTTTCACTGACGTGTTCTGGGATGATTATGGCTTGCACATGGGGTTGCAGGAGGATGTTAAAATGTCTGACCTGCTTTTATTTATGAAGTGTTTCAGTGAATCCCGACATTGTTACCTTTTAAGTAGGAGATGTCAAGTTACCATTTTTAATTTTTATTTTGGTGTCTGAAGGAAAGCTGGGCTTATGTGGTTGGATGGTTGGACCGTTCAGTCATCCCATTCCTCCCTCTGCTTCCCTTTCATCCTATTCTGACTCTTTCAGGGGTTTTGCAAGTGTTGGACAATTGTAGTCAGGTGTCACGAGGATTTCAAGAGGCATCTGGCATGAAGGTGGGGTCCTGGAATGCCAGTGGCTGTGCACATATTGACCAGCAAAACCTCTTCACCTTTGGAATGAGCTGCAGGAAATGTTCTCTTTCTTGGCTGACTGGTGGATGCTGGGGATGAAAAGGAGAATCCTGGGAAGAGAGGGGGGAATAGTCACAGCTGGGGTGAGAACAGGAGGTTGTAAGAGATGCGAGCGTCGCAGTTGGGATAATTCTGTCTGAAGGCAGATGGGATTCTGGTTGGTTTAGGAACAAGGCATTAATAATAATAATAATAATAATAACTAAATCAGTTGTTCCTGTGTTAATTGTCTGCCTGGTGTGTTGCAGCTGGAAGGCCACAACGAGCCCGTGGTGCTGCAGGTGTTCGTGGGCAACGACTCCGGGCGTGTGAAGCCCCACGGGTTCTACCAGGCCTGCAGGGTCACGGGCAGGAACACCACGCCCTGCAAGGAGGTGGACATCGAGGGGACCACTGTCATCGAGGTGGGGCTGGACCCAAGCAACAACATGACACTGGCGTGAGTAGCTCTCTCCATGGATATTTTCGTTTATTAGCTTGAGCCTGGGAACCGATTTCCTTTTTCCATTGGATGGGTTATAGTGAAAGTCTGAAGATCTTGGCACTCTCCTCTCTCTGCTCCTCGGCTCTTGCTCGCAATTCGGTGTACTCAGATGAGATGCCAGGTGGACCCTGTGCCTTTTGAGCACAGAACCCAAAATCCTGGGTAAATTGCAGTATTCTTCTTTTTAACACATCAGGCTGTGTTTGCTTCTACTGTTCTTATTTTTTTGGCTGTTTTTTGCTTTAAATCATTTTGCATGGAGCCTATCTGAAAAGCCAGCACTGCATCACTCACCTG
Source organism: Oreocharis arfaki (assembly GCA_013398015.1). Taxonomy (NCBI): domain Eukaryota; kingdom Metazoa; phylum Chordata; class Aves; order Passeriformes; family Paramythiidae; genus Oreocharis; species Oreocharis arfaki. The sequence goes on from VZRR01006125.1 coordinate 69,969, forward strand.
GCCCTGTACATCTCCCCTAGGACCACACTTATGGGAGGACTTATCTGTCACTTCCAAGTCCCACTGAACATAAATAATATGACTACAGTAAGTTTTTTTCTACTCCTGCTTTCTTTAAGTGAATGCAGAATATTTTGAAGCAATAATCCTACAAACACAGATCTCGCCCTGGGGATGGAAGAATGAAGAGCTGTGATTCTAAATTGAATGCTAACCAGAATTATATTGCACTTTCTGTTTTATTCATGCTTTCATATGCCTTTCTCCCATGATTCATCATCCAAATTAGGCAGGGTTGAATGAAAACTTGAAAAAGGTCATAGATTTCATGTAAATAAAAAGAAATCTAATAACATTTTGGTAATTACCTCAAGGCTTTTGACTTTGGCTTATGAAACTACTCGAGTGATTGTTGAAGATGCTGAACTTACTAAACTATGAAATTCTGCTCTGTTTTGTGTTGTTAGGGTTGACTGTGTGGGAATCCTGAAGCTGAGGAATGCTGATGTGGAAGCCAGGATAGGGATTGCCGGCTCCAAGAAGAAAAGCACCCGCGCTCGGCTCGTCTTTCGCGTCAACATCACGCGCAAGGACGGCTCCACCCTGACCCTGCAGACGCCTTCTTCCCCAATCCTGTGCAGTGAGTGTCAAACCAAAGAGCTGAGAGTAGAGGGGTCTGGGTTTTAGTGTGATCTCTGCATGGAAAGGGTGGTCAGGCCTTGGCAGGGGCTGCCCAGGGAGGTTTGGAGTCCCCAGCTCTGGAGGTGCCCGGGGAAGGCCTGGACGTGGCACTCAGTGCTTGGGGCTGGGGACAAGGTGGGCATCGGGCACTCCTAGGATTTGATGGTCTTGGAGATCTTTGCCATCCTAAATGATTCTGTGATGTTGTGAAAATGCCTTGAGGGGAAAACAACCACCCTGTGTTAAACTGTGATAATTTCAGAATTGCTGTAGCTGAAATCAAGTGGATTGATTTTTATTTGTGGTGGGGTGTGAGTTAAAATTGTTGTCTAGTATTGAACGATAGTTATGCATTTCCTGATCTTCAGTTAAATGAATTTTTGCCTCCTAAAATTTCACTATTTTTGTCATGATTGCTTTGAAAAATGAATCTGATACGACTTTCTTCTGTATTGTCACATTCATGCCTCAGCTTTCAGTGCTAGACAGCACTTGCAGTAAGTCAGCAAGCCTGGCTCTCTCAGCTGTGGTCCTTGCGTGGGCCAGAGGCTGAATCTGTTCTGGTTCAGTGCAAGAACAAAACTTTTTATAGCTCTTTATTAAACTGCTCTGTTTAGCACGAGCACAGATGGCTGCCTCAGCTGGGGAGGTTCCACTGACCATCAGAGAAAAGAGGATCGTGGAATGGTTTGGGCTGGAAGGGACCTTAAAGCTCATCTTGTTCCACCCCTTATTTTGATGAACGAGATGGAAAGCTTTTCCTTTCTGCATGGAAAGAGTAGACAAGCTCCTGGGCACTTGTTTTGTGCTCTTTCCATGGTATGAAAAGAATTTTTTGTGATTATTTTTTAGAAATACGGTCATCTTTGCAGCTCCATTCCAGTCAGTAGGCCATGGTGGTATCTCACGGTAATAGAGTATCTGATATTAATTTTCAGATTTAAGATAAAAACCTTTTCTATAAAATCTCCCAAAGCCATTCCTGTATCTCTTTTGTTTGTAACTTTTTGGTTGAAGATAAAATTATTTCAACCATAGAAGAAAAGGGTGTGGAAATCACCTGGTGTTTTCTCAAACAGTACGAAACTTGCTTTTGTGAGTAGAAGCTGAGTCTGAGATGAAACATTTAGAGACTGATTTTAAAATAGGCTATTGAGCTAAAAAAAGCTGTATTTGATGCAAAGAGTAAATTGGTTTGGTTTTTGGCAGGCTGGGGTTTGGTCACTTGCTAAGAAAATATTCTCAATTGTGTGAGTTGCTAAGAGACTGCCCAGGAATTTGAGAGTGTCTCCACTGCTGGAAGTCTTAGAACACAGAAACAGAATACTCTGGTCAGACTTGTGTCTTTGGGGAATATGTGGGTAAAACTGATCGTGGTGTGAAGGTTGAGAGGGGAATTCCTGAGGCTCCTTCCAGGACTCTGTGCTTCTGTCTTACGCCGAAGCTGCGAGGACTTACAGTAGACCTTGGCCAAGCAAACAGTGCTGGCACATGGGTACTGGCTGATCAGAATGGCATGAAATGTGTTGTTTATTGAACATAAATTATCTCCTCAAGCACATTACACCGGGTTGGTTTGCTCCATAAACCTTACTACAGATGTGTAATGTACCTTCACAACAAGGTTTGCATTTACACTCATCACAGCCTGTTTACGTTGTGTTTTATACCTAATAATGTTCCTGAAACCATAGAAAAGGCATTAAGGAGCTGCAGGCTCTTTATTTAAGGCCTGTGTTTCAAATAGGCTTTGTTAACTTGTTAGCAAACCTAAATCCAGTTACTCTTTTCATGTGCCTTGAGCATATTCAGTCGTTGCGTAACGGTTGCCTGGGAACCCGCAGCCAGAGTTGTAGAAAAATCCTTTCTGAAAGGTCATTAAATAATTTGGAGTGGTACAGGATGTATGTTCTGCTGTGTAGTAAGCCCAGAGAATATTGTTATTAAACACTCAAAGTGAGCCAGGCAAGTGCAGAAGCACGAGTCTGGGTGTGTGCACCGGGGAGCTGTGGTGAGGAGAAAAGGTGGTTGAGGAATCTTCGTTAGAAACTAGAATTATTTGATATTAAATGTGTCAAAGCACATTGTTTTAAAATGTATCTCTGTTTAAATTGTCTGCAGTGCTCATTTGCATTTATCACATGTGGTCCTATTTGGTTTAAGCTTTAAGAAGAATAGGAATGGTTTGCAGCAAAGACAGGTTATGATTAGAATGATACAAATTGTCATCTGGGGCATTTAGGGATGTGTGTCTGTGAAACCACATCCTCTTGGCTTGTTTATTTGATTGAAATTGCTAAAATTCCCAACTACAGAGATGTGAGTCTTGCAAGGATTTGGAAGGAACCTTGAAGCTCATCCTGTTCCATTCCCTGCCATGGACCAGGGGCTGTCAGGTTGCTCCAAGCCCTGGGTTAATTCTTGCACCAGCCAGAAAACTGTGTCATGTAAAAAAACTGCAAAGCCCCCCAGGTAATAGGGGATTTGCTGCTTCTGCTCTTTTGCAGAGCAGAACAAAATAAGCTTCACAAAATAAGTTTTGTGACCCAGAGGCTGAGTTTGCATGTCGGCTTCAGGTGTGTCTAAGGGCTGATGCCTCCGGAGATCACTCTGCACCAGGGAGCTACAGAAACACATTTCCTTCTCTTCTGAGCACTTGTTGAGCTTTGGCTCCAACACTGGGAGTTTTATTTTGAAGATTTAATAAGTGCAGGAGAAAAGGAAAAAGACTATTAGTGGGTAATTGAGCTAAGTGTGATTTTTGTGAGCTCATTACATTTAGTGAGGAAATAATAGAAATGGTTATATTCTGAAGAGTTTGTCATGAAATACATGATAAAGAAAGAAGCTCAGGAGTTTTACTTTTTCCTTCATAACCCTGTAAGTAAAAGTGGTTTGTTTTGGATGTTGATATTTTCTTGGTTCCAGACTTGTTTTTTTCCCTTGCAGCTCAGCCAGCAGGAGTCCCAGAGATCCTAAAGAAAAGTCTCCACAGCTGTTCAGTGAAGGGTGAAGAGGAAGTTTTTCTGATTGGCAAGAACTTCCTAAAGGGAACAAAAGTGATTTTCCAAGAGAATGTTTCCGGTTAGTGTGAAAGCAGTGCTGGCTTGGGGTGCTGAGCAGAGCCTGGGGTCGGGGTTTCGCTGCTGCCTAAAGCTCAGTCGTGGAGAGCAAACTGAGGAGCAGAGTCAAAGGCACTAAAATAAATTGCTCTGTAGGATGTGCAATAACTTAGGCTTTTTAATTTTCATTTAGATGAGAATTCTTGGAAGGCAGAAGCTGAAATTGACATGGAATTATTTCATCAGGTACTTCTGTATTACTATTATTATTACTACTGTTATTATTACTACTACTATTATTATTCTATTTTTAATTTTAAAAATACAGTGACTCTGTTTTCAAAGAAAAATTAATCAAGCCTTTCCCTCTTTCTGTGCATTTCTAGAAATAATACTGGTTTTTTTCACATAAGGTCTGTTGTGAGTCTGGTAGAATATAATTTTGTGTTTACACAAGTATAATTGGTCAGTTTCTGACTGAGAGCTTGGATCCCGCTGTGGGTTTGGTGAGCAGGTCTTTGCCCTTACATACAATGGAATTAAAAGGCCTAATTCCGTTTTCCCAGCAGTTTTCCATGGAAGGAGATTGTGTGTACACCATGGTCTTTATAACTGGCTGAATTTCTGTTCCACTTTACAATGTTTTATGGAATATTTATTCTTTTTGGCGCAAATAAGTGTCTTTGTGGACTCTCTGGCTGCAAATGATGTCAGAAAAGAGCCATCCTGGTCCCACCTCTGAAGGCAGTATCCCACATGTGTATTGTCCTGGGTTTTTATGGTGGTTTATCAGTCTAATTCTCTCTTTTGGTGTATGTAAGTAGGATTAAGATAAGATCAGTAGTAATAAAATGTGGTTTTTTGCAATTCTTTTTGCCTTGCAGAATCACCTTATTGTGAAGGTGCCGCCATATCACGACCAGCAAATCACCTCAGCTGTCTCTGTGGGAATCTACGTGGTGACCAACGCTGGGAGATCTCACGACGTGCAGCCCTTCACCTACACTCCAGAGCCAGGTGTGTGGGATGCACTGGGCAGGAGTGGCCATTTCACCTGCTGAGCACTTGTGACTTCCACAGCCTTTAGCCCGTGCAGCAGGAATGTTAAGTGACGTGGATCTTTCCGAACTCCCCTTGCTGGCGAGTTTTGCTCTGTTAATAATAAGATCTAAAGGCTTTGCTTTTCTCATTTATGTGCCAAATACCTCAAATTCTAGCTGTCTTGTGACAGCTATTCTTCTATAGCAGCATCCATTTCTAGTTTAAGGATCAAAATGAAGCTGAGCAGGATAAAAAAAATCAACATATTCCATACAATGCACCAAATAAACCAAGAAATCCCACCAGGCTTTTTCCTGAGGAAAGCTGCAATTTGCCCACTTCATGTATTTTAGTTTATTTGTTTATCTGTATCGCAATAGACAGTGCAAAGGTTTGTGTGGGTTTCAAAGAACCTGAATTTCTTTAAGCTATAAGGAATTGTTTTGGTTTGCTTTGTGTTTTTTTGGCTTGTTTGCTGATTTAACGTAAGGAAGTTCTCAATGTGTTTTGTCTCGGCAGCTGGGACTCTGAATGTTAATGTGAAGAAGGAAATCTCCAGCCCAGCCCAACATTGTTCTTTTGAAGAGGCTATAAAAGGTACTCAATTGATTCTTATCAGTGTTCTTAATAATTTAACTATGAATTCCTATCCAAAATTGGAGAAATGAATCAGACATCCTGTGATAAGTCTGTGCTTATAAAATCTGGCCCTATTCTTACAGGGAGGTTTGTTTTCTGACTCTGAATATTTTACTTTATAACAGTATTCCTATCAGTATATTTTAGTACAAGCTAATACAGAACAAAAAAATTGCAAAAAATAATACTAAATTATTTTTTAATTTTTCATGCATTAGACTCTGCAGTCTAATCTTTATTTAGTACGTTTGCAAATGAAGAATAAAAAAGAAGCCTAGGATTGCAGTTAATACAAAGAATTAGAAACTGTGTAGTGTTAATTTAAGCAAAAACACATCTAAAAGTAGTGGTGGGGAAGGGCTGAGCACTGAAAAACAAACATGACAATGTGGTATTTTTCAGAAGCTGTATTTTTATAAGTTTTATAACACTGCTTTCAGTGGGACTAGTTAAAAATGCTAATTCTGAGAATTGGAACCTATTCCTCTCAGTGAGGATTGTTTTCTGTCCAGACAAAGTTTGTCCTTTTCTTCCAAAGGAACAGATTTTAGGTTTACCTGTTATTTGTTTAAGTGTGAGTTGATCCTTCCAATATTAAAATCGAGTTGAGGAAGGAAGTGTCTCTTAGTTGCCTGTTCAAAGTCTGGTGGTGAGAAAGATGCTTGGGAATTCCCAGAGCTGCTCTGGAGAAGGAGGTTGGAGGGAGCACACGAGCAGTGGAGTCACAGTGGGACAGGACTCTGGCTGTAGGTGAGAACATGGACTTGTGGTGGAGTTAAAGCTGGGTCTTGGCAGGGCTGGGTTTATAAGAGACTTTACAACGTGTTAGGGAGCATAATACAAGATATAATGAGTTTAAACCTGCAGAGAATACGTGGGGGGAGAAATTTGCAAAAGTATGTAGGGCACTGAAACAAACCAGTAAAGCACTGGTAAGACCTTCCTAGTAGCCAGGTTGAAAAGATGAGGAAGATAATAACTGATATACAGAGTAAGCCTGACATCCATCTAATTTAGTGTGGAGCTTAACCAAGGGAAGATGCCAACTGCTCCAGAACAGCTGCTGCTCCTCAGAACACAACGTGCTGTTGCTGTTCCTTCATGTCCTCAGTTAATTTATGCAATAAAGCTGAATTTACCTTCTCATGGGAGTTTCTGTGGTAGCTCCTCTTTGATGGTTCCTTCCTGTACCTGTTCTACTCCGGCCTGACTGTGAACCAGAGGTCAGAGAATTCTGTCTGGTCTATGTACTTTGTCTCTTCTGTCCTTCCTCACTCTATACACATGTGCAGAAATGTTACTGCCCTGTTACTGTAAGATGTAAATTTGGTTAGAGCTTGGAGATCTGTTGCTTTACATCGAAGAGTAATTCTTTAATGTATTTAAAAGGTGTTATGGAATGATGGGTATTACCATTGCAACTCTTTTTCTTGTTTTCTTTGTGGCTGCAGCAGTGAAGGCCACGGGCTGTAACCTGGAGAAGGTGAACATTCTTCCTAGTGCCTTGATAACTCCGCTCATGCCAAGCAGTATGATCAAGAATGAAGATGTGGCTCCAATGGAAGTAAGTGGAGAAAAATGCTCTCCCCTCCCTGTTGCAGGTGGGTTTGGTGGGGGCTGAGCACAGCAGCTTTCAGACTCTGAGTTACCTCTACTCCTTGGTCCATGCTTTAATAGTGGAGAAGAGCAATAGGCAGGGGAAGTGCCATATCCAGGATCAGTCTGGGCAAAACACAATCACAGAGCATGAGTAAAACACACAGTTTCCTTGGATAACTCACCTGGTCCCTGCACCCAGACAGATTGATGGGTTAGTGGCACTATGATGGGGTTTTTTGTCCTGTGACACAGAACTAGTAAATTACTGTAAGAATATTCTTTTAATCAGTTCTTAGCATTGCTTCCATTAAATTGTGCCGTGATTCCATCCTTCAAGTAGCATTTTCACTGCTAATCATTGGCTTGCTGGTTTGGGTGTGTCTGGCTTTCACACCTCCCATCTCCCTCTGATCTTCCCTGGACGTTGGGGATTTGGGGAAATTGTATCAGCATAACCCCTGTAAGTTTGTAAATTACTGAATGTCTTGCTCTTTTCAGGCTTCAAATGTGGTTGGACCAACTCAGCAAACATTGGAAAACAGCATGTCTGGCATATCAACTTCTGCTTCCCATTTACCTTCTGAAAGTGAAAACCAGCAGCAAATCCAGCCCAAGGTGTACAACCCAGAGACCCTGAGCACCATCCAGACGCAGGACATTTCCCAGCCCGGCAGCTTCTCCGCAGTGTCCACCCCGGGCCAGCTGCAGAACAGCGATGCCCTGCTGCAGCAGGCTGCACAGTTCCAGGCGAGGGATTCCCAGCCCAGGGAGGTGCTGCAGTCGGATGGCACAGTGGTGACTCTGTCACAGCTGGCCGATGCCTCACAGCAACAGCAGCCGACGCTCTCGGAGCCGGCCCAGGCCCTGCAGCAGCAGATTTCCTCGAGCATCTTCTCGTCGGCCAGCGGCGTGAGTCAGCTCCAGAACACCATCCAGCAGCTCCAGGCTGGGAACTTCCCCACCAACACCGCCACGGGCAGCAACAGGAACGTTGACTTGGTGCAGCAGGTTCTGGAAGCTCAGCAGCAGTTATCTTCCGTTTTATTTTCGGGCTCAGACAGCAGCGAGGATGTCCAAGATCAGCTGAACGCAGATATCTTTCAGCAGGTCAGCCAGATACAGAACAGCGTAAATCCCGGGATATTTTCCTCCTCAGACACAGCTGTCCATTCCAGACCAGAGAACCTTTTGCCTGGACGAGCTGAGAACGTTCACTCCCAGCCTGAAGGTGCCCTGTCCAGCCAGCAGCAGCAGCAGCAGCAGCAGGCCATGGAGACGTCGGCGGCGATGGTGATGGGGATGCAGCAGAACATGTGCCAGGCGGCCACGCAGATGCAGTCGGATCTGTTCTCCTCCACCACGTCGGGGAACGGAGCCCTGCAGCAGTCCCCAGTGTACCAGCAGGCGTCTCACATGATGGGTGGCTTATCCACAAGTGAAGACATGCAGATGCAGTGTGAGCTGTTCTCCTCGTCCCCGGGGGTGTCCGGCAGCGAGGCGGCCGCCCCTGCTCAGCAGCCTGTCTCCAACAACGGCCCCGCCATGTTCCAGCCTTCCAGCTCTGCTGAGGGAGAAGAGGCCTCAGGGCAGAGTAAACAGATGCAGAGCTCTGTGTTTCAGACCATGGTTCAGATGCAGCACAGTGGGGAAAGTCAGTCCCAGGTTAATCTCTTCTCATCTACCAAGACCATGATGAGTGTCCAGGCCAGTGGGACTCAGCAGCAGGGCGGGGGTCTGTTCCAGCAAGGTGGAGAAATGATGTCCATTCAGTCGGGAAGCTTCATCCAGCAGTCTCCACACTCACAAGCTCAGCTTTTCCACTCTCAGAACCCTATTGGTGACACTCAGAATATATCCCAGGAAACACAAGGATCCCTTTTTCATAGCTCAAATTCCATTGTCCACAACCAGACCAACACTAATTCCTCCGACCAACTGCAGCCCCCAATGTTCCACTCACAGAATGCCATGGGTGTCTTGCAGAGCTCCTCCGTGCCTCAAGACCAGCAGTCTGCCAACATGTTCCTTTCCCAGAGTTCCATGAGCAACCCTGCCACTCAGGAAGAGCAGATGTCATTCTTTACAAGCCCAAATCCCATTTCTCCTCTTCAGACAGCAACAAACACTGAACAGCAGACTTCTTTCCAGCAGCAGACACAGATCTCTCATATCCAGAGCTCCATGCTTCCCCAGGAGCAGCCCCAGACTCAGCCTGCTCAGCAGGGTTTGTTTCAGTCCCAAGTGTCGCTGGGCTCCATCCAGTCCAGCTCCATTCCTCAGAACCAACAAGGAGCCATCTTCCAGCCTCAGCATTCGATTGTTGCTATCCAGAGCAGCCCCCCAGCTCAGGAGCAGCAACAGCAGCAGCAGCAGAACATGATGTTCAGTAATCAAAATGCAATGAGTACAATGGCATCCCAAAAGCAGAACATGATTTTCAATCCAAATCAAAACCCCGTTACCAATCAGGAGCAGCAAGGCCAGTCCATTTTTCATCCCCAGTCCAACATGACCTCGATGAACCAGGAGCAGCAGCCCATGCAATTCCAGAGTCAGACCACAGTGTCTCCTCTCCAGAATCCTGGCTCCAACCAGGCCGAAGCACAGCAGCCAACCATCTTCCATAACTCACCCCAGATTCAGCTGGTCCAAGGGTCCCCGAGTTCTCAAGAGCAACAAGTCACTCTCTTCATCTCCTCAGCTTCCATGTCTGCCCTGCAGAACAGCATGAGCCAGCCGGAGCTGCAGCAGTCCCCCATGTACTCCTCCCAAAACAGCATGGCAGGAATGCCAGGAACTGCTTCTCCTCCTCAGCAACAGCCTCCTCTGTTCCACAACACGGCAGGAGGTGCCATCAACCAGCTGCAGAATTCCCCTGCGTCATCCCAGCAGACATCAGGAATATTCCTGTTCGGCATCCAGAACAGTAAGTGACCAGTGCCTGGTGCTGAGCTTTCGGGGTAGAGCGCTGCCATAGAAACATGGAATGGTTTGGGTGGGAAGGGACCTTAAAGCCCATCCAGTTCCTACCCCTTACCGTGGGCAGGGACACCTTCCACTATCCCAGGCTGCTCCAAGCCCTGTCCAACCTGGCTTTGGGCACTTCCAGGGATCCAGGGGCAGCCACAGCTTCTCTGGGCACCCTGTGCCATGGCCTCCCCACCCTCACAGGGAAGAATCTCTCCCTAATATTTAATCTAGGAATGATTGTGCTCTCTTAAGAGAGCATTTCTCTTGCTGTTTTTGGCTTCCACAATATAAATGTTGGCTTTCTTCACGTTATTGAAGGAAAGCAAGGGTTTTAGAAACTGTAGAGTCCAGAAAAGTGTCTGTTAAAGTGTACTTAGCTGTACAAACCTGCACTTTTCCTTACCTCCTCTCTGGACCCAGCCTCCATGGGCAGTTCTGTGCGATGTAGAGCCTTTCTCTGTGTGCAAAGATCTGGGAGTGCCTGTGAGCCCCAGCAGTGAGAGGTGCAGGTGTTGCTTACAACAGGTTGTAGCAGCTCTCACAGGGCGCACAGCTGGTGGTGGGCCGTGTGCTTCGCTGTGGGAACTCTTGACTGTGCCGAGACACTGAGATGTCCCTCTGTCCCCCAGACTGTGGTCAGCTGCTGCCCCCCGGTCCGGCGGCGCTGCCGGAGGAGCTGATGGCCATGGGCCAGCCCGGGCAGCCCCAGGGCGAGGCACAGCCCGCGGTGCCGGCGCTCCTGTCCCAGCAGCTCCCCGAGACCCCGCCGCTGCCCTCGGCCATGGCCACCAACCAGAACATGGAGAAAATAGATGATCTGCTCGTGTCCTTGCAGAACCAGGGGAACAACATGGCTGGCTCGTTTTAATTAGGCAAGTAAGTGGTGAGTTTGGTCTCTGCGTTCTTTCCTGCCACGCAGGAGCTTTGTTCAGTACATTTGTACCTTGCAGTGTGTGACTGTGCTTTGAGAGGCCAGCTAAAACACCAGTGAGGCTGAATTAAGAGTATAATACCAGAATGAAGTTACTAAAACCAGTCAGGGTTTATGAAACTTGTATGAAACAGTTGAGACTGTGTCTTGTTCAATTTTCATGTGTTTTGTCATCTGCCGTGACAGTCTGGTGCTTTGTTAGAGAGGAGAGTGGATCACTGACAGCTTGGCAGATCAAAACCTTATGAAACACGACTGTAGTTTTAAAAACTTGAGACTTACTGAGTAAATAACACCTCAAGTCTGAACTGTTCCGAACTCTTCTGCTGGGTTACAGTCATGTAATGTGAAAACAAGTTCTGGTGGAATGTGGCAGCTCCCGAGTGTGCCACATGCTGAGGCTGTGTTAGAAACGGCTGACAGCATCAGCTGTTGCTAGGAAACATTCTGCTTTTGGAAGGTGCCTTTTCCAAAGGGGGAAAAGAGGCTTTGACTACAAATGAGCACCAGGAGCCGGGAGGGCTCTGGAGTCCAGTGTAGGTTGTGCTGTGGAACTCAGGACTGCTCTTGCCCTAAATCCCCTGAGTTTTCACTGAAGTGATGCACTTCATTCTCTAATCTGAAGGGGTTTGTGTATGGAGTTTGGGGTCTCTCCAGAGCTTCTCTTGCTCCTCACCCCCAGTTCAGTGCCTGCTCATGAGGAACACCTCGAAGATGAAGCCATTGCACAGAAGGAAGAGGGGACTGTGGTTAGTTATGCCTGACTTTTCTGCTTGTTTTCTCGTGCAGAAATTCCGTGAGGAAAAAAAAGCGACGATTCCCCAGATCCTCTCAGACCTTCCAACTCTGGATTAGGCTGCGTGGAACCAATTGCTTCTGTGGAAAAGTGGCCTCTTTAAAGAGCACATGCGTGGCCAGTGGCAGACCTGAGGCCATGACCATGGAGTTTGGGCTCCATAGTGCCAATAATGCTGAGGAGTTATGCTTTGTGTTACTGGGGCGTGGGGTTGGGCTGTTACCAGGTTCCTAAACCTCTTTGCAGTGGGGGCTCTTGGAATTTAAAGCATATCTGGTCAGTTATTATTGTTGTTGGAAGGTAATCCATGTTACCACATTTACTTTTTCCCTCCTCTTCCTTCTTCACATCGCCTCTTTATCCTCGGGAAGCTCGTGCAGCAGGAACAGCAGCTGCCTCTGCCCCGAGCCGTGACTCAGCTGTCAGTAAGTGAAGGGATCTCTCAATTGACACGGAGTGGGAGAGCCAAACCCACCCTTTATGAATTGCAGGTATTGATAACTGTAATAACCAAGCAGAGAATTGCTGCTGTAAATAACCAGTTCCCATCTGAGAATGGGATTAACGGTTTTCCGCATCCCTTACGTGGAGCTGTACAGAGAGCAAGGTTTGGTGGCTCTACAGAATGAAGAAATGAAGGGGAACTTCCTATTGATCTTAAAATCTTCTCTAGAACACCTTCAGCTTGAAACGAGCATTCTGTGTGGCTGAGGAAGGGACTCCTCCGTGTCTCTCGCTCTGACTGATGGGTTAGAGCTCTGTAAAGCCTCATGAGCTGTTCCCAAACCAGCCTTCTCCCTTTCATTCTTTCCATGGTTTTCCTTCTCTCCCTCGGTTTTGTACTGTGTTTTTAAAAAAAGGCATAAATATCCTACTGGCTTTAAAGCTCAGAAACAGCTTTTAGGAATCCTTGGCAGTAAATTGCGTAGTCAGTAGAAGCTTTGACAAATAATCAAGGAGTAAGGAGAGAGGAAGCAATTTCTCCACCACCTTCTAAACGCAGGAATCCCCCTTAACCCGCCACTTCCAGCTGTGACTGATGGAAATCTTCAGCTAGGCTTTACTCCAAGTAGGGGGCAAATTGCATCATTTTTAGGCCTTCTTAAAAGGTCACTTCATCCTGAGCTGTTGCATCTTTGTAGCACATGGAGCTCGTCGCAGTTCTGAAGTGAATTTTCCTTTTTCTACCACCGAGCCCCAAGTCTGGTTTCTAGATTGTCATGTTTAATTAAAGAATAAATCATTGACTGATGTTACCGAATGTAAAAACAACCCACTCCAGACCACGCAGGTGTATTGTGAGGCATGTGGATTTTTTGGGTGCTTCAACTCTCCGGACAGTGTGTGATCTCTCACTACAGCCTCGTTCAGATCCGTGTTCCTCCCGCTGCTGCCGGAGCCGAGCCGCTCCCGCGGCGCCCGTTCCGCCTCGGTAGAGTGTAGCTGGTATCACGTCATTCTTCATTTTTGTTATTTGAAATAACAAAAGAACAGTCTGTAAATGTTTTGGTTTTTTTTTTTTTAAGTTCCTCGAGTCTGTTTACTGTGTGTTTTCCCCTTAACTCGTGTGCGTAGTTGAGCCGTGTAGAGTTTTTGTTGGTTTTCCTGGATTTCCCCCGTTTGTTGGTCTGTCACGATGTTCACTTTCTCTTTCTGTCTCTCTCTTTCTCTCTCTCATTGAGAGGCATTGAATTACGTTTTCAGTAGTAAGGCTTCTTGCCGATATGAAGGGAACTTTTCAGAAAGAGACCTGCTCTGGGTCATTTAATTTTGAATACAGTTTTCAATCGTTCAAGTTTTGGATGGTTTATATCTAATGTGTGTTTCATTTTTTTGGAAAGCTATATTTTGTATTTAGGAAATGGTATAACTATTTTGCTATTTGTACTGAGTGAGTACATTGGCATAAATATGAAAAATTTATATATATACATATATATAAAATATTCTTTTTGCCACACATTTTTGTGGTAAATTTGTGAGTTTGTCTGATGTTCTACCACAACGTGGCGTCTGATAACAGTGGGGTGGGGTGGGGTTTGTTATGTCTTTATTGAGTATTTAAGTACTTTTTGCAACATAAATAACGTGTTCATCTCTCGCCATTCCATCAGGCAGTGTTGGTCCAGCTGGCCATGAGAAGCTTTGCTCTGTGTTTGGTGTGTCCCTCACTCACAGCCTAGCAAGGAAACCCAGAGGCATTTAGGATTATATAAAATATGAAATACTGGGGTTTCCCTCAGAATGAGCCATTCAGCTTTTCTCCACTCTCATTGCCTATTTAATATTTTAATATTAGCACCTCTGTGTTTTAACTCCTAATTTATGATTATGCTCAAACGTTGGAAATTTTAATCAGGACAGAAAGAATTCCCCGCTGCATCATGTCCAGAGCTGCTTTAACCCCGACCCAGACTTTTTCTTTCTGTATTTTATTTTTTTTTCCCCTGCTAAGACAAAACATTAACAACATCTTGTGATGGTTCAGGACAGGAAAGCAGCAGCTCCCAGCAGTGCCCAGGTGCTGTGTGGGGCTGCTCAAGCTGAGAACAATGGACCCAACAACGTCCAGAGGGCCGTGGAAGTCCATAGCCACTCACTGGGAAAGGAACTGGTGGTGTTTGCAGGATCAGTGTCCCAGGATGAGCTGCTGGGTGTCACCTGGGGCCATCGGACACAGAAGGAGTGACAGGAACGATGGATTCGCTCGTGTGCTGCTTCAGTTTGCTCGTTGTTCCGAAGGGCTGTATCTGTTTGTTGGTCAGTGCCAAGTCACCAGGGACCAATTCTCCGTGGAACAGGATGAGTGCCCAGAAGAGAACCTCATCCCAAGCTTGCCACAGCTCCAGGGAAGGGTATGTTTGAAATGTGGGCGTGTTTGAGGTCGCTTATGAAGAGAAGAGAAAGAAAAACATACACAAAAAACCAACCAAGGGCTGTGCTATCCCAGTTTTCCCTTCTGGAAACACCTTCCTTTCCTCCTGTTAAATTTACCTGTTCATTTTAGGTCAATGTTTAAATGTACAACACTTTGAACATGTGATTTGGTTACAAAAAGTATTTGTGTGACTGAAGAGGTCGCTCAGCGGTTGGCACGTGCTCAGGCAGCGGCTCCGAGGGTGGAGGGGTTGGATCAGCCCCAAAAGAGCTCAAGGACAGGCTGCAGGGTGTCATGGCAGGGAGCACAGCCTGAGCCACAGCTGTGTTTTACCAGGGGCCTGAACAGTCACTTCTGGCAAATTTAGCAGTTGAGATTGGGCAGCAGAGCTTCTCCATGATCCCTGTGTTCCAGGAGCACACGGAGCACTGGCATCGTGTCCGGGCCCTTTGGGTGACAGAGAGGCTCCTGAGGTATCAGTCTGTAAATCCAGCATCCCTGGGGGTCCCAGAGCACCCATTTGTGGGCACAGGGGGGAACTGAGAGAGAGGGACCTGCCAACCCCCACCACGTCCGCTCAGCTTTTACCCTGAGTGTGTCCAGAGCCCACCCAGAAACCACAGAGACAACACTTAATGCACAATTGGAGCTGAACAACTCCTCTGGCACAGAGTTACTGGTGCTTTGTGCTTAATTAACAGTTGTCTTGTTATTAATTGCCTCCTCACTGCCTGATCTTGCAGCATGCCAGACGCTTTGCTCTTATTTTAACACAAATCTAGTTCAAGAAATAGTTCCAGGCTGGCTGTTCTGAAGTGGATGTCCAGTCTCTGATCAGTGACTGTGATTACTTCTAATCACTGACAGGGTGGTTGCTTCCCATGTAGGTTTTAAGATAAAATAAGGCAAGAGCAGTTAAACATAACTTCAGCAGGTTTTTACTGGAAGCACCAAGTCTGGGCAGCTGTGTCAGTTGACATTCTCCTCACTTGGATAAGCTGAACTTTATTTTTTAAAGTTTCTATTGAGATTTTGATTTAGAATCTAATTTCTAAAAGGAAAATATGTCTGAATGGATTTTTATTCCTGTTTTCTCGTGCCTCTGCTTGGCAAATGGTTGGGTTCCTTTTCCAGGGGCATTGCGGGAGCACAGGGAGCACAGACGTGGATCTGAGTGAGAAAAGCAGGAGAGAGGAGAGGGAATTGCTTGGCGTGCTCCAAGCTGTGGGTGGAAGGTGAGAAGAGGAATTACTGGTCACTGGTGACTTGTCATTAGTGCAAAAGTGAGTTTCAGGGAGTTGGGTTTTGTGTTCCGGGGTCTCGGGGCAGCTCCATTCTAAAGAAGCAAAAAGGAAACAGCACTGGGATGCTGTCTTTGTTTAGGAGTTTTGTTTTAATTTGGGCTTACTTAGTCTTTTGGGGCAGACTGTGAGCACTCTGTGTTCCTGCTCAGACCAGCTGTTGCAGCTGTAGTGGCCGTGGTGCCCCGGGCAGGGCATCTGTGCTGCGGCACTGGGAGAGGGTCAGTGTTGGAAATGGGATAAACGAGTTAGAAACAAGGAAAAATGCTGCAGGGGGTAAACTCCTGCAAAGGGAGATTTGTGGAATTCTCTAGGGGAGTGGGGGACTCGGGGGGGTTACACAGGAGGAGAGGCTTTTCCTCTCCCAATCTGTATAGGGATGTAAATATGCACTGCCTGTATATTCTAGGATTATATATATGTATATAGAGGAGTCGGATTATTATATATAAATAAGAGTAGACACATGCATAGAATACTGTTATATTTACATTTTTATAAACATGAAATAATATTCCTTTTCCTCAGTAGGAGGTTTTTGTAGTAACTCATGAGTAGCTGTCTCACACCTCTCAGTCCTGGACGTGTGGCCCCGTTGGTAACGTGGCTGCAGAACTTGCTCTGCTTGGGAACCCCGCTGGGATCTGTGGGTTGGAAGCAGCTGTGAACACTTCTGTATTTTTGTATCTTTTAGTTGCAGATGTGGTTTAGGATAGAACTGACACCCAGGCTGAGGATGGGCTTCCTGCAGCCCTGAGCATCCCTCAGCTTCCCTCAGGTCGCTCCAGAGCCTTTTCCATCCCCAGTCTCGCAGCAGCTCGTGCAGGCAGGGATTGGGAGTGGCTGTGCTCCGGAGGGGCTGGGCTGACACCAGCCGGCTGTGTTGGATGTTACTGTGCAGCAAAGGGTCCCTGGCTGTGCTGGGTCAGGGAGGGGAAGCTCCTCTGCCATTCCTCTTTATTCCCCTAAGGGCAGGAGTCTGTAAACTGATTTGTTTTTTAACTGAGTCGTTAACTGCAACAGTCAAAATGTAGAGAACTCCTTGAAAACCAGTGAAGCTCCCCTTGAATTCTGTCCGTGAGGAACCTGCCACAAGTTGTGCTGATTTCTTTCTTGCAGGTTGTGTGAGGAATTAAACCCTAAGAATCAGAGATTCATGGAATATCCTGAACTGGAAGGGACCCACCAGGATCACCCAGTCCAACCCCTGCCCCTGC
Organism: Oreocharis arfaki; assembly: GCA_013398015.1. Taxonomy (NCBI): domain Eukaryota; kingdom Metazoa; phylum Chordata; class Aves; order Passeriformes; family Paramythiidae; genus Oreocharis; species Oreocharis arfaki. The sequence continues at coordinate 87,084 of VZRR01006125.1, forward strand.
CCAGACACCCCAATGATCCCACCCTGTGCCTGGGAGCGGTGTCCAAACTCTCCTGGAGCTCTGGCAGCCTCGGGGCTGTGCCCATTCCCTGGGGAGCCTGGGCAGTGCCCAGCAACCCCGGGGGGAGGAACCTTTCCCTGATATCCAGCCTAAACTTCCCTGACACAGCTCCAGCCATTAAATCAGGTCATAAAATCAGTAGTGGGTATTGTGTCCACCATGACTTTTCACTGCAAATCCGTGTTCCACTGGAATTTGTCATGAGTGGATCAGGCAGTGTTGTCCTGGTACAGGTTTTCTTAAATCACCTCCACCACACTGGGAGCCAATGTCCTCATTTGTTCTCTTGGAGTTTGCAGGGCTGAGCTCTCCTTTTTCCAGAGAGTTGTAATTTTTGCTGTTACACTTCATTAAATTTCTCAGTAACATTCACTGTGTGGGGACAGGGTGAGGAATCCAGGGATTCCCTGCTCACTGACCCCTCTGTTCAGGTTCCAAGGGTCCCACACCCGGCAGCCTCTGTGACACATTCCAGCTCCAGGCCTGGGATTAGGGAAGGGTCCTGTACAGGTTCACATGACAGGGAAATGGCCTTGGCTTTGTTTTGGCCCTGGAGCTGCCCCATGGAACAGGATCTGACCTGTGGGATAACGTGTCCAGGGGGCAGTTCCTTTGGAAGTGGCTCTTTGGGTGTTGCAGAACTGGGATCACATTCCAGTATCCTTAGCAGCCTGCAGTATTCCTGAAGCTTTTTTATTCTGGATAAAAGGGGGCAATTTGAATTACTGAATTATTTGAATTATTCCCATCTGAGCTGATGCTGAGTTAAGCTCCAACCCCTTCAGAGCAGAGCTCCAGCCTCTGTCTCTGTCCCTGCACCTCTGGTGGGCTCTCCCCTGCCCGCCAGATGTTCTGGGTGCACCCTCGACCGCTGAGCTGCCTCTTCTGTGTCCTGCAATGTGAAAGTAGCACCAGATACTCCTTCGTGCAGTTCTGTGTATATGGCTTTCGTAGGTGGGTTTTCCAAGCACTGATTCCCGGTGTTTTCAGTTTGTCTATGAGGGGATATTTTATTTGCATCTATGTTTTTAGCTCTCCTGTGATAACTTGTTGAATATTAAAAAAAAAAAAAAATATTTTGCTTCTATTGGGACATTTGTATACTCGCAACTATATTTCTGTAAACAGCTGCAGTCGAGAATAAACGATGAAAGTTTTCATTTTGCAGTGTAAAGTCTTGTGATGGTTTTTCCAAGGGCATCTCTGGAGCTGCCCAACCCAGCCCCCAAATTGTGACCAAAGGAACAGCTTCCATAGCCCGGGATCCTGTCTCTGAGGGACTGGAGGAGATGCAGAGTCCGTCCGAGGGAGGTGAGGCCACGAGTCCAAAGCCAAGATGCTGGAAGTTGCCACCTCTCCTCAGCAGGATTTGGGGGTGTGTGACCCAATGCCCTTTATCTGCAGCTTTGACACACTAAAAATGCCCTGGGGCTGGGGAGGCCCAGGTATGTTCCCCTTTCCTGCTCTCACCCTGCAACCTGTGACCTCCCCAGGACCAGGGGCTGCAGCTGGTACCAGGTTATTTCCTTACCTTGAACAATTTCAGCAGGGTTAAGGAGAAACTGCAGCAAGAGCTGGGCAGAACAGTCAGTTGTGAAAGATTGCAGCAGATTTATCCAAAAAGCTTTACCTGAGTCTCCCCCTTCAGCCCTGGGCATTGCCCAGCACCAGGGTGGGTCACAACCCCCTGCCCCAGGCTTTTGTCCTTCTGGAGCTCATATTATCCCAAGGGGCAAAACATCCACGAAATCCTCCCTCCCTCTGTCCCAGCCTCCTCATCCCTCGGGGGTCAGAGAAAGGCTCCCCCTGGCACAGGCACCCACACAAACAGGACTGAGCCACGATACTTTGGGGTTTGGTTTTTATTGGCTGACAGAGCCCCTGCCCAGGGGCACCCAGGGCCGGGCAGGGAGACCACCCCGCCCTCCCCCATGCTGGGGCCTCCCCAAACCCAGCACCATCACCCCAGTCACGGTGGCTCTCCGGACACCAGGGCAGTGGGGACAGAACGGCCTGGCCCACGCCCAGGTGCTGGGAGAGGCCCTGCCCTGGCGGAGCCACCACCACGCCTGGGCAGGGGGGTCCTGCAGGGGGCCCGGCCCGGCCCTCACCTCCTCTTCACGAACTTCTTGGTGACCGCGTTGGGGTTGAGGCGCCGGCGGCCGGCGCCCAGGGCGGCGTCGCGCAGGTGCAGGTGCGCGGCCCGGCTGTGCACGTCGTTCTCGGCGAAGGGAGAGGCCCCGGCCAGGTAGTCGGGGTCAAACACGTTGGTTTTCTGCCTGGCCTTGCGGGACAGGCGCTGCTGCGGGAAGCGCTGGTCCTCCACCAGGTGCAGGTTGTTGGCGTGCTTCCCGCCCTGCGGCGCCGGCAGCGGGTACTGCGGGAGAGAAGGGATCAGCCCCGGCTCTCGGGGACTCCGAGGTGACCACAGCACTCTGGAGAACTGAGCAGGGAAGCCCAAAAGCCCTTTGGTCCAAGTGCAACATCTGGAGGATGTTCACAGTTTGCTTTGATTCCCTCCAACCTGCCAGCCACAGGCTGGGCTCCAGTCGGTGGGGTCCCAGGGGAAGAGTTTCTTCACAGAAAGGGTTTTTAAAACATGGGAAGGGGCTGCCCAGGGAGGTGGTGGAGTCACCATCCCTGGAGGTATCCAGGGAATTGACTGGACATGGCACTCAGTGCTCTGGTCTGGCTGACAAGGTGAGGATCGATGATCATGATGGTCTTTTCCAACCTCAGTGAGTCTGGGATTCTGTCCAGGTACTCACCCTGAGCCCCCGGGGGTTCAGCACCTTGGGGTTGCGGGAGAAATGCATGTGGAGACTCCCATCATCGCTGACACTCACTGCCACCTTCTTGAGGGTCTTGTTACCACAGTGGGGGCAGAAAACCTTGGTCATGTCCGAGGTGGTCCTGCAAGGGTGGGACAGAGGGGGTTCACAGCTCCCAGGGCTGTGGAACACGGGCTCAGCCCAGGAGCAGCATCAGCCCCAGCCCCAGCACCTGAAGCAGCCGTGGCAGCGCAGGATGTAGCTCCGGGCCCGGCGGATCAGCATCCCATTCACGGCCAGCACGTGGAGACCCATCTGCAGCAGCACATTCTGCAAGAGCAGGGACAAACTGGGACGCCAGGAGCTGGGAATGCCAGGAGCTGGGACTGGGCCCTGCCAGCTGGGGCAGTGAGAGCCCGACAGGCTTTGCACAGGCGTCTGGGACTGAGACCCTGCTGGTTTGACACACGGAGCTGTCCCGGGACTCGGCACTGCCTTGGTGGGAGCAGCCCCAAGGCTCGAGCCCAGCACCCACCTGCATGGCAAAGTCCGTGGTGACACAGCCGACCTGGACACCGACGGGAGCCGTGTCGCAGTGCCCCGTGTCCTGCTGGGCCTGCTTCAGGTTGCTGGGAGTTATCCAGCCTTCGTCATCGCTCTCCTCATCCTCCTCCTCTTCACCGGCGCTGGCCCCATCCGCAGAGCTCCGGTGCTCCTCGGGGGGCTCGGGGCTACCGGAGATGGCCTGGGCCACGCAGGGGGAGGAGCCGGTCAGGGTGGCACAGAGGGGTCGGGAAAGGCCAGCCAGAAATCGCAGAGCCAGGACAGGGAAAAGACTCCAGAAGACTCTCACCAGCAGCTCCCGCAGCTCCTCCTCGATGCTGGGCAGGGGCCGCCGCCAGTACAGGAAGGATCCGAACTCGTCGCTCTCCGGCGGGGCCGGGCCGCTGCCGGGGCCGGGCTGGCGCGGGCCCTTCCCCGCGGGCTTGTGCTGGGGGCACAGCGTGGGGGTCCCTCACCCGCGGCTCCGAGGGGCCGCAGCCCCTCGCCCTCCCTCCGGGCCTTACCTTGGCGGGCAGGTGGAAGCCGGCGAGGTGCAGGGGAGCCTCGGGGTGCCGCGGGGTGGAGCTGAGCCGCACCTGGGGAGCGGCACAGGGCGTCGGCGGAGGCGCTGGAACCGGGGCCCCGTCCCCGCGCCCATCCTACCTTGTCCTGCGGCTCCCAGCGGAGGCAGCCGGGGCCGTCGATCTCGGCCTGGAGCTGGCACGTAAGGGCGAGCACCTGCAGGTCGGCGGCCGAGAGGCTCGGGTAGTCCCCGGTCTTCTTGGAGAATTCGGTCACTGCGGGCGGAGAACAACGGGACCGTCGGGTGGGGCGGGGCCGGGCCGTGGGGCCGGTACGCCGGGGGAAAGGAACCGGTGCCCCGCGCAGGAAAGGGTACCGGGGCCTGCCCGGCACTCACCGAGGCGCAGCAGCTCGGGGCGCGGGCGGCGGACCCGCAGCTCGCAGGGCAGCGCGGCGAGGCGGCGGCGCGCGGGCCGGTCGCGGATCTCGGCCAGCACCTCGGGCACGGTGTACAGCGCGTCTGCGATGTCCTGCGGGCAGCGCCGTCACACCGGCCCGTAACCCCTTGTCCCTCCCGCCCCTCCGGTGTCTCCCCGGTGCTCCCCCGGTACCTGCAGCGGGGCCGCGCTCAGGAACGCGCCCGTGTCGGCCACGACGTGCGGAACACGCGCCATGTCTGCGTGCCCCATGGCCCACCCCGGCCGCCGTCCAAGCGCCGCGGGAAGCACACCGGGAGTTGTGGTCCGAGCACGGAGCACGCCGGGAGTTGTAGTTCAAGCGGAGCACGCCGGGAGCGGCGGCCGTGCCGCGGGAGCGCTTCCGCTCGGCGCGATCACGTGACGGGCCGGGGTCACATGACGGCGGGAGCTGGAGCCGGGGAGCGGGAGCGGAGCGGCCGCCGGTAACGGGACGGGACGGGACGGGACGGGACGGGCTGGGCTGGGCTGGGCTGGGCTTCGCTTCGCTTCGCTTCGCTTCGCTTCGCTTCCCGGCCCAGCACTGGGGCGCTCCCGTCCGTCCGCCGGACAGGGCCTCCTGAGGCGCTCCGGCCGCCGGGAGCTGCTCAGCCTGTGCCGGTACCAGCCCGGGCCGTGGGGGGGCCCTTGGCCTCCTCCTCCTCTGCGCGGTGCCCGCAGCGCCCGGCCCGGTTCTGTGCGGGGCTGCGGGGCCGGGCCGGCCGGTCCCGGGGGCGGGTTCGGTGCTNCCGGGGGCGGGTTCGGTGCTCGCTACCGGGGCGGCGGCCGCGCGGGTGACCCGGGAGGCCAGGCCGGGCTGTCGGAAACGGGAAGGCGGGGAGGGAAGGGAGGTCTCGGCCTTGCCAAGGGGGATCTCGCCATGTGCAGGGTGCGGGAGCGCCCCGGGCCCGTCCCGGTCACGGCCCCGCTCGGCTGAGGGGCTGTGGGGGTGTGCGGAGCGGGAAGAGGCCGCGGAACAGGAGAGCTGTGCCTAGGGAGTGGCACTGGACACCGAGGGGTTTCTGAGGGCCAGCGATGTTTAACGTGGCCGGGGATGTCAGAGCGAGTGACAGAAATGGCGTGGAGTCAGGAAAAGAGGAAATGGGGAAAAGAGTCAGCGTTTGAAAGAAGGATGGAGACAGCCCAGCCGGGACAGGGCTGGGCACGGCCTGGCACAGGAGGGGCACGGCCCCGATGGATCCGTGTGATGTGGAGCGGGGGACGTGAGGACGAGGAGTATCCGATATCCTCAGGGATAGGTCGGGGTGATCTGTGGGCCGGGATAATTGGAATGGGAGTAACAGTGAGTCTGGTGGGTGACCCCTCACGGTGAGGGGCAGGAGGTTGGGATGTGTCCGGGAGCCCCGCGTGTTGTTAGATGGAGCCAGGACAGTGGTCGGGCAGTGCCAAACGGGGATTTCCAGGCAGAGGTGGGGACTGTGTGGGGCACAGCCAGGCCCTGGGGTGCCAGCCAGGTTTGCTGTGCTGGCACGGAGAGTGGAGACCCTGAGAGAAGGGATTTCACAGGGAATCTGCCATGGGATGGAACTCGGTACAGTTTAAGGAGGATGTAGAGAGAGGGCAGGGAAGAGGCTCCTGCACAGGGAGAGGGGCTGGAGCTGCTTCCCCCCTATTCCTGCTTCCCCTGATCAGGGCAGGGGGAGGTTGGCAGTGCCATGGTCCCGGTTGGGCAGTTCTTGGCGTAGGTGCTGACCTTGGCCCCCGTCCTCTCCAGCTCCTGGGCATGGCGGGGAGGAGGCTGGAGCAAGCCCACGGCTGACTCCGCGGTCCCAGACCGAGCGTCTCGTGCTCCTGCGTGATGTGTGACCTCATCCCTCCGCTCTGTGGTCGCTGCTTTGGGCAGAGGCCCTGGCCACGTGTCCTGCCACCCTCCCCGGTCTCCCAGTGTGTCCTTCCTGTTCCGGGGGGGTGACACGATGGTCTTGGAGGCCTTTCCCAACCTCAGTGATCCTGTGGGATTTGGTACCATGATGAGATCAGGGCTTCCCTTGAGGGATGTGGCCACTTCCCTATGCTGTGACCAGACCTTCTTCTGTCCAGCCCATGCCACTGCCGTGTCCTTGCCATCTTGTTGGTGGTGTGTGGGCTCGTGAGTCAGTGTCCCACAGGGCAAGGCTTTGGTGGCTGCTCTGTCCCCCATCAGCACTGACCTGTGGGTCAGGGGAGCTTCAGGTGCCCAGAGGGATGTCTGGAGGTGGCACTGCCCAGCTCGGCTGGTGCACGGGTTGCGCTCCCAGGGACACAGCGTCGCCTGTGGTGCAGGGCTGGTTTATCAGGAGAGGGAGCCTGTGTTTCTCGGGGGTCACCCAGCCCTTTCCCCGTGTCCCTGCTGTGACGGGCACTCGCAGCAGCATCGGGCTGTGTTTGGGCTCCCTGGGTGCCGTGGGAGCGGTGCTGAGGTGTCTCCTCTGTCTGCTTCCAGCCGGGGGTGATGCCATGGCCGCTGCCAGCTCCAGCAGGGCCAGGGCCGGGCCGCCCTGCGAGAAGTCCCCGCTCTCCGTGAAAGGTGAGTCCTGCTGCCTCGCCAGGGTTCCCCCTGCCAGGAACATGTGTTGTGTGTGCTCTGCCTGCACCCCGGCCTGGGACACCTTCCCGGGGGCAGCAGGGGCTGGGTATGGCCAGCGCTGCCCTGTGTGCCATGGGCTGGGCTCGGCCGCTTTCCCCGCCCGGCTGCCTGGGGACGTGGCTCCGTGGCCCTGCCGGGGCCGCGCTGGTGCTCCCGTGGCCGCGAGATGGCTCCCGGCGCCCGGAGCCGCGTCCCCTCGGAGCCACGTCCCCAGCTCTGCCCCTCGGCAGGCACTGCTGGCCCGGGGCTGCCCCGTCCCACCTTGCCCCCGTGCCCTGGGGCAGGGAGGTGTCCATGGGGACGGTGACACTCCTGCCACCCTCGGAGGGGTGAGGCTGGGGACGGGCATGGTCAGGGCTTGGTGCCAGCCATCGCTGCCACCTGGAGCGTTGCTCCCCACTGTCCCTCTCCCAGCACTCTGCTGGGAGTTGTGGCACCCTGAGCTGGCAGGGGTGGGGTGGGGTGGGGGACGAGGGCAGGGGACAGGGTGTCTCGTGGCTGCCTGAGCCCGTGCCTGTCCCTGCCCAGTCGTGTCTGTGAAGCCCAAGGCCCAGAGCCGCCCAGCACGGATGAACTGCTACGTGGAGGTGGCCGGCGACGGGCTGCCCAGTGAGACCAAGAAGACGGGGAAGCAGATGGGGGTCTCTGAGCTGCTGTGGAACGAGATCCTCACCCTGTGAGTCCGTGTGACCCCTGCTGTGGGGCTGCTCCGTGTGCCCCGCTGTGCCACTAGCTGGGGACGCTCCGGTGTCACAGAGCTTTGTCCCTTGCATGAGGACACTGCCAGAGACAGCCAGGCTGGGAGGGCAGTGGGAGGGGGGGTCTCCCCTTGCCCCATGTCCTTGCCCACCTTCCTCTGCTCCTCGCCTTTGGCAGTGCCTGCTCCCCACGCGGTGACAGCCCCCTTCCCTGGTCTCTGCAGGAATGTCACGGCTCAGAGCCACTTGGAGCTGAAGGTGTGGATCTGCCACACGCTGAGGAACGAGCTGCTGGGCGCCGCCTCCGTCAGCCTCGGCAGCCTGCTCAAGGGCGGCGGCAAACGTACGTACGGGGGGCCCGGGCCCGCGGCTCGCCTGCCCGGGGCACAGGGGCCGGGCCGGGCCGGGNCAGTGGCTCCCGTGCTCCCCGGCAGGGAACAAGGTGCCGTTGTGCGCCCCGGGCCGGGCGTGCCGGAAGCCGTACCTGCGTCAGCCCGGGCGCCGCGGCCGGCTCGGAAACACAAACCCCTCTGCTATTTGCCGCCGTTTGCGGTTGCCAGAGCGTGGCTTGTGACAGCAGCTCCCACATAAAGGCGGCCATTCAGGGCTGGGGCGGCGCGAGCGGCCGCGCGGGGCTGGAGAAGGCTGGCTCTGTCTCTTCCAAGCAAAGCTTGTGAGACACAGACCTGGTATTGAGCGAGGAGAGGGGCCTCCTGTGCCCCGAGGGATTCGGGGCTGGTTTAGACCCTCCCCGGTGCCGGGGGCTGGGGTGAGGTGCTTCCCCTGGTGCTGCCAGCTCTGAAACTGCACCGGTGTCCCTGCCGTGCTGCCCTGGCTCTGGGTGGCACCGGGTGCTGTGGCAGTGAGGGACACATGGGAGCAGTGCTACCACTGCTGTCATCTTGCGAGGCCTGTGGGGACTTGGATGTGTGCCTCAGGCTGACTCTGTTGGGGTGTAGCTGCCAGCCAGCCCCACAGCTGTGAGATCTGTGCCCCTGGGCACCCTCCCTTGCAGCCTTTATTTGCCGAGGTGTGCAGGGGCCCTGCCGGGCTCCCGGAGCCGCTGTGGTTCCCGCCCTACCTGCGCCTCCGCGGGGGCACAATTGGCTCTTTCATTCCCAGCCATCCCAGGGGGCTGTGTGGAAAATGAATGGAAAAGGCAACTGGCTGTTCTAGCTTGTCCGTTAACATCCCCCAGAAAAAACGTGTCAGATTTTTCCTTGACACTGTGGGCTGGGAGGGAGGAAGGACTCTTAAAGCTGCAGAGCTGGCCCTGCCCGGCCGGGAAGGTGCTGCCCTGTCTGCTCCTTTCTGCTCCTTTCTGCCCTCCTTGTCTGGGCTGGTATCTGCTCCCTCCCTCTTCTCTGCAGGCTCATGCTCAGCCTTCGTGCTTTGCTGCAGGTCTGAGTGGGCCAGAGACTGCTGGGGGTCCCATGGGAGCCTAGGAGAGCCTTTCCTCAGGGACTCCTCGCCCCCTGGGAAGAAGGGAGTGTGTTCCCTTTGCCTGCCAGCCTGAGGAAGGGGCTGGGTTAGGCAAGGGCGTGCAAAACGCATCTGGGATTTCAAGCCACTCCAAGTCAGACAATTAATGTGTGAAGGGCAGTGAAATGCATGTGCCCCCTGCCACTGGAGGGGCCTGGCCCTCCTCTCTCCGTCCTAGGAAGTGCTCAGCCAGAGTGAGCCTTCCCCAGGGCAGCTCCTGCCGGGCAACAGCCCCTCTCTTCGCTGGGTTTGTTACAGTTTTGGTGAGGCTTTATGAAAGTTACTGGTTTGTGAGTGTAGCTGTGGCTTTGGGCTGATGTTCCTGTCGTTCCCCTCAGCGGGCAGGGCGGTGTGCTCACTGCTGGTGACACCTGTGGCAGTGCCTGCCGGGCTCCCGCCTGCCAGGATGGTGCTGTCAGCCCTCCTGCCAAGTATGCCTCACTTCAGGGGGAAAAGTCTCAGCTCTGAGGCCTGGAGCATGGAAAAAGAGCTCAGTGATGGGGCCTGAGCTCCCGGGAAGGCTGTGAGAGCCTCTGGAGCCGACAGCCTGGCTGTCGCAGGGGCTCCTGCTCCGGCAGGTCCAGCCTGGCTTTCGGACTCGCAGCGCTTCCCAGCGCCGCGGCAGCGCCTGCGGGGCCTCTCCGCTGGCAGGCAGCGCCTCCCGCCTTCCCAGGGATTGGCCGGGGAGGTGGAGAGGTGGGTCAGGACCGGCTCAATCACCGACAGGAGCTGGAGCCTTCCAGGAGCCGAGCTGCTCCCAGGGCTCCCATAAAACAGCTCGTTTGCCATGGCACGGCCCCTGGCCCCGGCCCCTGAGCTGCCGCCTCTGCAGAGGCAGCTCTTTGTTCCCAGGCTCTGGGAGCTCCTCGCCACTGGCCCCGGCCGGCCTCGCATCCTGGGCTGTGTGGGAGCCCATACTGGGCTTTGCTGGTTGTGCTGGTCCTGCTGTGTGCTGAGTGCCACCATGTGCCAGGGCTTTACAGATCCCACAGTGTCCCTGCTGCTGTGCCCCAGGCAGAGTGGCTGGAACGTGGCCTCCTGGGATCCTCCAGGATGCCAGCAGCAATTCCCAGCCTCTGGAAAGCTGCAGCTCCACCCCATTGTGGCTGTGATGCCAAAGGAGCTGTGCTGTGCTGTGTGTCCCAGCAGTTCCTTGAGCAGGCTCTGCCATGGCCAGGAGGTAATCCCACAAAACTGGTCATCTAGCCAGCAGGTCACTGTGGGGATTGGAGAGTGCCCATCCCGTGTAACCTGTTAGAGGAAAGAAACAGAAACCCGAGGCCCTCCTGGTTATCCCTGGCAGATAAATGGAGTGGGACACAGTTGTCTCAGCCACTGGTGGTTGAGGCTGGATCAGCAGCAAAGGCAAAGCTTCCCTGGGGAGACTTTCATGGGACGCTAAAGATTATCCCTTCCCCTAAACTCTGGATTCCTTCTTCGTTTGGGAATGTCTGTGCAAGGTTTAACTTTCCCCTTGCTTGTTCCTGGAGGGACTGTAGCCACAGCATGGAGTCATTCCTTCTGCTGTGAGAATGCACAAAGGCTGAGCCAGTTTTCACCTGCTCAGCACCAGGGAGCTTTGATTCATCCCAGACAAAACCTGGACAATCATGTGGAGCTGTTGGAATGGGAACTGGCCTTTGCATCCAGTGGGACTGGGCAAAGAGCTTGGCGCTAGGTTTGGGGAGCTGAGAGACTGGGAAGCACTTTTTGTCTGTCTGTCTGTCTGAAAATCTGGGATGCAGGTGTGAAGATGGAGCCACCTCACACAGGGTCTTCCAGAGGGGCTGCCCATCCCGTGTGGCAGCTCCCTGGGGTCAGACACGTGTGGTTCCTGGGGGTCCCGGGGCTGGGGCTCAGCCCGGGGCCGATATCACACCGGCTGCTCCCAGCCTCGTTTCGTGGAACTGTAAATCCGCTTAATGGGCTGGGTGGGAATTCCAGCTCACCTCTGCTAAATGGGAGCTCTGATGCTGCGTGCAGGGCACTGGAAGTAGCTGAACTGAGACCTTATTCAGGACCAAATCACCCCCCGACCCCCTCCCAAAATAATAATAATCCCTCTGACATTCTGGCAGCCGGCGGGACAGAGGCAGCCTTTGTGCTGGGCCCTTCGGGGGACCCGCCGTCGGTGCAGCAGCAATGTCCCTTTGTGCGTCCCGCACGCTGCTCGGGGACAGGGAGTGGAAGGTTCTGCGAGTGTTTATTTTCTTTAAAAAAGCTGGAGGGGGTGGAGGGGGGGAGAAGGAAGCCGGCTGGGAGGTTCATGTTCACATCCTCCACTTGGAGACACCTTGTCTTTGCGCCTCGGCTGGGCGCCCGCACAATGAGGGCTTGTGCGGCCCCGGAGAGCGGCGCACGTGGAGGGGGATGGAGGGACCCTGGAGAAAATGTGGATTCCTACGGCTTGGAGGAGCCGGGGGGGAAACAGGGTCTGGATTTGTTCTGTTTTTTGGCCTTGCTCAGTAGCATCTTCTGTCTCAGGCTCTTGAAACTGTCTGTGAGGTCAGTTTCCCATGGAAGCAAGCGGAGTGCAGCTCCGTGAGGCAGAGGGGGAGACCAGGCTCAGCAGAATCCCGTGTTGGATGATGGTGATCAGTGACAGAGCTGTGCCCTCATGAGCGTGTGCGCTTGCTGAGCAGGAGGCACCTGCCTTCTTGGCGCTGGAGGCTTCCCTCAGATCCACGAGTGCCGCCTGTCCCACAGCCCCGTGTTCACCACAGACCCTGTGTCACTGGGTTTTGGGGTGCCTTGGAGAAGAGCATGTCAAGTCCCAGTGCAGGACAGCTCGGAGCTGGAGGTGGGACGAGGGCTCTGTGGGGGTGTGCTCCCATCCTCCTCCTGCTCCTGCTGGCCTGAGCCGCACCCCATCCCCGCGTCGCACCGGGACAAAGCAGGTTGCTAAAAAATGGTGCCATTGTGTCATGAGCAATCCGTGTATAATAAAAATATTATTTGAGCAAATGAGTCAGGAAGCGTCTGGGCCAGCATCCCAGGCTGGTGCAGCCAAATTTTTCTGGCCCTCTGACGGAGCCGGGTGTTTCAGTCTGGCTGGCACTGGCAGGCATTGCTGTGATGGGGTGGGTGCTGAGGGCTGTGCTGTGCCCCAATTGCCCCCAGGGACCAGCAAAGCCTTGCTGAAGCTGCTGAAGCCAGACCGGCTCACAAGGGAGGGAGTGGCAGCTGTCTCCAGGAGCCTCCCAGCCCGCAGCATCCTCACCAGAACCTTCTGAGAATGCGGTCCAGTGCTGCAACAGAGCGTTCCTGTTTGGGGACAGCCCTCTGTGCCAATTTTGTTCAGTGGAACTGATGCACGGGGGTGTAGATGGAGGGATGCTCACCATCATGCAGGACCCTTCTTGCCCCATGTGTTGTCTTAAAGGAGCCAAATCCCTTGGCTTTCCTGTCGGGATCTGTGAGCGATGGGGGTCTCGGTGTCACAGCCAGGGCCCCTGGGGCAGCTGCAGGCCCAGTAAAGGGGTGAAGGGATCCCGAGGGCTGGTGAAGAAGGATCTTCCTCAGGAGCGGGTGGTGGGACTGGCCGGGCTCCTCTGGCAGCACTGGTAGGTGTGTGTAGGTGCGGGACCAACGCTGGTGGTGCTCGCTGGGGCGGGTGGCCCTGAGGGAGTGGGCGCAGTGTCCTTTGGGGACGGGGGAGGCCTGGAGGAGCCCGGGAGGCTGCCGTGGGAGCTGGGCAGTGGAGCCACCTCCAGCGGGGCTGGTATCCCGGTGGTGACCGGGGGTCTTTCTCCATGTCCCGTCTGCCACAGTGGAGAACAGGCAGCTGACCCTGGACCTGCAGACGGAGAACAAAGGCAGCATTGTGTCGGGCGGAGAGCTGACGATTTTCCTGGACGGGCCGGCTGTTGCTCTGGGCAGCGTTCCCGACGGCAGTGCCGGCACGGAGGGTGAGTGCCCGGCCCCACGCGCGCGGCCGCTCGGGACACGAGGCGTGGGGAGCGGAGCGGGGCGAGCGCGGCCCCGGCACCCCCGGCACGGTGTCCCAGGGCCAGCATCCGCCTCTGCCCCGGCGGGGCCCCTGCCCACCCCTGCCCCAGCCCCAGCCCCGTGGGCTCCCGCGGGCGTGTGGTGGGAGCAGAGCGGGAGCATCGGCAGGCTCGCACCAGCCTCCCCAGCAGCCGGGGAGGAGCGGCCCTTCCCCAGGCCCTCCTCCAGCCTTCCATGCGGGTCAGCCCCTTCCCTCGCTGGCTGTGAAGGCTGGGGAAATGGTGTCAGTGTCTGCTGATCCACTCACAGAGAGAGCTCCCCATGGCAGAGCGTGCGTGGGGTCACGGGCTGGTGGCTGATCTCTCGGGGTTGCCAGGGGAGCAAAGCTTGTACAGAACATGGGTTGGTGCATTGCTTTCCCTTGGCTCCTTCTCTTTGTCACTGAAAGACAAAACCTGTGAAATCTGGGAGTTGTGGATGCAGCACTCTCCTGGCACTGCCAGCTCTGCAGAGTCCTGTGTCCTGCTTGGAGCTACGGAGTGCTGGGAGGCCAGACAGTGCTGGGCTGTGTGGCATGAGGAGAGCACCCCAGTGTGAGGTGGGGGGTCCTTGGGTGCTGGGGGTCTGTCCTGCAAGGGATGAAGCTGTTGTGCTTTTGGGGCTCCTTTCTGGAAGGTGGGAGGGAGGGAAGGAGGGTAGATCTCTAGGTGGTTCAGTCCTTTTCTTCACCCCTTGTTCTTCCCCCATGCAGGGTCCCAGGTGCCTGGACGGGACCCTACCAGCACGGCTGTGGCCACGGAGGGCCGGCACCAACCTCCCAGTACCAACTGCTTTGGCAGCAGACCGAGGTGAGGGTCCCATGCCGTGTGTCCATTACTGAGGGGCTGCTGTGGCTGTGTCTGGATTGTCCTTGTGCTGTGCACCCCACTCCACATCTCCCAGTGAGCCCCTGTCCTGCAGCACACGGGAGGTGTGGAGCAGGGGGGGCCTGTGCTGGGGGACAGCAGAGCTGGGAGTGCCCAGGGGTGACTGTGCAGCTGGGCTGTGGCTGGCCTGAGCCTCTCCCAAAGTGTGGGTCTCTTAAGGAATATCAGGTTTGTGATGGCTCGGAGAGTTTACACCAGTTGCTCCACTGGCAGCTGAAAGAATGGTCTGTCTGGGAGTGGGGCAGGCTGTGACCAGGCAAACCAGCGAAGTGGGGTCCCATCAAATGGGGATCACAGGAACCCCAGCTCTTCCCTCGAGCACAGCCCTGGTCAGGCTGGGAACCACAATGTCCCTCCGGGCAGTGGCCACAGGGGGATGCTTCTGAAGGTCCAGGGAGAGCAGGAGAAGCAGAGCTGGAGGGAAATAACAGCTGCTTCCAAAGGAAGTGAGATGCTTGGGCAGCAGGCCATCCTGCCCCTGGCTCCATGCCCTGCCCTGCCTCCTTGCTGGGCTGGAGTGGCTCAGCGCTGCTCCTTTTGGAGCTGTGGTTATTGAGAGACGTGTCACACTGTCAACATGGAGTTGAATTTAACACCTATTTATATATCCAGAGCATGGCAGTGGCCCAGCAGCCTGTACAGATGTTCTGGGTAGGAGTGTGGCTGTGGAGAGGGCGCCTGCAGCCTGCCCGTGGGAGGTTCTGTATGGCCCACGCTCAGAAGCACTCTCAGCTACAAGCTCCACACCTTGAGCTCTTCTGCTCCTTCTTCATCTGCTGAGCACACACCAGAGTTGATGGATTTGGCTCAGAAAGTGACACCCTGTCTTTCCATGTTGTTTGTTCATCTCCCACCCGAGGAGGGAGAGGGATGGAAATTGGGAGCAGGTTGTGAACACGGTTCGTGCCCTTTTGTGGTGGCTGCTCCTGTTGATTCCTGCTGTCCAGGTGTTAAAGCCTCCCCAGGGGTGGGAAGTGCTCAGTGACCTGACTGAGCCAGGCTTGGCAGGCACTTAGCAGCTCTCAGGAGGTGCTAGAAAACCTGCAAAGAAAATTCTAGTTTGGGAGGCTGAGCCTGGGCACTGCTCCTGGCCCATTCCCTGCTGGTTTCCCATCAGCTGTGAGGAGTTTCTGCTTCAGGTGTCACCTTGAGTGTGGTGAGGTCCGGCCTGGACTTTTGCAGGGCACCTTCAGACACCTGCCAGGTGTGCCTGCAATCAGTCAAATCCCGTGGCTGCCCTGGTGTGGGAAACTTCCGAGCTAGTTCTCAATCCATGCTGTGCTCCCCTGAGTTTGGGGTTGTTCTGGACATACCTGCTCAGTTTGATGTGGTGCTGCTCTGTGGGGCAGAGCACTGCTCTACGTACCCACAGTGGATGCAGCTGCCGGCTCCCGAGTGGACTGCAGGTCCCTTGCACTTGGGAATGTTGTTTGATGGTTGCTGTGTTTATACACAGAGCCGTGTTTATTTTCTTGGGCTTGGTGATGGATGCTGGCAAAGTCACTCGGCAGCAGGATGGGAAGAAAAGGGTCATTCTTTGCTCCTCAGCTATTTCTACACTGTCCCTGCAAGGGAAATTGCTTGGTCAGGGCTTCTCTTTCTTCTCCTGAACAAATGTCATCTTGGGATTTGCTGCTAATCTTGGTGATTGGGTGTGAAATTCCACAGCCCTCTGTGCAGGGAGAGAAGGAGCTCTGGCTGAGAGCTGGGGCCATGGGTGCCACAAGCCCTGTTTGTGGAGGCCCTGGCACAGGGTGCCCAGAGAAGCTGTGGCTGCCCCATCCCTGGAAGTGTCCAAGGCCAGGTGGGACAGAGCTTGGAGCAACCTGGGATAGTGGAAGGTGTCCCTGCCCATGGCAGGAGCTGGAACGGGATGAGCTTTCAGGTCCCTTCACACCCAAACTATTCCATGATTCTCTCATTTGGGTGCAGGGGGATGTGGCTGCCCCCTCCCACCTCAGCAAGGACAGGGGGAATTTCTCAACCCCGTGTTTTGGGAGCTGTGCTCTCACTGCCCGCGTGGCACTGGGGCTCTCCCGGTTGTTTCCCGGAGGTCGTGCCCTGCTCCCCTCAGCCAGCGCTGGCTCCAGCCTGTGCTCTGCCCTCCCTCCTCCTCGGCCACAGCTTGGGCTCCGAGGTGCTGAGACTGAAACATGCTGCCACCTCTGCTGCGTCTCGTGAGGGAGCTTCTGGCCATCTCAGCTGCAGGAACTGGCCATTCCTGGGTTTCCGGGCTGGGGTCCGTGTTGGCCACTGTGGCGAGGAGACTCCGCCTTGGCAGAAGGGGAGAGGAAAGGTTGATGTGACCTGGCTGATTCACTTTACTCTTTGGCATCTGCCCCAGCCCAGGAGGGGCAATGGGGCAGCCACCCAACGTCCCCAAGTCGATGGGGGACAGCAGGGTCTTGCCCGCGGCGTGGGAGAGGGGCTGCCATCTGCACACCCCGCCCCACCCCACCCCACCCCACCCCACCTCACTGTTTGTTCCCATCCCTGCTCTGCCTGGCTTTTTCCCTGCTCCTATTTTAAGCTCACGCTCCCATCCCGCCACGCTCTGTGGCCTCGCTGGGTTTGTTTCCAGTGTCTATTAAAAGACAATGCCCAGATGGGAGCACTCGTAGGAGGGCTGGGCTGGGCGGCGGGCTGGCTAATTCAGGCTGGTAACCCTGTGCTGCCGGCTGGCAGCCTGGAAACATCCTGTTTTGGTTTCTAAAAACTCTCTGGGCAGTTCTGAGCTCATCTGTGCTTCAGGAGGGGAGTGAGCAGATCCATCCCATGCCAGAGAGGCTGCTCCCAGTGGGACAGGCTGGGGCCACCTGCCTGCTCCCCTCTGGCCAGGGCTTCGGGGGGCTGTGCTGCCTCTGGCCTCACCATGGGGGGAATTGTGGGGAGAGTTCTCAGCCAGCTTTTGGGAGGTGGCTAGTACCAGTGTGCCCTGCTGAGCCACAGCAGTGAGGGCCCACCTTCACCTCCTGATGGGGGAAGAGGAGCCTTTTCTGTCCCCACAGATGCTCCATGTTCCCAGGTGCTGGTCTCAAAGCAAACCCCAGCACAGAGCCATGTCTGGGGGCAGCTGTGGTGTCAGTGTGAGTTCACTGTGTGAGGAGCCCCTGCCTGGGGCTGCCCTCCTGGGGTCTGTGACTTACTGAAGTGGTCACAGCAGCTCCTGCTCTGCCCGTGGCTCCCATCTAACCTATTTTCAACAACTGTCTCCTGCTTTCCCATGTCTCCTCTGGATCCCAGCCCTGCCATGAGCTGCTCCCCAAGGAGAGCAGCTTTGGAGCGAGTGGGAGGGTTCCAGTTGCTGGAGCTGCTGAGAGTGGCATGACTGATCTGTGCCCTGTCGCTGCCAAGCTGCTGTCCCCTCCCAGTGCCAGCCCTGAGACTTGGGGACAGTTTGTGGGTTTTGCCCTTTTAAGGTAGATTTTGTCTGGGAGAAACTGATGTCCTTTTCCCTGCAGTCTTTACCCTCTGTGGTTGCTGCCTGGGCTTCCAGCCTGGGTGGAGGTGTCTGGGCTCTGCCTCTGCTCCCTAGGCCCCCCAGATTTGGGATGGCAGCATCTCCCCTCCTGCCCTGTCTCCCTCCTTGCTCACAGGAATGAACTGTTAAGGTGAAGCCAGTTTTTTTGGGAATGCCTTTGTGCTGCCTTGGGGGCCCTGGATGGTCCAAAGGGGAGAGTTTGCTGGGGGGAGCTGCAGGTGCTCTGCCTGTGGAGGTTGGGCTGCTCTGGCCATGGGGAGCGGTGGCAGTGATCCCCAAGAGATGGAGCAGCTGCACCTGAGCTGGTGACAACTTGTGCTGTGATTTCAGCTCCCATCCTTCCCGACTGCTCGTCCCCTCCTTTTCTGGAGGCCGCAGCTGTCCTGGGAGCACCTTCCTCATCTGCCTCTGTGCAAGGCTTGGAGCCAGGCACGAGGCACCAGTGAGGGTCCCCACCATGGTGCAGGACCTGGGGCTGCTGTGGGATCTCCCGGGATCTGCAGGGGTGGATGAGACAAGCTGGGATCCATGGTGGCGAGCAGGCTGTGAGCGTCCAGGGCCATTCCTTGGCACGTAGAGTGACCGCCTGTGAACAAAGCAAGGTGGTGTCCCCCACATGACTCCTCCATGGGTCTCTGCCACCAGCAGGTGTGTGCCAGGACTGTGGGCAGGTCTGAGCAGGCAGCATGAAGCTCCAGGCACTACCCTGAGCAGAGGCACAGAACTGTATCCTGGCCCTTCCCAGGGAACACGGGTGGCTGTGCTGGGAGGAAGCAGCAGAAGACCAGGGCAAAAAGCCAGGAGTGGGGTTTTCCATGTGATGTCTGTCACCTCCCACGTTCCCTTCCCTTGCAGGACGCACCGACATGCGGCCGGAGCCGCCCGGGGAAACGCAGGGAGCGGAGAGCAAAGTCCCAGTGCCAGGAGCCGGCACCGGCAGCAGGCCAAGAGCTCACAGCACACCAGCACAGCCACCAGCATGGCCAACGGCACGGCCACCAGCATGGCCAACGGCACGGCCACCAGCATGGCCAACGGCATAGCCAGCAGCACGGCCACCGGCACGGCCACCGGCATGGCCAATGGCACGGCCACCGGCATGGCCAATGGCGTGGCCAACGGCATGGCCAATGGCACAGGTGACCCAGCGCTCGTGGGAGGTTGGGGCAGAGCTCGGGGCTGTTTGCTGTGGAGAAAATGGATCTCTGCTGAGATAATGCATCTTGTAGTGCCCGGGAATTTTGTCCCTGTGGATTGATTGATTTTTATTGATTTTACTTCTGATTAGCCAGGCAGCTCTGCAGGGCGCACTGGGAGGATCTGTGCTGCCTGTCAGGAATGGTTTCTGTGACTCCACTCTGGAGTCACCAGCTCCAGGTGTTTAAAAGGATACTGGAACAGCAGTGTCACCGATGTCGCTGGGAGGACAGTTGTCACCACTGAGTGGACTTTTTTCAGGGTTCAGCCGAATTTCCCATCAGTCTTCAGTGACAATGTTCTGAGCTCTGAAGTGGGGAGGAGCAGCTGCCTGTCAAGCACAAGACAAGGCACAAACCCACCTCTCAGACAGGGCTGGTTCTTACAACATGGGGTATTTTTGGAAAGATTTCTCTTATCATTTCTTGGATTTGTCCACAAAGCCATAAATCCCTTGTGGAGCAAGACTGGGACCTGCTGAGTACCTGACTATGAAGTCACATGTGGCTGATCTGTTTTTCTTCTCTGGCTCTCGTGGAGCATCTCCTGCTCCTCTGCACTGCATTTGCTTTTGTGGGAGATGAAGGAGAGGCAGAGTGCTTTGTTTTGGATAGAAGGAAATGTACTGTTCAATCCAGAGGGAGTTTGGTATTTTTTGACGTTTCGTTGGGAAAACCTGCAGCAATGCAATTTCAATTTTGTCAAAGCCCATTTCTGCCAAAGTCCAGCCCTCCTCAGGCTCCTTGGTCTGTGGACACTCCCTCAGGCTTGGGAGAGGGATTTTGATCCCAAGTACAACTTGGCTCCTTGGCTTTGGTGTATTTAAAGCACTTTTTACTGGCCCAGCCGCAGCCTCCCCAGTGGCTTTATGACTGTGCTGTCCTTGTTGCTGTTTTACCACCCTCCATGCCTCCCACAGGTCCTGTCAGCAACGGCTTGGTATGGGGAGAGGAGTGTTTTGTGTGGCTGGGATTAGTGCTGGACACCCTGGAATGCCTCTAGAAACCGACCTCTCCCCCTCACTGTGGCACATTTTGGTGACACTGCCATGTTTTTCAAGCGGGTTGTTGCAAGAACGTCCCCATTACATTTGTCACTCACAGCTGTAATTTCAGCTGACAATAAAAGGAGATTATTCCCAGGCGTGTTTTCCCCACAGCTGCCTTGTTCAGCCCTTGCTATGTTCCCCCTGGAGCCCTTCCTTATCAGGTGGACTTTGGATCAGCTTTTCCCTGCTTTGTCCAGGACTGAGATCAAATTGACCATGGTGCATTCACCTGGGTCCTGCTGCAAGTTCCCTTTGAAGCTTCTCATGACGTGACTGAAGCTTCTAGTGTGGCCTTTTCCCAGGCTTGCTGGAGATGAAGGGCAGTCAGAGACCTCCTCAGCTGGGTCCTGCAGGACTCTGGTGGAAGTTGTTGCCGACCTGGAAATCTCCCTTGCCTGGAGCTGCTGCTGTGTCCCAGGATCCCTCTGGGGCTGGAGGATGTTGTCCTGCCACCCTCCAGCTGCCAAGCAGAATGTCCTGAGCACTCTGTCTCTTCCCCAGAGCATCTGTAGCTCTTCAGTCTCCCTTCCATGAGGGTGTACACTGCTTTTTCCTTCTATACTTCTAAATATTTGAGCTTCCCTTACAGTTTTTTACGTTTCTCAGCTCTAACTCATGGAAATCTGTCTGCATCCCTCACTCCTTTGTTCCTTGTTTGTGGGTTGTTTATAAAGCTTTTGCTTTACCACTCCAGCCAGGATGTCTTGTAGCAAAGGTTCTCCTCAGCTGGGCTGCCAGGTCTCAGGGTTTTGGCTATCTAATAAATATTCCTCAAACAAATTCCCTTTCAATTTTCTGCTCTGCATTTTCCTCACCAGTTTTCTTTGTAGTTTTCCTTTGCTCTGTCTCTTCCCCTTCCCTTTTCCAAAAGTTCAGTGGAATCCAGCAGCGTTTAGCTCTTTCCAGTGCTGTTGACTTGCAGAGCCTGGGTTTCATTCTGCCTCAGGGGAGATGCTGTGCCCACTGTTTCGGAGCTCCTGCTCATTCCCCGAGTTCCCATCCGGGATGCAGCATGTTTCCAGTGGCAGAGGAGACGCTGAGCACAAATGCAAAGTACCTCCTGCTTTTGTCTCAGGATGGAGGCGATGGCAGTGGTTCCCAGAGGGGTCTGGGTGAATCTGGTGCTGCCTTTGCTGCAGGCTGGGAGCACTGAGAGCGCCGTGCTTGGGTAGTGACCCACCACGTGCTCTGCTTCCTGGGAAGATCAGCCAGCCCTGGCCCCCTCCCTGGTGCTGACCTCGTGCCCTCTGCCTTTGCAGTGAACGGGGACGCCGTGGGTGCCGTGGACATGGATGAGGACAGGCCGGCAGCAGGTGCCAGCGTTCCGACCCCGGCGGCGTCCGGCACGGCCGACGGCTCCGCTGCTCCTGCCCTTCCTGCCCTGAGCAGCTCTGGAGAGGCCGAGGAGGCGGCCTCAGGCCCCAGTGCCCCCCCAGCCCGGGCAGCCGTGCTCGCCCTGGATGCTCTGCCCCCTGGGTAAGCTCTGCCTGCGGCCCTCGGGGAGGGGGGACAGGAACCAACTGGGGCACTGCTGTGTGCTGGGACGAGAGGCTCTTCAGGGGAGGGAAAGTGCTGCCCCAGGAGCTGGTGGAGATGCTGGTGCTCAATGGAACAAGGAGAGCCTGGGGCAGATGCCGGGGATCCTGTGCCCCCTGCCTGGCACAGCTGGTGCTCCTTGTCCTGCCTGGCTGCCCAGGATGTTCTGGGCCATGGTCTGGCCTGTGCCCACTGGGTGTTCGGGGCAGTAAACAGTGGGTGGCATCTCCGTGCCAAGCAGCATCCGTGCCTAGGGAGCAGCAGAGCTCTCTGCTCTCACGGGGCTGCTCCAGGGATCAGTCAGAGGAAAACACCCGGGGTAGTGAGCGTGGATTTTCAGGGAGCTCCCACTGCTCAGGAGGGCATGGACATGCTCTGGGGACAGCACGGAGGCAATGGCCACTGCTGGGGACAGGGAGCAGGACCCTCGAGTAGTGGTGCTCATTCTCCCTGGTGCGGATGCTGTTCATCCTCCTCCACGGGACGTCGGGAACGGGCTGGAGAGGATTGGGGGCTGCTGGTTCGGGGTGTGGGGGCAGCAGTCGGGGTCTGGGCTCAGCCCCCAGCGTGCTGCAGCTGCGCCGTTCTCCCCTTGTGTCAGACCCCTTGAATTCTGGGCGGGGGGTGAAATGGCCTGTGTTTGGGATGAAGGGAGCTGTTTATTTTGCTTTGGCTGAGGCGATGCCTGGAAGGTCAGGGCCCCGCTCGCGTGTCAGTCACAGGTAATTAGGGTTAACGGCTCACTGTGCCTTTATGCGGGTGTGTGAGGGTTTCTGTTCTCCTGGCCTGGGCGCTTCCTGTTTCCAGGCAGCTGGAAAAGTCCAGTGCTCTCAAAAAGGCCTTTATTCCAGCTAGAGCTTATGCCTCTTTCTGCTCCTACCAGGTAGACTGAAGGTCTCCTTTTCCCCACCTGGGGTTGGAAACAGGCTGTTGTTTCTGTGCTGGGGCAGGGAAGCCTGCAGATACCTCAGGGTTCCGGAGGCTCGGGAGGCTGCAGGCACTGCTTTCTAAGACACCAGGCTGGATTTACCTGGCCCAGCCAGGTGGAAAGGCAGCTGTGTCCTCCCTGCCCGTCTCCCTGGGGAGCTCACACACCAGGGAGTCAGGTGTGTCAGAGCAGGGAGGAAGATAAAGGTGTTGTGCTTTGGGAGATGGATGGAGAGGAGCATTGAAGGGGTAGTGAGGCATTCTGCAGGCTGAGCTGGAATTTGGATCTCTGGAGACACCTTTGGTTAGCACCTTCTGTGCTGGCTGTGGGATCTGTAGAGGGAAAGAGGGCAGCAGGAGCTGCATTTGTGCTGTGCTAGGCTGGGCAGGGGGAGACCAGAGATCAGGGGCTTCCCAGGTGAAGGAGAGCGGAGAGTTGAATCCCTTGAGGTCTCCATGATGTGAGCCCTGCCAGAGAGCTGCCAGAGCAGGTCCTGGGCTAATGGGGATTTGCTGAACTGGGGTTGCACAATGCTGTGTCCCTGGGGTGGTGTAAATGAGCTTCTGGAGTTCTCTTGAGCCCTGATCCAGGGAGGCTGGGTTTTGGCGGGCTCACCTCACCACGCAATTATTCTGACTGGTGGTTTGGGGCCCAGCTTGGGAGATGGGGATGCAGGATAGCCCCTTGCTGGGATGGCTGTGAGAGCACTGCAGGGCCTGTGAGGATGGCTCCTGCTCTGCCACTCCAGGAGCAACGTCCCCTCAGAGCTGCCAGGCACATCCCCTCCGAGCCCTGCCCCGTTCTCTGAGTGTCTCCTTCCTTCCCTGGGAGCGTGGGGAGCACTCACTTCAGCCTCTGGAGGGTGGTCCCAGCCTCCCTGCTCGTTCTGGGCTGTGACACACGGTTGGGTTCATGTGGAGATCCCAAGTGATTTGCTGTGCTCAGATCTTTGTGTCTCAACATCTGCACCAGGTGCGGCGGCTCAAAGGCATCCCTCACACAACTGGGAGTCTGTCCTAGGGGCTAGAGAGGGCTGGAAGGAGTTCTGAGTAATTCCAGCCCTGACAGTGCCCAAAACCTCCATCACATCCTCTGGGCAGAGTGTTCCCCTCGGAGCCGGGAGCGTGTGTGGCGCCAGAGCCGTGGCCGCAGCGCCCGAGGCCTTGGGGTCCCAGCTCTCATGCCAGGGTTTCTGAGCAGATCCATAGTGAAAGGAGGGGAGGGGGCTGCTGGCTCCTGCATCTGGATCCTATCAGGGATGATCCCGTGTGGGGACAGGCGGCCGGAGCGGGGGGCGTGCGGCGCTGTCTTGCCCGCACAAAGAGGTGCTTTATGCTGCCTGGCAGAGCCCACGGGGCTGTGGTTTCTTACGTAAGGAGGGCGTTTTGTTTGGACTGCAGGGCTGCCTCGGCTCTGCCACTTCCCAGTGCCTGTGGCTTCCCAGTGCCTGTGGATCCATGGCCATCGTGAGCCTGCGGGCAGCTGGAGGAGAGCTGGCAGGGACCGGCATGTTGAGTGCTTTGTGGTTGCAGTGTGGTGCATGTGGGGAGAGCTCCTGCCATGCAGCACTCCCAAAACCATGGATCTCCTGTGTTGGGGGCCACGTGGAGCTGGGCGAGGTGGTCTGAGCAAGGGTGGGTTGTCCCCAGCGTCCCCATCTCTGTGTGTCAGCAGTAACTGCGGTTCATCACCACCGGCCGTGACTCTCAGGGCGAGCCAGCCCTCGGCAGATTCACTCCTCGCATCACCCAGGAGCTGCTGGGGAGGAGTTTGTGAGCTCATCAGTGTTTTTACAGGGGGTGAGGTGGGGACAGGGGACATCAAGCAGTAGCTGCCACCACCAGCAGCTCTCCCCAATCCTGTGTGGCTCTTTGCAGTCGTGAGCGCACCCAGAGGGATCCAGAAACCTGGAGGAATTCTCATGGGAATTGTGGTCTCTGTAGCCACAGGAATGGTACCTTTCAAGTCCTCAGAGCTGTATGGATCAGAGAACTCATTGTTAATGAGACTGGAGGACCTGTCCAGGGCAATTCCACTGCCCTGAGGGTGCCTGGGCACCTTCTGTCTTCCGTCTCATGGGGTGGAGATGTTCGTGTCTTAGGACACCCCAGCTGTGCCGATTCTCTCTTTAGAGATTTCACTCTTGTTTTACCTGTCCTGGTGCTTTTATACTCATGAAGCACCAAGTTTATGGTTTGTGGCCAGGAAACGGTGATGTCAGGCTTGGCAGCCCCTCACCCTTATGGGGTAGGGGCACAGCAGGTCCTGCCTTGGACTCTCCCTCCAGGATACCCACTGGTGTCCCTGACCTGGTCCAGGGAGGAGAAAGGTCCAGTGCTGCTGACTACAAGCAACATGTGCAGGTGTTGCGTGGGCTCCACAGAGGCTGCGATGCAGCTGAGCTCTCACAGCAGGTGTGTGGCCGTGGCAAGGTCACCGAGGTCACCAGCCCTGCCCCTGGAGCTGCAGGGCTGAGCTGGAACGAGCCCGGCCTGTGGGGCACCGGCACTCGGAGCAGCTCCATCCCCGGGGCTGCAAGCTCCCTGCCAGCCTGGGCTGGCTCCCTTGCTGTCACACAGAAGCTGGTGTATTAATTTCCTAGAGCTTTTTATGGTGATTAATTGAGACAGAAGATTGAATGGGGAGAGAAGCCTTTGGGAGCAGAAGTGTGGCAGGAGAACACTTTATCTGTCAGCAGCTGCTGGCTCGCCTCCTCTGCTGAAGGATAAAAGCTGACAAGAAAGCACAGGCTCCACAGAGCTTTTACCTTTGCCAGGGTAAATTCATGAATGAATTCACTCAAAGAATGGTTGCAGTGTGGCCCTGTAAAGCCAGGCTCGCTGTCACCCGGGCTGTCCTCAGGGCCACCCCAGCCCGAGAGCCATGGCCACACGTGTGTTTAAGCCGTAGCTGTCAGCAGCAAGCCCAGGGCTGCCAGGGAGAGAACCCAGCCCCAGCCCAGACTCAAACTTTCCCCTTTGAAGATGTATTAGGACAAACCAAACAAAAACATCAGACACACAGCGTGTAAAACTGACCCTGTGCAAAATCTTGTGCCGGCCTTTCTGGGGGAAATTAGGAATTTATGTTCCAGGTTATGCCTGTTGAGGAAGCAGAGTGCTGCAGCCCCTCTCCCAGAGTCTCCATCTCGGAGGCCCAGCAGCTGCCACGCAGACCTGTCTGGTAAAGGCTGGAGTGCTGAGGCTGTGAGGGGCTGGGCTCCCTCACCCACCAGGGGCAGCTCTCTGGATGTTCTTGGTGCCAGCAAGGATCAGCTGCCTCATGGTTTTATTTTCCTTGCAGGTGGGAACAGCGAGAGCTGCCGAATGGTAGAGTCTACTATGTAGACCACAACAACAAGACCACAACGTGGGAGAGACCCCTTCCTCCAGGGTAAGGGGCTCGGGGGCTCCAGGCCTTGCCTCGGTTGGAGGTCAGCTATCTTGGAGGGATGCTCATGGCATCCTGGTGGGAGCTCCGCTGGTGTCCCAGCATCCTGTCAGGCTTTGTGTGCCTGTGCAGGAGCTACTCAAAGAGTTACTCGTCCTTTGTATTTCCTTTTGGTGGGTCCTTGTCCAGAAGAGCCCCTTTAGGTGTGAAACCAGTGGATATGCTGGAGCTGGGCACGGAGCCCTCCTGTCGGAGGGTGTCAGGCCGCAGGACCCGCGTGAGACACGCAGTGACAACTTCCTTGGGTGCTTGCAGGTGGGAGAAGCGCGTGGATCCTCGGGGCAGGTACTACTACGTGGACCACAACACCCGGACCACCACGTGGCAGCGCCCCACGGCCGAGTACGTCAGGAACTACGAGCAGTGGCAGTCGCAGCGCAACCAGCTGCAAGGGGCCATGCAGCAGTTCAGCCAAAGGTTCCTGTACCAGGTGAGAGCCGGGCCTGGCCGTGGCAGGGGTCTCACCTGGCTGCCCGCTGGTCTGCCTGGGAGCCACGGAGCATGGGAAGGCTCATGCTGGGCTGTGTGGGGTCTGTGCGAGCTCAGAGCAGTGCCTGCATGGGAGCCCACAAACTCCTCAGCTGCCTGCAGAGGCTGTGGGGGAGTGACTTGCTTTTTATAAACCTAAGCTTGCACGGCCCTGAAGGGTGGTGGGAGGTGTCCTCAGCAGCCAGTGCCCAAGGTCTCTTCAGTGCCAGTGGCACACATTGTCCTGTGGCTCCCACCAGACAAGCCTTGCTTCTGGCCCATGGGGCTGCAGAACCTGCTCTTGGAGCTGAGGGAGCCGTGGGAGCCTGGTGTGTAGCAGGACAGGAGGCTCTGGGGCCCAAGCTCGTCCCTCCCCGGGTCTCTCTTGGGCTGAGGACAGTGTGGCTGGGTCCTGGGTCCAGCAGGAGCTGCAGGCCTGGGGTACAAGTGCAGAGGGCTGCAGGAGACAGGGACCAGAGGGCACAGGGAATGAGCTGGACTTGGCCAGCTCCCTTCTGCTTCCTCTGCTGCTTCCTCTCGTTCCTGGTTTGGGCTGAGTATTTGTGTTTCCGTGCTCAGGGAATGGTCTCAACCATTCTGTTTGTGGGCAGGGACCACGCTTGTCCTGGCCATACCTTTGCTGTGGATCTGGACCCAGCTGTGGGGCTGAGCACCTCTGCTGACCTGAGCAGTGCTGGTGGCCATGGGCTGCAGAGAGAGCAGTGCTTGGGAAAGGGCCGGGCTGGAGTGGTTCTGCCTCCCGGAGCAGCGATCCGGCCCCATGCAGTGGTGAAACTGCACTGGTGCCAGAGGCAGGTGAACACGTGTGGAGGGAAGGTGGGCAGCGTAGAGGGACCAGCATCTCACTGACGTTTATCTCCTCAGAGAAAGCCAGGAGTCCCAGCTAGGACTGGAGTGAGCTCAGGGCTGCATCGAGGAGCTCAGCTGCTCTCTGGGCAGGGGTGTAGGCAGTGCAAAGTCCATTCTGCGTGTGACACAACCGGGGCCGCTCCCGGGGCTGCGGGAGCAGCTCAGCACCTCTCCTCCCCCTGCCTGCCCCTCCCTGGATATCTCTCCAACCCTTCCAAGCCTCACAGGGAAGCTGGACCCCCACGACCGTGCTGGCCCTGCCTGCGCTGCCCCCGTTCACCAGGGCCCAGTGGAGGGGCACTGGGAGGGGCTCCCCTGGGAGGGGGCTCCCAGCGGGGCTCCGGCCCATCCCTCACTCGCCGCCAGCGCCAGCCTTGGAGCCGTGCCAGTGCCGTGCGACTCGCCCTGGCCGCGCTCTGCCGAGGGAGGGACTCGAGATCCAAATTTAGCCTGATGAAACGATTGTACTTTTTGTTTCGAGCTCTGCTGCCAGCGGTGATGGCTCCTGCTCTGCCTCGTGCCCCACAGGGGCTTTCTGCTTGACTTGCCCCCGCCTCCAGCATCCCTCTGCCCTCCTTGCTGGAGGGGACGGTAGGGGGGGTGACGAGCAGTGGAGCAGAGCCTGGGAAAGGCACAGTTTATGGGGCTCGGGTGAAGCCAGGGGCCACTCTCCCAGCAGACGCCCTGGTGCTGCATCCCTTGCAGGACGGGTCTCTGGCACGGGGGCCAGGTCGTTCCCAGGGGCTGCGGGGAGCTGCCCGGAGCCCTGCACTGGTAGCTTTAATTAGCTGGTTTTAGGTGCCATTGAGGTGGTGCCTCTGGACACGAATCGGCTGCATGTCTGGGCAGCCTGTCCCGGCAGGGAGGGAGTGGACACTGCCCCAGGTCCGAGCTGTGCTGGCCGTGCCAGTCCTGGCACAGGGGGGTGGGTATAAGAGATGAAGCTCGGAGGGGCACGGACTGTGCCAGGCCATCCCCGTGCTGCTGGGCTGCCATGAGCTGTACCCATCCAGGTTTTGGTGCCTCTCTGGGAGTGGGAGGCCCTGGCGCCCCGAGGGCCGGGGCTGGCCCTGGTTCCAGGCAGGAGGGCCAGGTCTGGCTGCGGCTGGCATTCCCTGGGCCCAGGCTGCCGGGGATCCATCCTGGCGCGGGGGGCTGGGACACAGCCCCCTCCAGCAGCTGGGCTGTTACCTTTTGGGTAACGATGCCTTTCTTCTTTAACCATTGAAAGCACTTCCAGGTCTCCTCCTGCCCTGGGCCGCGGGGACCCTCCATCCCCAGGGAGCCCAGCGGGGCTGGGGCGGGGGTTTGCACCCAGCGGGGCAGGACGGCGGCCCGTGCCCCCCGTGCTGGGCCAGCCCCGGCTCGGGAGAAAGGGGCTTTGTGCGGTGCCGGGGGGCGGGGGCCGGGGCCGCCCGTCTGCGCGGGCTGAATGCGGGCTCAGTGCAGCGCATCCCGCACCCGGCCCTGCCCGGGAGGAGGGGGCCGCCATCCCGCCAGGAAGCGCGGGGCGTGGACAGCGCTTGTGGGAATGATTTCATTGGAAAGGCCTGCGATATTTTTTCCCCTCTTGTGTGTGGTTCTTGGAGGAGGCTGGAGGTGTATGTGGAGGGGACGCCGGCGCAGCCGAGCAGCCGCGCACGTCCGGAGCCCTCCGGGCCGTCCCGCTGCCCTCGGCGGGCACAGCCGCTGCCCCTGCCCGCCGCCCCTTGGCTGCCCCAGCCCCTGCTTAGGCCGAGCTTTCGGAATTTTTTTTTTCTTTTGGGTTTTTTTTCCCCCTTTTTTAACCTCCCTTGAGTGTGCAAGTTTTTTTTTAGTTCCCTGGGAGCTGTGGGCCAAGGAGAGGCGAGTGGAAACGGGGCTGGCCGGCTCACCTCTGTGTTCTGCTCCTCCCAGCCATCCCGGCTCTGGGTTTTATTCCGTGTTTTTGCTCTCTCTGTTGTCTCTAGTCCTCCGGAGCCCCGTCCGACAATGATCCTCTGGGGCCCCTTCCTCCTGGCTGGGGTAAGTACTGCGCTGCCTCACCTGCTCCTGCATGGCCCCCGGGGGACACTGCTGTCACCGGCAGCAGGACCCTGCCCATCCCGCGGGGAGCACCGTGCTGCCAGCGGCTCCCTGCTCCCATCCCTGGCATTACTGGGAAGGGTGGCTTTGGACCCAGCGCTCCCTGTGCTCGGCTGCACGTGGGGCTGAGTCTGCCTGTGACCAGGACGATCTCTGATGTGAAATTTAGCTTTTTTTCCCCTTTTCCCCCCTTTTCCTGGAGGAGTTCTCAGCCTCTTTCAGCTGCTGAATGCAGAAGTGCTTGTGATTGTTCTTTGGATGGGGGAAGATGTTTGGGACCCAAGTCCTTTCTTGTCCCCAGACCCCTCCTCTGGCGAGCAGGGATCTGTCCCGCTGCTGTGCTGCCTCCAGGATGCTCTGCCTGGGTCTGTAGCAGGGCTGGGAGCTGGCAGGAGCAGGGCTGCTCGTCCCCACATGGCCCAAGCATTGTGTGCTGGGACATTTTGAAAAGTCACTGGGTCACCCCCAGGACAGAGAGATCCCCTCCATGGCCAGAGCATCCCTGGAGAGATGGGATGCTCGAGGGTGCAGTTGGGCTATGCTGTGCCAGGGAGAGCAGGAGAGAAGTTAAAATTGTGGAAGCTTGGAGCTTCCACAGGACAGAGGGGCCCAGGCTGCTCAGGGAGTCCACAGGGGCAGTGTCTTGGTGGGGGCGGTGGTGGAGCCCTTGCTGGGTGTCCCACCTCCCATCAGCAAGGAGAAGGGACCCATCCCCAGTGCCAGCTGGGCAGGCTGGGGAGGCACAGCTCTGCGTGGGGCTAAGCACCCTGGGGTGGGGGTCCCCGGGATGGATGGGATCTCTGGGGTGGATGCAGTCCTGTCCACCATTTGGGGGCTGCTGCCCACAGTCCAGGAGTGAGATGGAGCGAAGGGCTGGCACTGGCTGGAAGGGTGACAGGGAGGTGACAAGGTGTCCCTGCCTGCGTGGTGCAGGGCTGAGCATGTGGGAGTGATGCAGCACATGGAGGAGGAGGTGTGGGGCACACACAGAGCTGGGGAGGCAGGGTGTGTGTGGGGGTGGTTGGTGTGTGTGGTGGGGCTGTTCTGTGCCTGTGTGCAGCACAGGGAGGGGGTGTGTGTTCACACCTTTGTGCACTAGAGCCGGGCCGTGCAGGGAGTTTGGGAAAGCACCTGTGGATCCACATGGAGGGACGCTGCTGCGCGTCCCAGGAAGGGGGTGTGTGTGTGCCACGAGGGTGTGTGGCTGCGCACGGCCCCTGTGCCCCTGGCAGCGCATTGGCAGCGCTGGCCTTGCCCTGGCAGCTCCCACACGCTGGCACTGCCGGGCTGAGGCAGCTTGGGCACGTGGAAGAAATGTGGGGTTTATCCTGCCTTTTCCAAACGAGCCAGGGAGGTGGAATCGGGGAGCTAACAAACTTCCTGTGAGCTGGGAAGGGGAGGGTTGTTCCCAGGACTCCAGCTAATGCTTCCTCTCCCTTTTCTCCTAGAGAAGAGACAGGACAATGGGCGAGTGTATTACGTGAACCACAACACCCGGACCACGCAGTGGGAAGACCCTCGCACGCAGGGGTAGGCGGCCATGGGGGGAGAAGGGTTTGGGAAGGTGCTGTTCTCCAGGGACCTGCCCGGGCTCAGGACCTGTTGCTGGCCTGCACTGAGGCCATGCATCCCACAGATGGAGAGTGAAGCTCTGACAGTGCCGTGGCTGTGGCCAGAGTGCCGCCCAGGCAGGGCTCCTCTCTCGGGGTGCGGGCAGCCTCTCGCCAGTTGCATGTCATGGATCCTTCCTTTTGCCTGGCACGGAGCTGTAGTTCAGGGGGGACTGCCCGAAGGGCCCGTCTGGTGAGCCCTTCCTTGCCAGCAGGATGATCCAGGAGCCGCCACTGCCGCCGGGCTGGGAGATGAAGTACACGAACGAGAGCGTGCGGTACTTCGTGGACCACAACACCCGCACCACCACCTTCAAGGACCCGCGCCCGGGCTTCGAGTCTGGGTAAGCCCCGAGCAGCAGGTCTGGGGGCTGGCGTGGGCTCTGACAGAGTAGAGCTGCACCCCAGTGACCCTCGTCCCGCCTGGCCGGCGAGCGGGGCTGCTCGGGGCCAGGGGTGTGACCGAGGCCCTGCTGCTTTGGCAGGAGCAAGCACGGCGGCTCCCCGGGCGCCTACGACCGGAGCTTTCGCTGGAAGTACCACCAGTTCCGCTTCCTCTGCCACGTGAGTAGAGCGGCTGTGGGCGGCTGCGTGGGTGCCCTGAGCCCTGTGGGCAGGTGTGGGTGAGGAGGGCAGTGCCAGCCTCCCACAGCCCCGTGCCTCTGCCCTGCCTGCAGTCGAACGCGCTGCCCAGCCACGTGAAGATCAGCGTGTCCCGGCAGACGCTCTTCGAGGACTCCTTCCAGCAGGTAGGGAGGTGCCGGGGCCGCAGAGCCGGGCAGGAGTGGAGCTGGCCCTCGGGTGGAGCTGGCCCTCGGGTGGAGCTGGCCCTCGGGTGGAGCTGGCCCTCAGGAGTGGAGCTGGCCCCAGCCGTGGTGACATTTCCCTGCTCGTCCCCAGATCATGAACATGAAGCCGTACGACCTGCGGCGCCGGCTGTACATCATCATGCGAGGGGAGGAGGGCCTGGACTACGGTGGCATTGCCAGGTGAGCGCGGCGTGCTGGGCCACAGGGCCGTGCCCTGACTGTGCCCTGTGTCCTGTGGGCAGCACAGGCACCAGGCAGCTGTACTCAGGGCTCCCAGTCCTTGAGCAGAGGAGTCCACGGGTGTTCAGATGGGAAACTGGGTTTTAGGTGGAACACCCTGAAAACATTGCACTGGCCTATCCCTGGCAGTGAGA
Organism: Oreocharis arfaki; assembly: GCA_013398015.1. Classification (NCBI taxonomy): domain Eukaryota; kingdom Metazoa; phylum Chordata; class Aves; order Passeriformes; family Paramythiidae; genus Oreocharis; species Oreocharis arfaki. Next base: position 118,911 of record VZRR01006125.1, read on the forward strand.
GCACAGGGGACCCAGCTGGGGCTCCCCTGCTGCCCCCAGGTGTGGGAGTGATGGGCTGAGTGGCCTCATCTTCCTGCAGCCAGCAGGCCCTGCTGTTCCAGACAGCCAGTGTGTGCCAGGGCAGACAGGGTGTGGTGTGGTTGCTGCAGCCCTGCTGCTGCCCCAGGATGGTGTTACCACGGGGCATGGGCTGTGGCTTGGCTTGAGGCGGTCCTGTGTACCCGTGAGCCCCCTCTGGCTCACCTGGGACATCTCCTTGGAGCTGGGTTGGTGTGTCCCTGCCCGCTGCCACCCCACGCTCACCTGCTGCCCTTTGTGGGGCCGCTACCCCAGCTCCTGCTCCTGCTCCACCTCTCTCCGTGTCCTGCCAGTGGTTTTACCCTATGGTAGGTTACGTCATGCTGTTCTACCACAGGGTAGAACCACGGACGGGATGCCGGGGCTGCCTCCACGTCCGAGGATTCCTGTCTGCCTGCACGGCCGGGGGAGCAAAGCCAGGATGGTGCTGTCCCGAGCTTGGCCGTGGGCTCCCAGGGCAGCGTGTGCAGAGGGACTGGGTGCACTGGGGTGTGTGTGTGTGTGGGACAGCCCAGCTGGGACTGAGCATGTGGCACCTGACGGGGTTCCTGATGCTCTGAGTGGGGCCTATGGCATGATGGCATCTCCAGAAACACTTTACAGACCCCACACAGCACCCCGGGGAGGGGGACAGCCTCGCCCAGTCATGCCAGTGCCCAGCGCCTGCCTGGCACCCTGAGGAGGTGGGCACGCGGTTGGTGCAGGGACGCACACTGTCCTCTCCCTGAGCTGCTCGTCACCGCATTCCCCTTGTCTCATCCCAGGGAGTGGTTCTTCCTCCTGTCCCACGAGGTGCTCAACCCCATGTACTGCCTCTTCGAGTACGCGGGCAAGAACAACTACTGCCTGCAGATCAACCCCGCCTCCTCCATCAACCCCGACCACCTCACCTACTTCCGCTTCATCGGCCGCTTCATCGCCATGGTGAGAGCCTGGGGGAGGCACCAGGGGACCGGCTGGTCAGCAGGGCGAGGGGCAGCTCCACGTGCCACAGCTCTGCTGGGCTCGGCACTGCTGCCCTCCCTGAGCCCCTTCTTGCCCACATGTGGGTCCGTGGGAAATGGGCCTTCAAGGGGGTGCTTTGGGGTGATGCATTTTAAATCCAGGGAATGGCTGTAGGGCTGGAGGAGACCTGGTTTCCCAGGAATTGTGGCAGGGATGGATGGCTCCAGGTCTTTGGCTGTCACCCCAGGTGCTGTCGGGTCTGCAGCTCCAGGGACTATTTTTAGTCCCAGCAGTGTGAGATTTTCCAGCTGCCCAAGCTCCAGAGCAGCTCCTCCCGTTTGTCTCGGATTCCTCATGGCCAACGTGCCCGGGGCTGGCAGGGGGGCTGCCGGGGCTCCCCGGGCCGGGGGCAGGGTCCCTGGCCCTCAGCCCTGTGGGGTGTGTGCGGAGGCGGCTCCGGCCCCGCTGTCCTGCCCTGCCCTGCCCCGCCTCGCAGGATACCAATAAAACCCCAGACTATTACTCACCGCTGGGCCGTTCTAGACAAGCGTCTGCATTATTTTTGGCTGCCTTTGCCTCGGGGCTCCTGGAAGCCAGGGATTCAGGGAAGCCACAGCACAGCTCTGTTTAAACAAGTGCTCTTAATAGAGCTGTGAGGGGAGAAAGAGACGCAGTGGAATTTGTGGTGGGGAGGGAGAGGGGCTGCAGCCCACCCGCCCTGGGCAGTGCTGTTGCGGCAGCTCACCCTTCCCCACCGTGTGTGCCAGCCAGGAGCAAGTGGCACGGCTCAGGAACCCAGCAACGAGTCCCTTCTGCCCCGTCAGTGCCCCAGGGTGCAGCACTGTCTCGCCCCAGGGCTGCGTCCCGGGTCCCCCGTGACCCGGTGTCCCCTCCCCGCCACAGGCTCTGTACCACGGGAAGTTCATCGATACCGGCTTCACGCTGCCCTTCTACAAACGGATGCTGAACAAGCGCCCGACGCTGAAGGACCTGGAGTCCATCGACCCCGAGTTCTACAACTCCATCGTCTGGACCAAGTGAGTGCCCCGCGCTCCTCCGGCCGCGCTGCGGGCGGGCAGAGCTCTCCGCACAGCCCCTCCCTGCTGCTGGGTGCTGCCATCAGGAGTCACATCCCAGTGTCCCCCGCAGGGAGAACAGCCTGGAGGAGTGCGGCCTGGAGCTGTACTTCATCCAGGACATGGAGATCCTGGGCAAGGTGACCACCCACGAGCTGAAGGAGGGTGGTGAGAGCATCCGTGTGACGGAGGAGAACAAGGAGGAGTACATCATGTGAGTGGCTGTCCCAAGGGTCCTGCCAGGCACCCGCCCCCAGCGGCTGCAGGGGTGGGACCGTGGGGCTTGGGACGTGGCCGCTTCCCTGGGCTACGTGGCCTGTGACAAGCCCGGGCTGGCGCGGCTGGCCGAGCTCTGCTGCAGTCTGGATTGCTGCGGGCTGGGCTGTTGCCAGTACTTTCAGGAAAAAGGAGAGGGGAGAGAGGCTGAGGCTGCTCTCCCGTCCCATGGCTGTTCCCCCTGCCTGGGGGCTGCCAGGGCCAGCTCAGCTCCAGCCAGGGGATGTGCTTTGTTCCCCTGGAGCTCGTCAGGCTGCTGTGCTGTGCTCGGGGCTGAATCCTGCTCACGGGTTTGGGGACAGAGACAGAAATCCACCAGTGGGAATTGACGGGAGCCCTGGTGCTTTGAGGGAGCCCCTCTCCCCTTCCCCACACTCCCAGGCCCCTCCCTGCTGGTGGGGTTTCCCCGTGCTGGGCCAGCGGTGCTGGCTCTGTGCTGAGCTTGTCTGCCTCCCCAGGCTGCTGACGGACTGGAGGTTCACACGGGGCGTGGAGGAACAGACCAAGGCATTCCTGGACGGCTTCAACGAGGTGGTGCCACTCGAGTGGCTGCGCTACTTCGATGAGAAGGAGCTGGAGGTGAGTTGGCACCTGGGATGGGGACATGGATGTAAAGTGGCACGTGGTGACCCTGGTCATGCTCTGCCCATCGGCTCTGCTGCCGAGGGTACAGCCCCGGGAGTTGGGTCTGTGGGTGGCTCGTTGGGTCCATTGGCAAGAGAACAGCTCGTTGGATGGGAGGAATTCATCCCAGACACCTCAGTGCTGGTGCCTGGGCCAGCTGAAGGCCGGCACTGGAGGAGTCGGTGCTCAGAGTGTGGGTGCAAGGTCCCTTCTGTCCCTTGCTGAGTGTCCCCTGTCCCCAGCTGATGCTGTGCGGGATGCAGGAGATCGACATGAACGACTGGCAGAAAAATACCATCTACAGGCACTACACCAAGAACAGCAAACAGATCCAGTGGTTCTGGCAGGTCAGTCTGAGCCCAGCTGAGGGTGTGGGGTGCCCCGGCAGGAGCCATCCTGCGGGATGGGACCGGGATCCCACTCAGCTGCTGCATTCCTGCTGCAGGTGGTTAAGGAGATGGACAACGAGAAGAGGATCCGGCTGCTGCAGTTCGTGACGGGGACCTGCCGCCTGCCCGTCGGGGGCTTTGCCGAGCTCATCGGTGCGTCCTGGGGGGCCAGTGGGGGTGGCACCTTCCTGCCCCTGTCCCCACACAGAGCACAGGCAGCACGTGAGCAGGAAAGCAGCTGCGAGGTCTGAGCACAGTGAGCCCATCTGGTGGTGTGCCATTTCCAGACACGCTCTTAGGCCGTGGCTGCCCTGCCAGGGTTAACTTTGTCAGGCTGGTTTGTGATCTCAATCTGAATGAGATTGGATTTCTGACTGAATTTTGGTTCTTGTGCGACAAACCCTCTTTTTCAGAAAACCACAGTGTGGTTCCACTCATCCTTTAATTTGCTGCTTTTTGGGGCCTGTACCAGCCTTTCCCTGACTTTCCTGGCATTAGTGTCAAGCCAACCAGCTTGCTTAACCCCCTCAGTTGTTCTTGCTGGCGTATTAGCTTTTTCCACCCCCTGGAACCTCTCCAGCATTCCCAATCTGTTAAAAAGCCACCTCAGTGACTCAGACTTCCTGTGCCAGGTCCTTTAAAACTCTTGGATGGACTCACACAATCCTGAGGCTTTACAGATCAATAGGTTTTAGCACTGGCTATGGAACCATCATGCTCAGAGACTGTGCTCTTGCCCCTCGGTGCTGTGAATCTGCATTTGCTTTCTCCTTTGTTTTTTGAATGTCCTCTCTGCAAACAGGCAGGGATTGCTGCCGTGGATGTACGCCCTGTGCGTCCCTGGGATCTTAGGGCCTGTGCTGGTGGATCTCAGTGTGTGTGGGAGGGGTTTCTGTTTCATTTCCTGTTCGTGTAATGAGCTTTGCTGTGCTCATCATTAACAGGCAGCAACGGGCCCCAGAAATTCTGCATTGATAAAGTTGGCAAAGAGACGTGGCTGCCACGGAGCCACACGTGGTAAGTCACTGCCCCTCGGCCTGGCCGGAGCGCACGGGGACACGGGGGGCTCTGCGGGGCTGCATGGGGCTCTCCATCCCATGGGATGGCACTGCTGCTCCCGGCCCTGTCCCAGCCTGTGCTCTCTCCCCAGCTTCAACCGCCTGGATCTCCCTCCCTACAAGAGCTACGAACAGCTGAAGGAGAAGCTGCTTTACGCCATCGAGGAGACGGAAGGGTTTGGACAGGAGTGATGGAGCTGTGGGGCATTCCCAGAGCGCTGCTGGCCGGTGCCCGGGGCCGAGCCCTCCCCGGGATGTGCCCAGGCCCCTATGGACACTGTGGCTCTTTTTCCCGGGCGAGGTCTGCACTGACACAGCCCTGGGGGATCAGGGCTGTGCTTCCCTCTCTAAGGAAATCCGAGGTGTGATGGAGAGGAGGACACAAGGGCTTGGCTCGCAAGGGCTGGCGCAGAGGGGCTGGGGGGCAGCGCAGGGGGCACTGGGGCTTCTCGGCCCCCCTCGCAGACAGTTACATGTTTGGTAGAGGCTCTTCCCCCTCCTGTTTTCTGCCTTTTGATGGCATTTTGGTATTGGCAGGTGAGGGGGAAAATAGCTCTCAGACTGACTTTTGGGCCCCATCCTGCACCCAGTGTTCATCAACTGTGAGAGGGACCCCCAAGATGATGCTTCTGGGGGGCTCTTGTGCACTGTCTGAGTGCCAGGACAGCCCCTTCCCCAGCCCGACCTGCAGCCACTGGAGCCAGAGCCTGGCTGAGCGTGTCCTTGGCGTGTCCTGATTTGCAACCCGAGGCCCCTGGGCAGTTGTATTTAAGTGATGTGGTTTCTGCTCAGAGCTGGTGCTCCACAGCAGCCCAGGGGGCTCTGGGCACTGCCAGGGCCCTGCCAGCCTTTGCTCGGATCCTGCGTTCTGCCCACACTCCTGTGTTCCCTCTGCTGCCAGCCGGGCTGCAGAGAGGGCGAGAGCACCTGGATGTCACTTCTGCCCCTCCGTGTGCGTGCGGGCGACAGACCGAGCCTGTCCGTGTGTCCGGGGCCCTGGGGAGATGATGGGACCCTGCAACGGCTCCGGGCCGGGAACCGGCCGGGTCCGCGCTGCCCCGCCTGCCCCGCGCGGCTTCGTGTGCAATAAACGACAAAGCAGCTGCCGAGGTGTGCCCGTGTCCTGGATCCCTGTGTGTGTGTGCTGGATCCCT
>VZRR01006126.1:1034-192836 GCA_013398015.1 Oreocharis arfaki
GAAGGCAGGAGAATGCAGGGGAAAGCAGGAAAAGGCAGGAGAAGGCAGGGGAAGGCAGGAGAAGGCAGGCAAAGACATGACAAGGGAGGTGGCTACATCTGGACAGGCAGTTCTGTACCCAAAACCCACAGAAAACCGTGGGGAGCAGGAGAAAGGACTGGCCACTCCCACCATGGGGCTGGATCTCTGCTGATTTCCAGGTGAGCAGATGAGGAGATCTCAGCACCAGCCCTGCCCTGGTCGGGACCCTGTGGTTGTAGGAGCCTTTCTGAACCCCATATTTTCCTCCTGGCACTGCCTCTGGAGCGAGGATTGCAGGAGTTAACGTGTCTTGCTCTCGTGAGTCACTTTTTCATTCACAAGTTAAGCATCTGCAGAGCAATTTGCTGGCTTTCAAGGACAGAAAGGATCATCTGCTCTGACCTCTGTGTGGCAGGCCAGGGACTTAGATCTGCCGGTTCTTGCATCCTGTCTGCAATGCGTGGTCATTTCTTTCACAACGAGGTGCCCAGTCTCGAGTCAAAACCTTTCTGCTGAAAGCAAATCTGCTGCGTCCCCGGCCAAGTTGGCCCAGTGGGTCCATCGAGCTCTGTGCTAGGAGTGCACTGCACATTTCTGGGCAGAACCTGGCCTCTGCCTGCCAGAGGCAGGAGCACTCTGCCAGAGAGGTCTCCCTCCCACGCTGGCGTTGCTGGATTACTGGAGACGCTCCCGCTTGCCTACCGAAAACAAAGCCCAATATTCCTAGGATTGCTCCTGGTTTTCTCCACATCTTTCAAGCTCCTTTAACACTCCCAGAGCCCGAGGCAGCCCAGGCAGGCTTCTCCTCCAGTTCCCATCCTCCTCTTCTTCTGTTTCCTCCCCTGAGAGGCCTACAAGATGCCCACACACTTCTAAAGGCAGGATTTCTTTGAGGATTCTTCCTCACGGCTTCCCTGCCCCAGTCCCTACCTGGGAGATTTTACTGACCTGTCCATAATGGACATTCCTTCCTCAGCCACCTTGCCAAGTGTTGCTGTCCCCATCATTAGCCCTGGGCTCAGCAGCAACGGGGCTCCCAGTCCTGGTGCTGGACACACTTGAGGGATCCTCTCACATTGTCCAGTTCCTTCATGGTCTCAGGGACCACCCCAGACCCCAAATGTCATCTGTGCCTGCTCATGCTGTGGGACAGCAGCTCCCTTGGGGCAGCCTAAAAGCAAAGGCAGAGCTGGAGCGACGTGGTCACTCCTGGCTCCCTCATCCCCCAAACTCAGGAGTCTCTTGGCTGACCCTAAGGAAGGAGACGCTCCCAGGAGATCCCCCACCGTGACATCCAGGTCCGCTCCCTCTCTCCCCCTCTCCTCGCAGCCCTGGGTCACGTAGCTCGTGCGCAGCACAGGCCAGACAGACTCTCTGGCAGACTCTCTGGCATCGCTTTTTCCAAGCTTGATAAATGGGGCCAACTCCTCCAGATTGAACTCAAGAAAATACCATTATCTGCTGCGCAATGACTCAGAGATTGCATTGCAACATCTCGTTGGTAATGTCAGATCGCAGGCAACGATATTAAAAATGAGCATTTTACCCTGGACAGGGTATTAACTATGAAATTAAAGCCGTATTTATTGCTTTTAGCCACGAGCATCCAGACCCTTCCAGAATAAATGTTTTCAGTTCCGTGCAGGAAGGGTCTGTCATGTCCAGGCCAGACGTTTCCAGCCCATGTGCACCACCAGGGTGCTGGGGTGCCGTGCCCTGTGATGTCATGGCAGATCCCATGAGCTCATCCCTCATTTTGCTGGGCCAGCCTGACACACGCAGACCTCCACAGCCTCTTGCTCCTGAACGAGTGCAAAAACCAACAGCACGGATTTCATAGAGTGGAAGAATATCCCAAGCTGCAAGGGACCCACCAGGGTCATCGATGCCCAACTTCTGACCCTACCCAGGACAGTCACAGGAGTCTCACCAGGAGAGCCTTGTCCAAACCCTTCTTGAGCTCCTTTGTCTTTGGCAAACTCCTGAGCAGAGCAGGACCCGGCAGCATGAGGATGCAGGGGGTGACTTGGGATGGGCTCTGTCCCCAGGACCATGGCTCCAGCCTGTGACAGGGCAGTGCAGGACAGTCACTGGGTTCCACGCACGACAGGAGCCCTGTGGCCTTGCCAGGGAGCGTGTGGCACCCCCAGGGCAGGAGCCAGCACGGTTTCCCCAGCAGTGGGAAAGTTGTGAGACCCCCAGCCCTCGTCCATGCCCAGCAGCACGGTGTGTCATGGATTTCCTTTTCCTGGGGAGAGAGGGAGATGCCCATGACCCCACATGGGCATGAGAGAGATGCCTGGAGCCCCCAGGAGCTCGTGCCCTCAGCCAGAATCACAGCAGCCCCTGGGCACAGCCCTGGGAGGGCACAGCCCAGTGCTGGCTGGGCTGAACAGAGAGAGGGATGGGGAACAAAGGTCCTGCCACAGCCAGCCTGGGGCAGCCAGGGCACAGGCTGTGAGATCCTCTCTTCCTGGGCTGCAGGGTTTGACCCTCAACCTCTTCTGCCTCTCAGTGCAGGAGCTTTTCTGCTGAACAAGAGGTTTTCACTGGAATGGCTGTTTTGTACAGAAAAAGGTCTGTTCTTGGGGGGAAAAAAATCAGCCAAGTGAATGCAAGTGTCGGGATCAAAGCCAGGTGGCTTTGTCTGAGTGCGAGTGGTTCATCAGTGGCATTTTCCATCTGGAAACCAGCAGAGCTTTCAGAAGGATGGTGAGAAATGATGATGTTCAGTTTGGTTCAGACTGAAGTTCCCAGTGTGTAATTTCTTCTAGCCTTTTTTTTTCTCTCTTTTAAACAAATATTTGGAATGGCTTTAGGTTGCATTGAGCTTTTGTTCTGGACGAGTTTCTGGTGGTGCCTGGCCCTCTCACCGACGTTCCCCAGGCTGTGTTTCCTGGAAGGGTGGGAGCCATGCTTTGCTGTGCAAGACGTTGCCAAATACACCTGCGATTTCCAGACTGGCAGTCCATGAGGAAATTCTTCCAAATCAGCTTTCCAGTGATGTTTCCAACGGCACAGGTTGGCTTGAAGGAGAGCAAACACAGCCAGCTCCTCATTCGGGAGGTCTGCGGCGTGCTGTGCTCATACTGGAAGGGGAAAGAGAACGAAACACTCCCAGCTTTCTTCGGAAGTCAGCACGGTGGGGTTTGCACTCCCAGCTCACGGCAGCACTCCTGGGACAGCAGCACCCCCGGGGATGGGCTGGGACGGAGCCCACGGTGCTGCCTTGTCCCAGGGTGGCTGCAGGGAGGGAGCCCCGGCTGGTACGAGGAGCCCCATCCCGCACACTGCAGCTGCCCTCTGGTGGCACGGCTGCTCTGGGGGGTGGGACAGGGTGCCAGGCTGCTCCTGGCCCTGCTGGGACAGGCCTGAGGCCCTTCCCTGCACCCTGACCTGGGTGGGGATCCCTGAGTCCGCCTGGCTGAGCCCAGGGCTTGCCTCGCTGGAACACCAGCACGCAACTCATCCTCCTGCCGTCCCCACAGCCCTCTCCGCCTTCCACCCCACCAGCGAGCTGCAGACACAGCTCTTGGCTCGCATTGCCACCCTCCTTCCTCCCGTGCAGCCCGGGGTGTCCGCTGTCCCCTGGGCCGTGAGCAGCCGTCCCCAGAACATCCCCCCCAGGCAGCAGCAGAGCACGGGCAGATTGCCACTCGCACCCCTCGGGAGAGCGGGGTGGGCCCGATGGATTTAAGGGCTTTTCCAGAAGGCAGCAAGTCCAGAGAGCGCACACTTGGTTGTCAAACACAAGAACAATTCATTGTTGTCACGCGTAAAAATCACTTTCTGTCGTGTTGTGCGAGCACGCTGCGGCCTCCCAGGGAGCCTGTTGGCACCGAGGGCTCCTGACAGCCCTGCTGGGGCTGCCAGACCCCTCGGGAGACACAACACCAGCAGGATGCACACCCACAGCCCTCCCGATGGGCCAGCACGCTCTGCTCGGTGCATGGAGGTGGGAACATGCTCCCCAGCCCGCCCCTGACTCCTGGGGACAGCTCAGTGCAGGCCCCTGGCAGGAGGCAGTGATAGCCACCCTTGGGCCATCTCAAAGCCTCGGACCTGCTGCTCCACCAAGGGCTGCTGGGGGCTGCCCAGGGCACCCAGGGATGTGACCAACGGGCCACTGTGGCCATTAGAAGCACCTGGGCAGAGCAGGCTGGCACTGTGGTGTCAGCGGGCATGTGGTGGTGATGAAGATGGTGAAGGGCCTGGAGGCTGAGGGAGCTGGGCTTGTTCAGCTGGAGCAGAGCACACTGAGGGCAGAGCTCAGCGGGGGCTGCAGCTCCTTCTGAGCTCCGAGCTCTGCTCCCTGGGACAGGGACAGCACCCAGGGCACGGCTGGAGCTGTCAGGAGAGATTTAGGTTGTACATCAGGTTCTTCCCCCAGAGGGTGCTGGGCACTGCCCAGGCTCCCCAGGGAATGGGCACGGCCCCGAGGCTGCCAGAGCTCCAGGAATGTTTGGACAACGCTGCCAGGGATGCCCAGGGTTGGATTTGGGGTGTCTGCCAGGAGCTGGATCAGTGATCCTGTGGGTCCCTTCCAGCACAGGAGATTCCCGGATTCTGTGGTTCTATTCTGTGATTCTTCATTCTGGGCCACCAGCCTGCTCCAAGCACAACTCCAGGGCAGTCTCTTGGCCAGCTCTATCCCAGAAATCTCCAAAATTTACCTTGTGGGCCATGTGGACAGGGCACCCCTTCCTGAGGAGACAAACTCCAAGGGGAATTCATCCCCTATAGAGATTGGGTTTGAAGAGACCTTAAAGACCCTCTAGATCCAACTCCCCTACCATAGGCAGTGGATAAAGGATCAGGGAGATGCCATTAATCCTTTAAATGCTTTCTCAGCTGCTTGTTCAGGGGTGTGCTAAGGTACCACCAGGCTCGTTTGGAACTGTGTGCATCCTTAGCATTGGCCAGGTCTTTCAGGAGTTTAACCAGGAATTTCTTTTGCTTAAATGGCTCTTTGGGGAGTGAGTACTCCTGTCTTGCACGGTATTTTACTCTGAATTATTGGGATGTACTTCCAGTACCTCAGCACAGTGTGGCTTTGGTCTGATTTTTGTACTGATTAAAAACAAAAAAAGAAACTCATTGGAACATTAAACAAGAAAGGTGAAGGGAACGTTCCTCCAGCAGGACATCTCTGTGTGCTGATCTAACATTCTGAAGCTCTGACTACCAAGCTTGCACTTCCTATAGAGAGTGGCTATGCCAATTTCATTGATCTGCAGCCCAGAGCAGCTCCCACACAGCCTGAACGCCAGCGAGGAGGAGAGGGGCACGGGCAGGACCTGGAGTTTGCAGGAGGATGTGTCCTGCTGGTGCAGGGCGTGCAGGGCTGCTCTTCTCACGTGGGGTCAAAGGCCATGGCCTGGAGTGAAACATCCCCAGGAGGTGCCTCTGGCTCGGTTTGGCATCCTGGTGCAATGAATGGCTGGGAAAGCCAGACGGGAGGAGAGGTTTCAGCAGTCAGCTCGAGTGGGCCAGCCGCTGCCAAACGTATCCCCATAAAAAAGAGACTCCGTGATCCAGATCTGATACCAGCTCTTGATGTGTGGCTCGGAGCCAGGCATCTCTCAGGGCTGGCCCGAGCAGAGCCGAGAGCTGGGGGGAAAGGGCGAAGTTAGAAACCCCACCTGAACTGGCAGAGGGTCTGCAGAGACTCAAGTGACGAACGTGGCTGAGTATCAGTGAGGGTTTCCAGGATAAACTTGCACTGAGCAAGCAAATAGTCCCTCTGTTGGGGTTGGACATCAGTGGAGGAGGCCAAAGACTCTCCAGAGCCTTGGAGTTTGCCACAGATCCCAAATCTTTTCTGGCAGAGACTCACCTGGAAGGGAGGGGAGCTGTGAGGGAGGGAGATGGACGCTGGTTGAGATATGGAGCCACGTCTGTTATTAATGGCCAAGCCCTCACAGGGGTCCTGGCCAGGGAGCCCTTGAGCAATCAGGAGAAGTGATATGTCCTGTCTGTAAAGCAAGAGGACTGGCAAGAAGGCAAAAATCAAGAGAAGCCGAGGAGTTAGATGCTGGCACTTTCAAAACTCACCAATTAAAGGTTTGCAGGGCTGGTCCAAAGCTGATGTTTGAGCTGAGGGAGGACTGGCCCCGCCAAGGCTGGGACTTCCTGGCTCCTGCCACCACCTGGGACCAGCAGAGCTGTCTCCAGCCCAGGCACTGCTGCTGACAGGGCTGCTTTCAGTGAGGTGAAGAAAATACAAACCTGATCTGGTGTCCACTGCCCACAGGCAAATCCTGCCGGTCACTGCACGGGCATTCCCAAGCTTGCAGCCTTGAGGACTCAAACACTTTTTTGCCTCCACAGCCCAGAAATGTCACACTGGGAATTCTGGAGGTTTATAGACCCCATGGTGGGGGCCAATTTCTTCCTGGATGCATCTGGGCTCCCCACACAAGGTACATCCTTAATTCCTGAAGGATATGAGGGTCTCTATGCAGGGTTTGCAGTGCTTCCCTGAAGATTCCAAGTTTCCAGCTGTTCCCCAACCCCACATCCTGGTCAGTTTTCAGTCAGAATGCTGCATCTACTCTTCTTTCCCACCAAGTTTTTTCTTGCCCTCTCCCCTCTTGTGCCCAGAGCTGCAGAGGTGGAAAAGGAAGGGAGTAGAAAAGGAAGGGAATCCTGGTGGCTGAGCAGAGGAGAAGGAGGGAAGGCAGGATCAAACACGCCGTGAGGGGTTGGAGTTTGCCTGGTTTCTCCTCCTCTCCTGCCTCTCAGCCCCTGAAGAGCAGAGCCATTGCTCTCCTGCATCATCAGCAGCATTTTGCTTTTGCCCAAGGGATGTGGCCATGGGAAAGCTGCGTGTTAGGAAGAGTCAGGCTGAAACAAGGAATGGGGTGAGGGACTTGTTTGCCACTCAGCTGATGTACGTTTGCCACCTTCGGGTAGTGCAGGTCACCAGGAATGTTTGGAGCCTACCCTGAGATTCCCATTGCTGGGAATAACCTGGAACCCTTCTGCCTCGTTTCTTGGAGCTGTTGCTACTTCTCACTCTAGGACGAATCGAGTCTGGCCCCGGAAGCCTCTCTGGTTCTGGCATGGCAGCCCTTGTCCGTGAGCCCGGCAGCCCTTAACTCCAGCGGGAATTGTGAGGTGCCGCAGGATGGGGTAGCGAGGCTGCATCCCCTGACCCATCCATCAATCCCCATCTCTGCCTCTCCCTCTGACTCACGTGGCTGCAGCGCTGAGGTCTCGAGTTGCCATCTCGGAGGCGTTTGTCAGAGTGCGTCACACCTCTGTTATGGCCTCTTATCTCCTCGCGCTTATTTGGTTTCCCGCGTCCACCGAGCGGTGATTTACGGTGCCTCCCCCAGCCCTGTGGGGCGCTGGGCACGAGCTGTGGTTAAGAACAGCTTTCAAGCTGTCAAGATAATCCCGTGTTCAGCTGAAATGGATCCGCATCAGCTCGAGCCAGGAACCGCAAGGGACCTCCTGCGATTTCAGTGGGGTTTCAGCTTTCTCGGTTCCTCCCTCAGGCCGGCCCAGAACAGGCTGTGTTGGAGACAGGAGATGACTTTTCAAGGGCCATCACATCCAGGAGGTGATGCAGAAGCCACCTGAGCCTCCCTGAAATGCTTTTTCCATCCCACCCGTCTCAAAGCTCCCGGCCAGCACCGCTTGGCACCTGGCAGAGCGTCGGTGCCGTGTCTGCAGAATGTTCTGTGGCTCTGCACAGCGCCCTGATCACTGTGCTGCTTCTCCTTCCTCCACCATCCCAGCCTGTAGCTAGTTTTTCAGAGCACTTTTTGCCCCTTCTCTGGACAGGCTGCAGTGTTTGTCTGTTTGGGAGTGGCAGAGTAAACTTTGCCCTAGCTGCAGCCTGGGCTTCCCACTCTGCCCCGTGCCAAAAGCCCCCCGGGAACTCAGCTAGTGCTGTTCACTCTTGCTTGGCACATCCAGCCAAGGTCCTGCTGGAAATCCCAGATCTTTCCGAGCTGCCTGGTGTTGTGCTTTCCTGAGAGATGTGGAAATACATTTCTTCTTCACTGTGCCAGGGAGAAACCTTCCCTCAGGGCTGGGGGTGTGGTGTGTGCTGGGTGACCTCCCCTCTGCTCGGGAAAGGCTTTGCCACACCATTTTTAGGGCGAACCGTGCCCTCCAGGAAATGTTCATCACAGCCCAGGGGTTCCTGCCACATGCCCAGAGCTGGTTCACCTCTCTCCTTTTTTCCTCAGCTTGTGCTTGAGTCCCTTCTCCAAGGATTCAGCTGAGGCAGGTGGTCCAGAGCCAGGGCCACGTCAGTCACAGCAGTTGTAGTTTGTCAAAAAGCCCGGCAGCTCTGCCCACAGCAAACCTGGGGCACAATCCCCTGGGTGTGACAGCCCCCGAGGCAGCAGCCAGCACTCAGGGAACCTTTCCCTCACTAGTGCTGAGCACAGGTACCTGGATGGTTTTCAAGCCTCTCTCCCCAGCACTTGCAAAGACAACACTGAGTTTCCCTGGAGGGGATGTGCTGCGTGTGGCTGGGATGAGGATTCATGGGGAAGCCTTCCTGTGTGTGCTCAGGCCGCCTCTGCCCTCTCCCCAGGCACACACCGCCCTGGCTCCCCACTGCTAGAGCTGATCCTTCCTCCTGTGCTGCACCGAGGGGAGCAGCTGGCAGCTCCTGAGGGAGAAGGAGGAACTAAAACCACGAGCCAGGCCAGCGTGGTGCAGTCCTCAGGAGACTGGGCTGGCTGGGAGCACCGGGCTCGGTTCTGCCACCCCGTCTGGTGCTGAGCTCCTCGGACACCCTGAGTGCCCATCCCTCCAGAGCAGCCCTACCTGGAAGCAGGGGGTGAGGTGCTGGGGGGTTTTGCTGCACTGCATGTGCCTGTACCAACCCTCTCCCTTGCAGAGAGCAGCGCAGGCACCCTGTAAGCTGCAGGGTGCTGGGGAGTGGCTGGAGGAGGCCGATGGAAGCAGCAAAGTGGACGCTGCACTGCCCAGCTCTCCTGCCTCACCTGGCTGGCGTCACCCTGAGGTGCTCAGCCAGCTCTGTGCTCGGTCACAGCTCGTGCAGGAGCACTGGCAGAGCTCTGCCCCTGGGTCAGAAGCTGCTCCCATTTGTCCCCCCCATCAGGAACCCCAGGGAGCCACGGTCCCACTCCTGCCTGGAGCTCCAGGACAGAGGGGGCTGCAGCACGTGTGGGCAGCAGGGCCCCCACGTTCCCTCTGGAGATTTGCAGGCGTGATGACTCCAAGATGCTCGTGATGATTTCCAGGATGAGGGGTGTCAGTGCTGCTGAGCAGAGTGAAGAGTGCTGCAGGCACAGTTCTTCCACCAAACACCCACACTGGGCTGCACCCTCTGCAGACTCTCTGAGTTTTCAGAGAGGAGGTGTTTGGTGCTCTCAGCAGCTTCCTTCTCCTCCTAACTGCAGGAGAGCATCCAGCTGAGGTCATCACAGAGCTCACAAACATCACTGGGCTCTCACAGAGTTTGGGCAGACCCCAGCACTAGAACTAAGAGGTCCAGGTAGCCTCCTCCCTCCCACAACCCAGCCTCGGGGAGAGGGCCAGGCAGGAATGCCGAGATCATCAAAGCTGAAGGACACACTTTTGCCTGGTCCTGAGCACCAGGTACGTGGGAAGGAGCTGTGAAGAGAGCTTTTCTTTCCATGCCCTTTCATTCCAGCCTCAGGCTGAGGCGTCCTGCAGTTCGTGTGGCACCAAGGCTGTGTCCTGCAGCTCCTGAGGGTCCGAGGAGCAGCTGACAGCAGTGGGTGCCCCCGGAGCTCAGGGGTGGAAGGAAACCATCTGTGGGAAGGTTAAGAGGAGCCGCCTCCCCAGGGAAAGCCGTTCCAAGTCTCTAAGGCTACTGAAGGGTGCATTTCTCGGGGTGGTTTCCCAGCCCTGCCGCGTGGTCAGGCTGTGCTGTGAGCCAAGCCAGGCCACATCCACAAGGGCTTGGCCACCCACCCTCAGGACACACGCTTCCACCAGGCTGCACGTTAATTACACCGCCACGAGCTTCCCTTGTTCTTGGAAAGATGCTGTGTTGTGCTAATTAGCGGGAACATCGGGAATCCATGCGGTTTGCAAGTCCTGCTGCTCGTGCCAGTCCCCGTTTCTCAGCCTGATTTAGGGAGGGGGGTATTCCAAATAACGCCCTGCTTCTCCCTGCCTGCAGCAGCTAAAGGCCCTGAGGCAGAGTTGCATAACCCAGGGCTGCTGCTTGTGTACAGGCTTGAGAAGAAACAGCCACGGAAAAATCCTGTAACATTCCTCGGCCGGCCCGTCTCTCGGTATCAAAGCGTTTCCTGCTGTGCTTTCACCTTTGAATCTTAATCCAACGGCTTTGGAGGAGTGGAGGGGGTGGGCAAGGGCTCTGCAGAGCAGAAGACCCCTCTGAGGAGAGAGTGGGTAGAGACTGAGCTGCGCTGTGTCCCCCAGAGGTGCAGGGGACCCCTGGTTTAGTGTCCCTGACAGGAGGGGATCTGTCCCCTGGGGCGAGCTGGGCTGTGGGGCCTGGCTGTAGCCAGTGTAGAGGTTGCTGCTCACCCAGCCCTGGTTCCTTGGGGAGCACCCACAGCTCTGGCTCTCCGTGTTCCCTGTGACCCTCCTCTCATTCGGCAGCCAAAGGCAGCTCCCTGTGATTTCTGCAGAGGTGAACCCCCAAACCAGCTGCAACCTTTTTTTTCCACCCTAATTTCCACCCTAACTCATCCATTAATGAACCACTCCCACCCTGTGAGCCCCCAGCCCAAGGAACAGCTGGCTGGACCATCTTGTAGTTGAAAACAAGCAATTTTGTTTCCTCCTGTTCTCTGCCATGTGGCTGATGGTTGGGCTCTCCAGGGAAGCAGCAGCACGTGGAGACAAAGAGCAGATCTTTCTCCTTCCTTCCTGGCCTGGGCTTGTAGGATCCAAACTGTCAGCGCTTGGGGGAGGTGGTGAGGTGCCCTCCTCCCACCATGGGCACCTTCTGCCCACCTCCTCCTGCTGGGACAGCCCATTTTTCTGGGAAGATCTGGGCAGGGAAACTTGAGCAGGGCAGAGGTGAGGTTTCCCATCCCAGGAGGAATGATTGTCCTTTGCAGAGGTGCCTTTTCCTGATGGCATCCAGGAAGGGGAAGGAAAGCAGAGTGGATCCTCACGGGGTGGGTAGGAGAGAGGAGAGCACAGTGCAGGTTCTGCACCACTCCCAGGCTGCACTCAGCCACCAGCAGCAAGGTCCTCCTGCCACTCCAGGGCAGTGAGTGCCACCTCCCCTCAGCACAGGTCTGGCTGCCCAGGAGAGGAGGGAGGGCTGTTCCCACCACTGTCCCCTGGCATTGTGGTGTTTGGAGGGCCTGCTGGAGCCCAGCACAAAGCCTCCTCTACCCTGGGAAGCTGGGCTGCCTCTCCTCATCCTGAGACTTGCAAAGACAGCTGTGGGCTTGTCCAAAGGCTTGCCCATGGCACGGGTTTGATGTATCTGCCTGCCCTGGGGAGCACATCCTGGTCAGATCAGCACTTTATTCTTTCTGAGAGTTTTGTACGAGGCTTCTGGGGGTGCTAAAGGACAGCCTTGTGCTTTTTACTTCCCCTGAAGCAGCAGCGTGGTGTGGTCCTGCCCATGGGCTGCTGTGGGCCCTGCATGGTGGCAAAGGATGGGTGCAGAGAGCCCCAGCGACATAAAGCACCGTAATGTCTTGGGACCTTCTTCCTCCTCACCCTCAGCTGGCTCAGCAGCCCTTCCAGGACCAGGAGGAGGTGGGCTGTGCCTGCTGCCCACAGGAAGCTCAGAGACAGGCTTTCAATGACAAGACTCCGTCGCCAAAGCGATCCGTGCGGGTCCCTCTCCCTCCCCAAAAGAGGTGAACAAATGTGGGACACGGTTGTCACTAAGGGTGGCTCTAGACCCTGAGTCTGAGGCAGCCCAGGAAGGAAGGAGGCTGCTTCCTGCTCTGCTGCGCTCCTGGCACATCCCTGCAGTGCGTGCAAGGGCTGCCTCCCCTCACGAGCAGCACAGACGTGTCCAGGGGCCTTCAGCCCCCGAGCTAATCCGCTGAGTGCTGGACACCGAGCGCGGGGAGCCCGAGTGTGCTTCACATCCTGCTCAGCCCCGGCTGACAGAGCATCACCCCACAGCAGCTCCCACAGCTGCCGGCGTGCCAGCGCGTGTAAGGGACCCCACGGCACGCCGATGCACCCCACACCCCCGCTGGATGGAGTGGGTGTGAGAAAGGTTCACTCGAGCGCTCAGGTCCGTGCCCAGCTCGTGGGGGTGGCTCTGAAGTGACAGTTCTCCTAAAGCAGGCCCCGCTCCTTGGAGAGCAGACGTGGCTGTTTATTGCCTCGTACCTTGAGTGTGACATTTGGACGCTGCCAGCCCTCGCCCCAGAGCAGCACCTTGGCTCAATCGTATAGATTCGCTCTATGACTCACGCTGCAACTTGATGCATTGTGTCCAGATAAAAGACACTTTATCCCTATGATAAAAAGGGACAGAGATGATGTCGAAATGAAAGAATGTTTTCTCATCCGAATAAAAGTCGAAGCTGCCGTTCTCGGGGTTATTTTGCTTGAAAACCTCCAGAGAAAGCAAGACTTTGAGTTTTTACCATTTATAGTTAGTTTCAGAAAATTCAGCATGCAAAGTTTGCTATCTGCCTTCCTCCCCTGGTTTGGAGAGGAGTGGCTCTGTGCTGGCTGCCAGGGACCCTGCTCCTACTGTCGGGTGGGGATGTGATGTCCCGGATGGACCCAAACCCCAGCAACGCTCCTGGGGCAGGGAGGGGCCGCTCTGTGCAGGACAGCTGTCCCACGAGTGGCCACCCGGGAGCCCCAGGCACGGTCCCCAAGGGTTCATCCCGCTAATGAAGGACTGTCCCTGCCCGTGCCACCAGCACCACCCCGGGCGATCCCGCAGCGGGATCGTGGCCAAGCTCGAGGGCAGCCGGTCTGAGGGACAGGGAGGGCCCAGGCCCTGGGGGAGCTGTGTCCTCCTGGCTGTGTTTCACTGAGAAGGGGTTTAATTTTAGCAAACAATGCCAATTAGAGAGGGATTGTTCGACGGCTGCGTCTCAATGGAGAGCAAGAGCTGCTGGCAGGGCTCTGCAGGACCCCATCTGTGGAGGGACCCTCCTGGGACAGGGGAGGGGACAGCTGAGCTCTGCTCTCAGCTTCTGCTTCTTCTGCTGCTCTGAGGTCACCATCCCCGTGCCTGGAGCTGCAGGGACCCTCTCAGGGTGCGACTCGCAGGGCTCACCGAGTGTCACCGTGGTGTCCTGGGGGGGCTGGGCAGTGTCCTCTGGAGGCACCCAGTCTAGAAGCTGTAGTTGCCTTCACTCACAGGTCTCAAGAGAGCCTGTGCCTCTGCCCACCCGTGTTTGCTGCAGCTGGGGAGGGTATTGGTGTGGCTGAAGGGCCACAGAAGGGTGGGCAGACCCCTCTGCACTGGAGTGGGACTGCAGCAGCAGGACTGGCAAAGTGCAGATGAAATAAGCACGAGTAGGAATCACGTGTGGGACCATCCTTTGTCACTTCTCATTTCAGAGGCGAATTGATCCCATGGCTTCAGTTAAATTGTTCTTACAGATGTAATTCAACCTTTTCTGGAGGAGGATCATGGATCACCCATGTCCTGAGTGAATGCAGCCATCATTCTGTGCCGAGGGAAGGTGCTCCATGGGAGCCTCAGGGGGAAAGCACCAATCTTGGGGTACCCACAACTTGTTGCTTTTGGTGTTTCTCTGGCTGTAGAGACAAAGTTCAAGCCTTTCACCAGAATCAATAAATTTGTGACCTTCAGCCTGAGTCTGTCCTTCAGAGAGAGCAGGGTGGAGATAAAGGTGGTAGGGCTGGTGCTGCTGAGGAGCCCTCAGAGAAGGTGGAGCTTTCTGGGCCCATACAGGCAGTGTCCTCCTGAGGGGAAGCAGACAGTCGCTCTTGCTGGCCGAAGGAATTTATATCCCAGTGCTCACTGGCGATCTGCGCCCAGCCCGCAGCTCCTTTGCCAGTGAAGCAACTTGTAAAAAAGGTGAAGAGAGACCACGAGAGGGAAAGGAACAGAATCACAGAGATGTCAAACTGCCTCATTTTGGAAACGAAAGGGCCTGCTGGCAATGGCAGAGCTTCACATGCTGAGCTGGAATCGCAGCCCAGGGAAAAAGGGAATGGATCAGACAGAACAAGAACTGAGGGGCTCTAAATGCTGTCTTCGACGTTTCAGTAGAGGCCTCATAAATCTAGACAATTATGAGATGCACTTAGAGAAGCCCAACACTATTATGTCGGGGCAGGAGGGCGACTCTTTGGAAACAAAGAGTTTCCAAGGAGCTCTGGCATGAGGACATAGCAGAGCAATGTGACCTGCGTGACTCTCTGGTACCTGGAAGGGCCAGGCTGCATGAATGGAGCGGGCTGGAAACACCTCGTTCATTAACTCATGCAGCACAGCACAAGACAAATGTTCCTTGGCTTCAGCCTCTTCCCTTTTTTGGATGCTTGTCTGAATCCCGAGTTGCCAGTCCTGGGAGTCCCTCCTGGGTGTCGAGGTGACTTGAGAGGGGAGGCTCTGGGCCGAGCCCCTCTGGGCAGCCGAGCTCACGCTCTTGGTGCTGGCTGATTTTCCACCACGCTGGCACGAGACTGGGCAGGAGGGAGCGGTGCCTGCCTGCCTGGCCCCGTTGTGCAGGAGCCTTTAAAGCAAAAACGAGAAGAAATGCGTTCCAAGACCCTGTTTTGTGTGCTTTTCTCCCCAGACTGTACAGAAAGAGCCCTTTTAGTGTGTCAGAGCACTGATGTGCGGCATGGCCCCGTGGAGGGGTTCGCCACAAAGGGCTGGCTGGGGCAGGGAGGGTTTTCCTGTGTGTGGTGTCTGCAGGGCCGTGCTGAGGGTGAGGACAGGGTGCTCTGTGTGGGACAGAGGTCTCATGGGGTCACAGTGTCCTGTGTCACCCTGGTGCTGCTGCAGTGCTCGGGGGGCCTGACCCTGCACCTGCACGGGGACGGGAGCACAGCCTGGGTGCAGGTGTGGGGCTGCCCCTGCCCCACCCCACCAGTGCTGTGCTTTGCACCCAACGTCCCCCCCGAGCCTCCTCCAGCAGAAAGGCAGCACTGCCCGTGGTGCCTCCTCAGCTGGAGCTGGGGGTCTGGCGCTTCCCTCGGGCTGATCCTGCAGTTGTGTCTTCTCACAGCTCAACAGCATCGCTGCCCCAGAAACGTGGGAGGGGAGGAAGGCTGTGCTGAGGGGAGAGGCTCTGGGTGCTGAGGTGCTCAGGATGCCATCACGAACAGCTCTGTTTTGGGGGATACAGTGGGGTGGGCAGTCACTGGGCAGCACCACGGCTCCCAGTGACCGGCAGAAGTGGGGGTGTTTCGTGCCCTTCGCTGGCTCCTGCAGTGTCACTGTGCCAGCGGGGGGACGGAGCAGGTGAAACAGGCAGAGCAACCCAGGAGAGGGCTGGCAGAGCAGGGACTGCCCATCCCCAGGCTCCACACAGAGCCCAAGCCCTGCCCTGCAGCACCAAAAGCACCCGGAGCATGCACAGCACAGATCCCTGTGAGTGAGGGTGGCTCCTGCCACCTCCTCCTGCCTCTGCCAGCTTCCTGTCCTTGGCATCTCCTCTGCCAAGCACCTCCTCAGTGAGGGCCATGGCTGCCACAGAGGAGCTCAGCTCTGGGATGCCCTGGATGTGTGTGAATGTTCAGAGCTTCCCCAGGACTCATTCCTAGCCTTGGTGTGCAGTCGGAGAGGATAAAGACAGCACTCCTGGCCACTCTCTGGGAAGAGAGCGTTTCCCTGCTTCCCTTCTGTGGGAAGGTGAATGAGTTAGCCCAGCAGAGGCCATTCATAAAGTGGGTGTGGGCCAGGGGGATCTCATGGGGTCACGGTGCCCTGTGTCACCCCACCCCAGCTGGGCACGGTGGCAGGCACAGCCCCTTGGCCAGGACCTGCTGGGAGGGATGGGCTGTGCCTTCGCTCACATCCCTGCTCCGAGAGCAAATCCAGAGGTATTTTATCCTCTGTACATTTGTTTAAGGAAGTTTAAAAGCAAATTTGGCCCCTGCCTTTGAATCCTCGCTCCTATAAATTCAAACACCTTGGACAGAGCATGTCTGTGCAGTCTTACATGTGACATTTAGCTAAAACCACTTACAAACAACTTGCATTACAAGTTTATTCGTTCCCCACAGAATGTTGGCTCCGCCGAGTGTCTCACGAGCCATCTGCTGTGGGCGAGCTGCTTATCTTTGCTATCAGAGCCCTCTTCTAAATATTATGACCAAACAGAATTCCAAGAACAACATCCATCCCGCTGCACTGCAAATGCGCAAAGCTGATAAACTGTTTATATATTATCAGCTAAATAAGTTGGGTTTATCTGGAAGGGTTTGCAAAATAAAGTCTCTTGGGGTGCCCAGAAAGAAGGCGTTTTACAGGTGGTGCTGGGACATGGGGAGTCCGTGGGGGCTGCCCTTGGCCTGCCACCCCTGCCCGAGCCAGCCCCAGGGTGACAGCGGGATGGGGGCCACCAAGGCCAACACTTCCTCCCCAAGAGTGGACCCAGAGCCTGCTAAGCTGTGGTGCAGCAGTGGTTGAGCATCAGCTGCTTGCCCAAAAAAAAGGCATCTGAGGCTGGGCTGAGCCCCTTGCTCCATCCCCAGCAGCGGGGGAAGAGCTCCCAGGCCTCCTGATGCCTGGGATGTCAGCGTCTGCCTGCTGCTTCTGCTGCTCTCCTGCCCACACCTCGCCCTGCAGCTGCAGGGTGCCCTGGGCCTGTCCTGCTGGGTCACCTTCTGGGCTGGCTGGGCACTGGGACGGACGGACAGAGGAGCTCTGGAACCTCCCTGCCCGGGACAGCGGCGGGGCCAGCTCACCCTGGCGCCTGGGACAGTGCCCAGAGCCCTCACCCCAGTGCCCCAGTATAAATTATCCAAAGGCTTGTGAAATCCACCCAAAGTGTCCCGGCCCTTCCCAGCCCAAATTGGGTATCACGGGCTGTGTTTATTCTTCCACGCTGGGCTCTGCTCGTTGCCTTTCGGTGTCAAGAAACCTTGGGACAAGGCCACGAGCAGAGGTCAGTGTGGGTTGGCGCAGCAGACCCCGGCCGTCCCAGCAGATGGAGAGCATTTATTTTCCCTGGGGGACTTGAGATTTAAGGACATTTTGTCTGCTGGCTGCCAGCAAGCACATCTCACAGCTCCGGCGGGTTCCTGCTGGCCCCAGCTGCCCTCCCCGGGAGCAGCCCCGCCAGAGCACGGCCAGTCCGGCAGTGTGGGGCACGGACAGCCAGGCTGACCACAGCTCCTGTGGTCACCCCAGGGGCTGGGAGCAGCCAGGCTGTGAAAAGAGGGTCTGTGGCACTGAACAGCAGCAGATCTGTCCACTGCCAGCTGCTGGGTGCCATTTCAGGACCAGGAACTGTGGCTGGCCTGGGGAGCTGCTGGGCTCCATAAACCCCAGGGCAATCCTTCCTTTTCCTTCCACGCTTTCCTGCTTTGGCACACCCCTGTTCATTTTCGGAAGAAAATCTAAGGGAGGAGGAGACTGTGGCTAATTTTTTTTGTGCTGGTAGCCAGCCATGAGGAGAAACACCGTCCCTGTGGCACAGGGGACAGGGGACTCACTGGGGATAAAGCCAGAAGGACAGTTGAGAAGAAAGCTGCACGAATGCCAGGGCTGGGGAGGAGGAATGTTGTGGGGAAGAGCAGCTCTGTGAGCACTGAGGTGGGACTGAGCTCTTCTGGGGTGTCCAGGCCTCTCTGCCAACACCATCACTGTTGGTGGCACTTTGGGGTCATTCCTGCCTTCTGCCACCCCTCACTGGGGCCGAGTTCCCTCGGGTCACTTCTCAGTAGCTCTGCAGGGCCTCTGGCCGTACAACATCCATCTGGAGCTTCCCTGGAGGCAACAAATCATTCCCAAGGCACCTGCTGGAGGAGCAGGCACTCACCCCGCCGTGCCCAGACCCTCTGAGAACTCCTGCCCCCGGGGAAGGGCTGTCCTTGCCCAGGCTCCCTGCCATCAGGGTGCAGACGTTTCCCCGAGCAGACCTCCAGCACACAGAGGCGCTCCTTGTCCTGGAGGTTCAGCCTGGCTCCGAGCCCCAGCGCTCTGCATATCTTGTATACACGAAGCAACTCCTTTGCATGAAGATATGGAGTTTATTAGGAGACGTTGGAGCTTAGGAGCTGTCAGGAGTGGAAGTCAATTCTGTTTCTGACACGCAAAGAGCCTTTTATAGGCTGGAATGGGCACGGCACCCCGGGCTGGTGCCTCTCCCTTGGCGCTCACTCGCCCCTGGTGCCTGATTCTTGCCCTGCCTCCGCTTTGGGTCCGGTCCCCATCCCGTGCCGTGAGAGATAACACCACAATCCACGGAATCTCTCGAGCTGAACTCATTTAGACACACCCGCAGGCAGACTGTGCTCCCCCGGGCTCTCCTTCTCCCCAACACGCTGATTAACCCTTGTCTCCTCTCCTGGAAGCTCGAGGAGGTGACAGGAGCCTCTGAGCTCTGAGGAGGTGACAGGAGCCTGCTCTTCTCTCTAACTCCAGATCTGAGGAGCAGCTCCTCTGCTGGGGCTCCTGTCAGACCTGCCAGGGCATTCACACTCCCAGAGCTCCAAAGAGCCATAAATTGGGCACTTTCCTGCCACGTCCTCCCCTCAGCCCCTCAGTCACTCTCACCACAAGCAATATTTGTTTTTCCATGCCTCCTGTCTATCAGAGAGGGTTTGTGCATCTCTTAGGTCCCTTGTGCTGGTGTCATTCCCCAGACCCCTCAGTCCCTTCAGTCCTTGCACAGTGCAGGTGTCCCTCCTTTTCCCTCCTCTTCCTGCTCTGGCCTGGCTAAGAAAAATTGACAAGTGACTTCCTATGAACATTGTGGCCACAAGATTCCTTTCCTGGCCTGCATCCAGGCCTGCTCCCAGGGAACAGGAACCTGGGGTTCCTCAGTTTCTCCAGCAGTGCTGGCCGTGCCTTTCAGTGGTGGATCTCATCCAGGAGCAGTTTGGGCACGGAGCTCACTCAGGCCCAGGTTCCCTTGCTCAGCTTTCCCTCCTGATCCAGGTGCCCAGGTGTGACCCAGCTCCTGGCTGCTGCAGGTGGTCTGTCACCTCTCCCCAGCTGCTGGACACGGGAGCAGTGTTCAGGCATGTCCTCCAAGCCCTGGGGAAGACTTGGGACTTTTGAAATATGAAAAGTGGGAGAATTACCCCAAAGGAAGAGTCTTGACTTGTTTTCTGGACTATTTCAAAGGAAGTGTTTAAAGCTACCAGTGTTTAAAGCTCCAGCAGGAATTGCAGGTCCCTGTCCCCTGTCTGGCTGTCCCTCCCCTGCCCTGAGCTGCAGTTTCTGCTCCAGGCTCATCTCCCACCCCGGCTCTCTGGAAGCACGCTTCCCTCCGGGACGCCTCCTGCACGGGTGCAGCATCCCGAGGGAGCCTTAGGGACAGAGCTCAGTGACCCTGTGCCGCCCAGCCCTGACCCCTGGGCAGCTTCTGCCGGGCAGAGGAGACGCCGTGAGCTCAAACCTTCTGCCAAAACTCCAACCAGATTTCTGCTGCGCGCTGCTCCTCGGGGACGGAGCCCTGGGAGCGCTGCGCCGTGGGCGGTGGGAGACTCCAGCAGAGCTGGAGACACGTCACCGGGAATCTCACTCATTTGCAGCTCATTCCAGTCGCACAGCTGTCTCCTTTAAACAAAGTTTACTCAGTGTTACTCAATGCTCGAGCCGCGCCTCTGCCAGGAGAATGTTCAGCTGCAGCGTGTGCGACCGCTACCCACCGAGCCACCCCGGGGGATGCTGATCCCACAGGGCTTGGCCAGGGATGGGGTTTGGAGCTCCATGGAGCTGTTGGGGACTTTGGCCCAGCTCTCCCACCACTCACACCCCCCAGAGAGAGGGCTGACCAGACCAGCTGGTGCTGGGCTTTCCACAGAGGCTCCTCCTCTCTCCATCCAAGCCCTTTAGGTCAGTCCTGCTCGCATCCCTTCGTTCTTGCTCGCCCACCGAGGATAGGTGCTGCCCTGGGGGTGGTGAGAGGGGAGCAGGAGGGGGCAGTGCTGTCCTGGAGCCACCAGGCTGCAGGTCCTGAGCTCTCAGGGCTGCCTCGCTCCATGTCCCACGGCAGCTCCCAGTGTCAGGGCGCTGGGGTCCGCCCTGACCCCACTTTGGTTTGTGGCACAAGGAGGAGTCAGGACCAGGCTGTGACTGTCAAGATCCAGAGGAAGAAATTACCCTCAGCTGCCCCACTAGCAAAGCAAGGGGAGTGCTCTGAAAACCCCAGGAAAGCGTGCTGAGTGCCCACATCAGCAGGGATGCACGTGAGCCCTTCTCCTGAGGCCCCAAGGTGCTACTGAAGCTTCCCAGGTGCCCAGGAGGGGAGGCTTTAGGACATATTCCTGTAGGATCCTGCCAGTGTTTCCAGACAGTCGGGTCAAAAGCCTTTTTGGACACTGAGTTCCCCATCAGACTGTGCCAGGGCTGCCTCCCTCTGTCCCAGCGATGGTGGGAGTGCTGCACGGAGCAGCAGCCAGCAGATTTATGGCCTCGGTGTCTAGACCAGCTCTGCCCCGCCTGGGAGGACAGGTACATCCTGGTGAAAGGCAGGAGGCCTTCTGGCCCTTCATCTTAGAGCCAAGCAGAGGGAATTTGCCAAAAAGCACGCTGCAGCGTTCCCCAGGGACATCGCGGTGCTGGGGACAGTGGGGCCCACCCCCTGCTAAAACTCCCCCTTCTGCAGCATAGGGATGTGGTTAGGGTGGGATGCTGGCCCTGGGAATGGGTCTGCAGAGAGCCTTTTGGGCACTGGAATCATCTGCCCAGGGAGGTGATGGAGTCACTATCTCTGGAGGTGTCTAAAAAAGGCTGGACGTGGCACTCGGTGCCGTGGTTTGGTTGATGAGGAGGTTGGACTTGATGACCTCAGAGGTCTTTTGCAGCCTGGTTCATTCTGTGAGTGATTCTGTGATTCTGATGCTGTTCCATCCTTGCTGGGGGCCTCAGCCCCACGGGAGCAGAGCTGGATGCAGGGGGTGGGCAGTGGTGTGGAAGGGCTGGAGCAGGCAAAAGCCCCTGGGGGCTTAGAGGGTATGAGAGACCACCAGGGAGGGGTTCCCTGGAGATGCACTCAAAGGAAGGCAGCTCACTCTGAGGGCACAGGGACACCCAGCTGTGCCTCTCGGTGGTGCTGGGAGTGCTGGCAGAAGCAGAGGGGCATTTCTACCCCATGTGGGAGGTGGGAGCCAAAAATCCGGGTACCAGCAGAACTCCTCGCCCAGCTGCAGCTGGCTGTGGCACCCCAGTGCCGCACAACGTGCTGGGCTAAGCCACGGGGGCATGGCAGGCTCAGGGGGGACAGGCCCTGCTGTGAGGGATGCAGGAGCACCAGGCTGGTGTCTGGGGTGGGCAGTGATGCAGCTCTGCAGCTCACTTCCTCATTTTTGCCCCTTTTCAGGGGGTTTGGCACAGGTGGCAGCACCTTTGGGTGTCACCGTGAAGGTCTGTGCGCGTGCACGTGGCCGGTGATAAACACATCCACAGCTGTGGATGTGAGGGGAAATGCAAACGCATACAATAATTTTCCACAATTAAGAGATGTTTTAGAGCAGAAAATTTCCATTTTAGGCGTAGGAACATCAATTTTATAAATAAAAGACTTAAATAAACATTAGCATGGGTACATCAACACACACACACACGCGCACGCACACACACACACTCGCACACACTCTCTCACAAGTGCACTTTAAATAGGCTCCCACACTGTAATTTTAAATAGTACAAAACAAATGAATTCTCCAAATATTGTTTAAACTGGCAGGGGGGGAGGGGGGGTTGTGATGATGTCATTTCTGTAATAATCATAAACTTGTTTTCCTGCAATAAATACGGTCTCTTTGCCCATCAGCAGCGTGGCAGGGCTTTTGGTGTTGGATGGCTGCAGGCTCCATCCCTGCACTGCCCTCGAGAGGCCCCCTTGGGTTTTCTCACCCTTTTCCCACTGGGAAACAAGGGTCAGTGCCCAGCCTGGGGGCAGGGCGGCAGCTCTGCAGCCTGTGGTGGGGCTCTGCTGGCTCTAACTCTGCCTGTGGTGCCTGGCAGGAGCTGGAGGGATGCTGGGCTTGTGCTCCCCACACCCTCAGCCTCCCGGAGTCGGTTAGGAGGAGCCTAGCCCAGCCTGTGGCACCTCGCTGAGCCAGGGTGTCACCAGCCGAGGTGTGTCACAGCTGAGGTGTCCGTGTGTCCTGGGGGAGCATCCCCACAGCTCAGGGGTCCGAGGGATGCTCTGACACCTCTGCTTGCAGGACCCTGTGCTGGAGGGGGAGGTGCAGCCCCTTCCCCAGGGACACAAAGAGTCAAAGTGATGGAGGACAGGGTTAGGTGGGATGTTAGGAAGGAATTCCCACCTGTGAGGGTGGGCAGGCCCTGGCACAGGGTGCCCAGAGCAGCTGTGGCTGCCCCTGGATCCCTGGCAGTGCCCAAGGCCAGGCTGGATGGGGCTTGGAGCAGCCTGGGACAGTGGAAGGTGTCCCTGCCATGGCAAGGGTGGCACTGGGTGAGCTTCAAAGTCTTTTCCAGCCCAAACCACTCTGGTTGTATGGCAGGTGCTCACCAGCAGATTTTCACCCGTGGGTGCAGATGAGCCCCACTCCTGGGTGCCCTGCTGGGACAGCACCCGTGTCCCTGCACCTCCTGGAGCCAGGAGGGACCACGGCACTGAGCTGGAGGCACCCAGCAGCCTCAGGCACTGGGACAAGCCACACTTCACATGATCATTTGCCCCTGGATCCCTGGAAGTGTCCAAGGCCAGGCTGGACGGGGCTGGGAGCACCCTGGGATGGTGCAAGGCGGGGAGGGGTGGAAGGAGCTGAGCTCTGAAGCCCCTTCCAGCCCAGACCGTTCCGTGTTTCCGTGACAGTTCTATGATCTCCTAGCCCCCCGGTGCAGCCCCAGGGCCGAGT
Source organism: Oreocharis arfaki (assembly GCA_013398015.1). Taxonomy (NCBI): domain Eukaryota; kingdom Metazoa; phylum Chordata; class Aves; order Passeriformes; family Paramythiidae; genus Oreocharis; species Oreocharis arfaki. The sequence goes on from VZRR01006126.1 coordinate 23,964, forward strand.
GCCCCCGCCCTGCCTCCTCCTCCCCCCGCAGGGAACACGGGCAGCTCAGGTCGCGCCGCTCCTGGAGCTCTGTTCATTCACACCAGCGCAGGACACGGTGTTTCTGAATGGCTTAGAATAATATTTGGAAAAATCCATCTTAAGTATATTAGTCCACTAAGCCTTTAAGTCTTCACAAGGGCCTTAATTCCAAGGATGCTGGTGCGTGCCTGTGCCAAGGATTTTGCAAGGCAGTGACATGGAGGAGGCCGGGCTTGTTCCACGCCCCATCCTGCAGCCTCCAAAATGGTTAACAAATGTCTTGCTGCTGGGAATCTGTTTCTGCTTAGCTGGGAAGCAGTGGGGTTCTGAACCCTGCTTTGTAGCACCCCGCTGGCAGCTTTTGTCATTCCCAGGCTTGGCATATTATTGGAACTGTTAAATGATGTTGCATTGCCTCATTGTATTTAGATTTTAAACATATTTGTAAGGCTTTGGGGAAAAAAAAGTTGTTCTCATTATTAAAGCAATGTACCAAATACCTTCTGGTAAATAATGTGTCCCAGAAGGGCTCTGCTCACCCAGAGCGAGTTGGAGAGCAATAAACCAGCAAAAGGGAAGGGAAAAAAATAGTCTGGATGTTACAGGGATGCAGAGGCAGGAGGAGTGAGAAGTGGGAAAGCGCGGGATGATGCAGCTGCACTCCCCGAGAGCTTCTGTTCGCAGGCACGGCCACCCGCCTGCCTGGGCAGCGCTTCCCAGCCCGGGGCCAGGGCAGGGCGTGCAGAGGGATCCCGGGAGAGGGGATGGGATGAGTGAGTTGTGCCTGTGCCACTGCCTCCGGCAGTGCTGGGACAGCCGGGGCCGGTGGCAGGCAGGGTTTGGCAGGAGGGGAGGCAGACGGAGCTCGGGTCGCCCTGCAGAGCTGGGGAGGCGGGAGCAGCCTGAGGAAACTGAGCCTGAGGAAACTGAGCCCGAGGAAACTGAGCCTGAGGAAACCCAGCCTTTGCCCCTCAATCCCGCCTGTCCCACCAGGACAGAAAGCAGCAGTAGAAGCCTTTGATTCTCCAGGCTTCCAGGCTGTCTAAAATCGAGAGCCAGAGCCAACCTGCCTGCCCACCTGCACGTGGAGATGGCGATGGAAACACCCGTGTTTGGAAAACCATCTCAGCCAGTTCGTTCCAGCAGGCTTCCCCTCCCGCCGTCACCACCTGCTCACCCAGCCCGGCAAAACTCTCTCGCAGAGGTTTATCCAGAGTCTGGCTGATTCCCTGGCCCACCTGAACTCACACCTGCTGGCAAGGTTTGTCTCTATCCCTCTCATCAGAGCAGACCCCCGAGTGCAGAGTTCATCTGCCCACCCCCTCCCACTCTGCTGCCGGCAGCCAAAGGGGCTCTGGGAGAGAGTCTGAGGCAGCGTGTCCCAGCTCCAGGCTCCCTTCCCAGGAGGGATGAGCTGTGCTGGAGGAGGAATAGCAGGGGTGGGTGCTCACTCTTTGCTCCCAGGGCCATCCAGCCCCTGTGCCAGCATCCCCAGGCTCCAGCCCTGGCACGGCACCGCTGTCCCCAGCCCTGGCAGCACTTGAGCAGCAGAGCTCATTGCCGGGGCTTTGACTGACAGCACAGCCCGCGGCCAAGGATGCGTTAGGTCAATCTTCTAGAAGCTGGGAAAGCACCAAAAAGCAAAGCAAACCAAAACAACAACAGCACAACAAAAAGCCAGGAAGAAAGGAGAGTGCTGTGATGCTGTTGTGATGTCTGTGCATGAGTATTTTTGCGGTGGAGGAATGCAGATGCATTTTTGCTGGGTTACAGCACGGGCCTCGACAGAGCAGCAGTGATGCACTGTAAACAGACCATGCTAAAACACATAGCTCTCTCTAGATCTTTCTGCAGCGTCCTCTCCAAAGAGTTATTTTGTAATAGGCATTTTATTTGCTTTGCAGAGTCCCTAAATAGTATGAGCCCGAGTCCAGGAACATGCATGTTCTGGCGTTTATTTTAAAGAGCTCTTTATTTAGCAAACGTTGCACCAAGAGATGTCCCCTGCCCACTGTGTCCACTCCCACTGCCCAGCCGGGGCCCCTGATGCCCTGCAGGGCCCCAGAGCAGCCCCTTCCCCACAAAACCATCTCCCCTGACCCACAGGGGAAGGCAGGAGCAGAGCTGGTGTCTCTGTGCTGTGTAACCAGCAAAGAAAGGTTCTCCAGGTAGAATTTTCCCCTTCCAGTGAACAGGAAAGGGACACAGGATGGGAAAAGCAGGCACATTAGAGCCCAAACTCTTTTGAATTGTTTCACAGACGATCAGGCTATGTAAAGAAGCAAAGTCACACTCTTTGTTCTGCGGCCCCAGAGCAGCCCCACGGCCCTTCATGCCCAGAGAAGGCAGCCAAGGGCATTCCTCTCTCGATTATTCTGGAGGAAATGGGGCCTGTCAGGTGTCTGATTTGCATCCAGATCCAGGTGATTTGGCTCCAGAGACAGGTGAAGGTGAACAGGACACCCGGGCAGCTGGAGAAGCTCTGTCATCTCCCTCTCAGGCCTCAGGAGTGGCACCAGGATGGAGCCACGGGAAGGGGGAGCCCTGAGGTGTGGAGAATGAAACTCAGCTGCCTGTCTGTTTCTCCCTGCTGCCTGGGGATGCCACGCCAGAGGAATTTTTAGTGGAGGGACCAGCTCTAGCCAGCATTGTCTGTCACTTGGCTGGAGGTGGGACAGAGCCAGGGGGAGCCCCCGTGTCGGTGCTGAGGTTCCCAGCATTTTGGGGGATGCACCGAGGTTTGGGCATCACCCAGGCTCTCCTGCCTGCCTTGGGGCACAGGAGAGGCAGTCCTGTGCTGAGCAGCACAGCAATCAGTAGGATTTTTCCACGTCTCCCCCATATTAATTTTTTACTGCCTTCTTTGAGACCTTTCAATCTATTTCTCAGCGGTTGCTCTCCGATTCTCCCTTCCCCCTTCAAATCTCAGTGTCACCAGCGGGAATTCCTCTCGGGTTTGTAGAAAACAAACTGCAAACGAGCTACGAAATATTTTCCTTTCGCAGAAAAAGGGGGAAGGGCAAGCAAAAGTTAAACGTGATTTTCTATAGCGGCCTCATTTAGAGTGCCGAGTTCTGCCCATTGTGTGAAACGCAGCTCGTGTACCCCAGGAGGAGAGCTGGAAGCTGCACTTGGGGCTGGGTGGAGCTGTTTGGGTTTGGAGATCACGCTATGTAATTGCATGGCAAAGGGGAGCCTGCCCTTGTGGTTACCAGCTCCAAATGGGAATGGGATGGACGGCCAAGCTTTTCACAGGCGTTGTAAATTGTCTTTCCACAAACCAACTTCCAGGAATAACAGCATGCTTTTCTAAACGATGCTTGTTTGCTCTCTGCACCCTATGCAGCCCTCCCCCTTTCCTGCTCTGCTTTTTATTCTTTTTATTCATTCAAGTGATGAAAACTCGGGGAATATTTTGGTGACTTTCGCAGACATTTGTGATTTTTCCTCCTGAACTGCCAAAGTAAAAGTTGGCCCAGACCAGCCAAGGCACTTCCACAGGGATTTGAGGATGGTAAATCAGAGAGAGAGGCAACAGCACAGTGAAACCCTGGTTAGGAATTACAATGCCATTTCCCCCCCTCGCAACGAACGGAAAGACAGAAATAACTCCAGGAAAGACTTTCCTGCCTCCGCAAAGCCCGCTGGAATTCGCGGCAAACCCAGAGCCCTTCTCCCCTCTGCCGCTCGCGCACGCTCCGCGCTTGGCTCGAGGGAGAGTCCCTGACACGAGACCTCGGCGCTTTATCTGATAGGAGAAGCGCAGCAGCTGCTGGATGTGCCTTGCAGGAACAGCCCACCTAAGTCGTGTGAAAAGCGGGGCTCTGGGGGGGCAGCATCCTGCGGACTCCGGCTCTGAATCATCTCTGGAGCTGTTCCTGAGCGGGCCATGCTCGCACTGTGGCCGTCTGCAGCCCAGAGCTGAACGTGGGGTTAGCAGCAGCTCAGCCCCGTGCTGCAGACAGGGCACTGCCATCCCTCCCAGCATAAGGACAGGGTCTCTCCAAGGGGCTCCTCCACCTCTGTCCCAACACCAGGTGGCTGCAGAAAAGCGTCCTGCTGGGTGTGGCTCGTTGTATGGGATCTTCTTGGGGACGTTGGGGTTAGTTCTGGCTCGTTGGTCGCTGCAGTGACAGGAGATGCTCTAGAGCGACACTGGACCTTGACACCAGAGGCTTGTGTGGGCAGGAGCTGGCAGCTGAGCAAGGGCTGGAATCTACATCTTCTCCTGACTCTGCCACCTGCTGAAGGGAGCCTGCACAGGGCAGCAGTTAATGGGTCTAAGTAGGTCAGGGAGCCTGCACAGGGCAGCAGTTAATGGGTCTAAGTAGGTCAGGGAGTCTGCACAGGGCAGCAGTTAATGGGTCTGTTCTAATCTAGAACAGACAAGGAGGCCGTGGTGCTGAAAAGAGGAGTTTCATCTTGCAGAGAGATAATTGGGTGGGATTCCTCAAGGAGGCATTGAGATCCTGTACTTTTAAATTACTTTAAGTCACGGTTTTGCCGCCAAAGGAGGGATCGCGCTGGAGAAGCCTGCGCTGAGTGAAAAAGTAAATGAAGGCTCAAAGGTGCAGTCGAAGCTCAAGAGGAACATCACCTCCCCGGAGGTGAGGGAGGAAGAGTCTGTCGCTCCAGGCAGGACTTGGGCACTCCAGCTGTGAGGGGTTGTCAAGGGGATAAACTCTGGGTGGAGACAGAGCTGCTGGAACCGCAGCACACGCCTGTCACAGGGCAATCTAGTCACAAACACAAAAGGGTGGAAGGTGTTTTCCAGGCCCTGGTGCCACAAAGGGACTGAAATCAAACAAAATGTTGGGTGGGCGTCGTATCCCGTGAATCCCAGACAGGGAAGGTGCTGTGCTCCCGAGGAAATGGAGCACAGGGCTGAGGCTGGGCTGTCGCACACACAGCAGGTCACGCTGGTCACGCTGGCCTTGGACAGTCCCCGGGGCAGATGAACAGTGAACCAGCAGTCACATTTTCGTGATAAAAACACCCAAAACCAGCTGCTGTGGGTGGCGGGGGTCTGGGTCAGATTCTCCCCTAAAGTCAGGCCCTGGCAAGCGGGACTGTCCTCCTCGGTTAACCCTTTATTTCAGGGAGTTCACGGGTAGGAAAATGCTGCCAGGAGCAAGGGTTTGCTGGAACCAGACCCAATCTGGGGGCATGATGGTGGCATGGGACAGATCTCACAAGGGAGCCCTTATAGGTGTGATTTTGAGCTGTTCTTTGAAATTCAGAAACCAAGAAACTTGCATAGTTCTAGAGAAGCTTCTCCCGTACTCATGGATCTTTGGCACACAGGGCTTTAAATAAAGTCAGCTAAGACCAAACTGGGTGATCAGAACCTTCTCAGAGGTGGTGACGGTGCCCACGACACCTGGTGCTGCTTGGGGCAGGGGAAGAGCCCACGAGGAGAAGCCCAGCCCAGCAGTGCGGGGCGCAGGGTGAGGAGGGTGTCAGTGCCCCCCTGCACAGACCCCCCAGCTCCCCAGCCACGTGCAGCCACATCGCTCTCCCCTCTGCTGAACGAGGCAAAACATTGGCTGGGGGCTGGGGACTGGCAGCTTCCTATTCTCTGGTGAATTGCCCTGCCTGAAGATCCAGCCCTGTGCACGTTTCCATTTCCATACCCACCGCTGTAACATCAGGTCCTGGGAATGCTCCCCCCTCCTGCACTCTTTCGGGGGGTATCGATGTTTCCAGTTACTGTGGGGTTTTTTGCCCTCGCTGAAGAATTTTACAAATTGTTTGTTTATTGTGTCAATCTCCGCCTTTGTGAGCAGAAGAGGGAGCATCTGGAGAGCATCACGCACTCTTGGCATGGGTGCTCCTGGGAGGCTGAGCTCTCCCCAGCGTGAGAGCAGCAGCCCATCCCCGCTCCCCAAACCCCCATCCCATCCTCAGATGGGGTCGTGCCTGAGCACATCACCCTGCTCCCAGCTGTGCCAGGGCAGTGCCAGGCTGCAGGGGCAGCCACGATGGAGAATCAACCCCCCTGCCCCAGCCCACATGAATTCACCTGCCTGCTTCACAGCCGAGCAGTGTCCCCTGATATCCAGCTCTCCTGGAATCAGCCTGGCTGATGCTGGAGATAAAGAATCCTCTCTCCGTGTGTGCCAAAGCAAGGCAAGGCTGCTGTGCCCACCCACCCTGGGGACTCAGCAGAGCAGCAGCCAGCAGCCACGGCGCTGAGGCGAGCGGCAGCTTCACCTCCGTGAAGAATTTTCCATCACAGTAGAGTTTCACTGGGGGGGAAAAAAATGAACTTGTGGATTAATCGAGAGGAAAAATGTCACACAGGAATGCACCAGTTTGAGTTTAAGTCTTATCTGAGAAGGTCAGGGGTGCTGGGGAGGGATTGTCTCCTGGAGGCAGGGGCAGACCACCCTGCAGTGGCCCATCACCTACTGGTCGGGTCACAGCTGGGAGGGGGACAGCGAAGCAGAGACCCAGCTCCAGTCCCCTGTGACCCCAGGACAAGCACATGCCTTTCCTGTCCTGCTGGAGCTGCTCAGTTGTGTCTAGTTAATTAATATTCATTAAGTCAAAGGGAAAGTTGGATTGCAGTCTGCTCGTTAAGGTACTGACCCGGGCTCAAGTTCAAGTGATTATTCCTTTATTTATGCTGTGGAGAGCTGCAGTGGGACAGGCCGTACAAACATGCTGGTCTAGAGCTCAGCTGGGGTCTGGGACACTTCCAGCCAAGTCCTCCCCTCTGCCAACACTGGAGAAGACCTTGGTCCTCCTTCCCACACCCCAGCTGGTCTCGTGCCATGGCAATCCATCCGGGAACGTCTTTGGTTTTTCATGGAAATTTCTCGAGTTTTTGGGTTGATCCTGGTGTGCGGTGGGAACATTTTCTGATGCTTTTAGAGGTTTTGTTGGAACGGTGAGGATCTCCCTGCCCAGCACTGCGGCCAGGCCGGGCTGCTGCCGGCTTGGCAGCCAAGGGAGTGCTCAGGGCTCCTCGTGTGACGTTTGCAGCAAGCAATGGCACAGCCTTGCAGCAGTGCCTGACACGGTGGGGAGGCTCATCCCTTCCTGGGAACTGCTGCTTCCAGCCTGGGAGCTCAGCTGAGCTCAGGGGGGCTGGCACTGCAGCCAGTCCTGGTGGTTTGGGGTCACCTGGGTTGGCAGAAAGAGCACAGAATGGGTTGGGCTGGAAGGGACCTCAAAGCTCTTCCAGTGCCACCCCTGCCATGGCAGAGACACCTCCCACTGTCCCACATTGCTCCCAGCCCTGTCCAGCCTGGCCTTGGGCACTGCCAGGGATCCAGGGGCAGCCACAGCTGCTCTGGGCACCCTGTGCCAGGGCCTCCCCACCCTCACAGGGGAGGATTTCTTCCTAACACCCCACCTAACCCTGCCCTCTGTCAGTGTAAACCCATTCCCCCTTGTCCTGTCCCTCCATCCCTTGTCAACAGTCTCTCCTCCTATTTCTCATAGCCCCTTCAGGCACTGGAAAGCCACAATTAGGTCACCCTGAAACTTCTCCAGGCTGAACAATCCCAGCTCCCCCAGCCTTTCCTCACAGGAGAGGTGCTCGATGCCCACAGAGGGATCTCCAGGGCTTGAGGACCAAGTGCACCCTTCCTGTGCCCTGGTGCTCAGCGTGGGGCAGGGCAGGGCTGGGCTGGGCAGGGCAGGGCAGGGCTGGGCAGGGCTCTCACAGTGCCACAGCAGCCTTGGCTCCCTTGCTGGGACAACACGAGGCCACCTGTCTGTGCCACAGGACACTGCTGCCTCCTGCAGAGGATGGAAATGGAAGCTCTGGCCCTCTCCAGAGCTTTGTGTGAAGTCTGGGACTCTCTGCCCCTGTCAGGGGTGCTGGCTGGCTGTCACTCAGGCAGAACAGAGGTTACCACCAACACGGGCATCTAAACCCACCAGTCTCCATTCTGGCTGACCCCAGAAATACCCTGGGACCCCATCTGGCCTTGGGCCCAGCTCAGGCTGGGAGCACTGGTTTGGCAGGGAGAGGGCTCATTCCTGTGCCCCAGCCTGACAGCAAGGCCTCCCCATGGGCAGGGCTGGCAGGGAGCTGGGGGTGTTCAGCCTGGAGGAGGCTCAGGGGAGACCTCATCACTCTCTACAAGTCCCTGACACGAGGGTGCAGCCGGGGGGAACAGGCTCTGCTCGCAGGCAGCCAGCACTAGGACAAGAGGACACAGCCTTAAACTGTGCCAGGGGAGGTTCAGGTTGGGCATCAGGAAGAATTTCTTCACAGAAGGGGTGGTTGGGCATTGGAATGGGCTGCCCAAGGGAGGTGGTGGGGTCACCGTCCCTGGAGGTGTTTAACAAAGCCTGGGTGTGGCACTCAGTGCCATGGTCTGGGTGACAAGGAGGTGTTGGGTCGCAGGGTGGATTTGATGATCTCAAAGGCCTTTTCCAGCCTGCTTCATTCTGTGATTCTGTGACATCAAGAGCAGCTGAAGAACCTCCCCGAGACGCTGCTCCAGCTTTAAGCGATCCATTTGCAGGTGTTCTATGGTCTGGTGGCTCCATACCCAGCACACTGCACCCAGTGCCAGGCAGAGAGTGGCACGGAGAGCTGAAGTTCAGCTCCATTGCAGGGATCTCCATGTGCTGAATCCGAGGCACATGCTGGAGAAGGCAGGAGGGTGGCTGCGTGTGCCCCGAGGTGGGCTCTGCACCACTCCCGTGTGCACAGACAGCCTGTGCCCTGCCAGGAGAGCTGCTCACACGTTTCTGCCAATTCATCTCAGTGGAAACTTTCCATAGTCTAAATTTGTTTAGAAAAAACGCTGAAATGAAACATTCTGCTGATGTCAAGATATTTGGCTTTTGCATTAGCTGGTGAAATGCCCTGATTTTTTGTTTTGACTTTTTGTTTCTATATCCTACTGCCTTTGTTATTCCAGTATACCTCATCAAAATAAGAAGTAAAACAAACAACAAAAAAAAAATTTCCAAACTGAATTACTTCAGCTGGCTCTAGTGCCATTCTTCAAATTACACGTGACCAGCCAGCTGAAAATTCGTTGTTTTCATCCTGATTAGAGAGAAAATCCAATCTCCAAAGGGCGTAGTTTTCTTTGGATTGGGATTATGACCCTGCCAGTCGAGCTGTGTGTGCACCTCATGTGCTGTGTCCCTGGGGCTGAGCTGGGAGGGGCAGCACGGGCAGAGGGGCCCCCATGGGTCAGTGCTGATGCTCTCAACAATCCCCCATCTCCTGCCGAAGCGACAGCTAGGGGGGCAGAATGAACTGTCAGCTCCACTGGTGGCCTCAGGCTGGGCCTGGGGAGGCTCAGGGTGGACATCAGCAGGAATTTCCCCATGGAAAGGGTGCTCAGGCCTTGGCAGGGGCTGCCCAGGGAGGTTTGGAGTGCCCATCCCTGGAGGTGTCCCAGGAATTCCTGGACGTGGCACTCAGGGCTGGGGACAAGGTGGGGATGGGGCACAGCTGGGACTGGGTGGTCTGGCAGGGCTTTTCCAACCTCAGTGATCCTGGGATTCTGTGATTTAGGGATTCTAACCTGGCTGAGGAAGGCTTACACACCCGCCCACCCCTTCCAGCTGCCAGGACTGGGTCACCATCACCCAGAGACAGCCTCTGGCCCCAAGCCTGTCCCACTGACGCCTCTCAGAGCTGGATTCTGTCCACTGAGCAGAAGTCATGTGTGGTTTCCTGCCAGGAAGGCCCAGAGCCTGTCTCCTGCCCCAGCCTGCATCCTGCAGCTGTGGGGGAAGCCCGTCCTGCCTGGAAGGTTTGGGCTTGTGTCCTTCACCAAAACGCTGCGTTCGTTTATCCACGTTCTGTCTGCGTGTCTTGGTGGCCCCAGCTGCTTCCAGAGGGCTGCAGGGAGCGAGCTGACAAGTCCTGCACGTAAAAGCTGAAGGCTGATGACCCCTACAGTCAGCCTGGGAAATTCACCCCGGCTCCAGCAGCTCCCACCGGCACCTCTGAGTGCCCACCCAGCCCCATCCCGGGATGCTGTCCGGCCAAGCTGCTCTCCCAGCCCTTCTCCACCTACAACGAGCATCCTGGCCCAGCCCAGCCCTCGCAGCTGGGTGGATTCCTCGGGATTTGGTGACACTCAGTCATCGCTGAGAGACTGAGAACAGCCCACGGGGACCCCTCGGCTGCCCTGGCTGTCCCTGGAAAGCAGAGTGACACAGCTCAGAGCTGGCAGCCCAGCTCCAAGGCAGGACAGGTCCAGGAGAGGGAAAGAGCACAGCAACTGCTGCTCACCCCCTCCTCAGCCTGGAGGGGCCTGATCCCACACCCAGGGATTGCAGAGAGGAGAGGAGGAACTCTGTGCTTGTGGCATTGCTGCAGGAGGTGCTCATCCTTCCCATACCCCCCAAAAGAGACCTCTCCATCACCCCGGGAGCACAGGAACCCCTCAGCAGCCAACGACCCCATGAAGACCAACTGGATTTTATCTGGGAAGCATTTGCTGGGGAGCCCCTGGCGTTACAAAAGCACAGACCACACACCAGCCATCCTCCAGCATTTATGTGTCTGCCAAAAAAACCCTCTTTGCTCAGAGTCGTCTTCTTGTTGGAAGGAGCAGGCCAGATCTGAGGGTAATTTTCTCATTAGCACGACGAGGAGCCCCACACCCTGCTGTCTGCCACCCCAGCTCAGAGAAAGGCCTAGAAATAAATCCCTGGGGTGCAGAGTGATCCCGTGACGTTCTTCTCTGTGCAACACAGACACTGAATCCTTGCACTGCTACCTCTTTATTTTCAGTAGCATGGCTCAGATGGGAGCGGAAGCAGCTTATCCATCCCATTTGCAGCAGGACTTTGATCCCACAGCCAGGGATTTTGGGGTTTGCCATCGCTTTGTGCACTGTGTGTCTGTGCGTGTCTCCCTTGTGAAAATGTGTTTGTGTAGTTTTGGAGGCACCTGTAGAGTTCATTGCTGCGTGGGCCGTGTTTAATCCAGGAGCCCCTGGGGCGGGGCTGCCTGAGGGAATGCTGCTGTTGCTGATGCTGTGTGAGAGCAGCCAGAGCGATGCTGAGCCCTGTGAACCAGCCCCCAGTGAGAGACAGGCCCTGCTCTGGACTGTGTCCCACGCAAACAGGCTGGACAGACAGGACCGTGGCTCTTGCCTTGTTTCTTAGGAGAGAACTGAAGGAAATCAGGAGACAAAAAAAAAAAAAAGCCTCGAATGTAAAGAAAACACGTTCTGCAGAAATAATTGTTTTTCCATTCAATCTTTCCAATTTTTGATCAAAGTGTGAATGGGCTGGAGCTGAAGTTTGGCCCCTCATAGTGCATCTCCTGGCAGATCAACCCCATCCCAATCCTCCTCCAAGGGCTGTCCCCCTGGCCAGCCTCACCCATGAGGCTCCTCGGCCAAGGGCAGCACAGGAGCTGGAGGTTGTGGTCATCAATTCCTTCCTGGGAATCTGAACTTTCAGTGAGAGTGAAGAAAAGGCTTCAAAACAGTTTCAGGGTGTGGTCCTGAGGGCCAGGCCAGCTCCCACAGGATGGTCTGACAGGGCTGGGAGCTGGCTCACCGTGAGAGACAAGTCAGGAGGTTTGGGAAAAGTTCAAGGTTGGGGCCAGGGCTCAGGTGGAGCAGGACAGAGCTGTAAAAGAGGCTGTTGGATGTGTGCTGCAGCCGTGGGCAGAATTTCATGTACTTTGGGCTCTCCTCCAGTCTGTGACCCCAAACCCCAGGTCAGGGTTATGAGAAGACTATTCCTCCCTTTCCAAGTGGTCCAACAGGGCAGGGAGCTCTGGCTGCTGGTGCCAGACCTGAGAGTGGCCCTGGTCCCTTCCCTTCGCTGACCAAGTCCCAAGGGCTGTGCAGGCACTGCTTGGCTGGCTGGACAGTGACCACGTGCCCGAGGAAGATCCCTTCGTGTTGGAGGGATGGCCCCAGCTGCACGGGGAGCGGCTCCTGGGGCCCCTCAGCTCCCCGTGGCTGGGGCACGGGGACATGGTGGCACCAGCACTGCAGGAACAATTTATTGTCTCCAGTGTCATTGTCAGACACAGGAAGGATGGAAAGCAGCTCGTCAGGGTGGTGGCACCAATGCCATTCACCACAGGCCATTTATCCGAGGGGGACACGGTCCCGGAGAGCTGGGAGGTTCACCTGAGGTGAAATTCCACCCGGCACCGGCAGCCACTGCCACCAGCACGGGCACAGCCCTGGCCCAGGCAGCATGGGAACGGAGCTGCCACCACTGTCCCCACCCACACTCGCAGGCCCACGCCCCAGGCTCGTCCCCTTCGTGCTGGGACGGCCACGGGCAGGCCGGGGTCTCGCTGAATCTGGCAGGAATTTTGCCCATGACATCAGCGCAGTGGAGACTTCTCATCGTTCTATTTGGAGAGATTATCTAGAGCGGCCCTTGGCAGCCCTGCACGGGTGGGATGCCAGATTTTTTCCCAAATTAGAGGTGAAATGTGCCAGTAGAAACGCAGTGAGAGCCAGGCTCTCTGCCTCCCGACAGGCAGGGTGCTGGCAAAGTGCTTATCAGGGCGGCATCCATCACTCCAGGGGAGCAGGGAGCTGCTGACACCTCAGCCAGCGCCTCGCTCCTGGCCCTGCACCTGCTCTGGCACCTGCCAAACCCTCCACGCCTCGGAGGGGATTCTTTTTGGAATGCCAAACATCCTCAGCACATCGGGCTGGGTGCTGATGAAGGGTGTTTGGCTTCCTCGCCTTTCCCAAGGCCTGGGTGCATGTTCACAAGGGAAAGGAGGGGAGTTTGGGGAGCCAACTGAGAAAAATGAAAAAAAAAAATATCCAGTAGAATACACCGGGAAATGGGTCTGAGATTTTCAGTGTCACCATAATTCTTCCCCCTTCAAGCTGTATTTTTTCCTCCCATTAAATGTCTAGGGCAAGGAAAGGTTTATGCTTTGAGGCCGTGTGGCCCAGGAGGACAGCTGGGTGCTCAGTGGGTCCTTGGTCTCAAGGCTCATCACAGGGCCTGAGTTTTGGGTTGAGCATTTTCCCTTGCATGCTGCTGTGCAGAGCACACAGAACTGGCTGGGTTTCCATGCTCATTATGGTTACAAAAGTGTCTAAATGAATAATTGGAGTTTGCATGCTTTATGTGCACAAATAAACTGTTAGAGGCACTTCAATGCAAAAGTGCTGTTTCATTAATTTGTCCTAATCTCATGTTTGAGTTTCTTTTTTTAATCTTATAATGTGACATCAGGTATTTCTGTGTACAAGGCATCACGTTGTTACCTTTTATACAGCAACCAGACAAGGTGGAAGTTGCTTTTTCACCTTTTGACCCAGAGAACGTTGAGGCTTTTACACATCAATTTAACGAGAATCAGAAGAAACTTCTCAGTGCTGACAATTCTGATGGTGTTCTTGTGCTTGCCTTCTTGCAGTCTGATTTACTGGTGCTCTGATCTGCCAGCACACAAGTCATTAATCCCCGCTGTAAATTAGTGTCAGGGAAAGTTCTGAACCGACCTGTGCACGTGTGTGAACCAGCATCCCTTCCAAATGTGCTGAACCCAGTGTTAACTCTTCCTTTCTCTCTGTCTCCACAATAAAGCCAGGCTTGTTTTGCAAGGGAAATGCTGAACACTCAGCCTGGAGCAGGGAATGGGAAGGTGCAAACCTCCTCCTCACAGATGTGAGAGCGTCATCGTCAGGTCCCCTCGGAAGGAGGGACCAGCACTCGCTGATCAAAAGCTGCAGAAGAAAGGCCCTGACAGGGATTTGGAAAGCGTTCGTAGGAATCCTCTGCAGAACCCTGCTGAGATCCCATCTCCTGTGAGAGCCAAACAAAATGACAAGGGACTGACAAGCCTAAAGGGCAGGAGAGCTAAAAGTGGGGGGAAAAGCTGACCAGAAAGGTCACTGCAAATAGGCAGATGCTTGGAGAACCAGGGAAGTGGAGGAGATGTAACTGCCTGGGGCAGCACAGCTGAGAGCCCCACAGTGAATTTAACTGGAGGAAAACGTGGGCTGGATATCAGTGAAATCCTGTCTCTTCTGGGCAGCAAGATCTATGGGAGCAGAGTGGTTTCCCAGGGGACAGAGCAAGCGCTCTATTGCTGGAGTAATTTAAAATTGGATGGGACAGAGTGCTTGGGAACAGGCTGCAGAGGCTAATTGTGGGGTTGGACTGTGTGAAAATCTGGCATGCATGGAAAAGAAAAGCTTGCTGCAGAGGGATTTGTCTGTTGATCAGTCAGTGGTACGAGGAGCAGAGGATACAGAGCAGGGGAGAGGATTTGGGTCTGGGGGAGATGAGCTGCACGGGGTGCTGGTCCCTGCTGAGCCCCAGAATCACTGAGAAGCTGGCAGTGCCCCGGGGTAGGGGCCAAGGGGCTCCGCTACTGCTCCTGCTACCCTGGAGAGAGGGTCTTTGCAGCCCCTCCGTTGCCCTCCTGGTGGGGTTTTGGCGTTTCTGTGCCAGGGAGGAGTTTGGAGGGGTTTCATTACCCGGGGAGAAGGTGTGATCTCTGTCCAGAGCTCAGCCTCCACCCAGCCCTGGCCACTGACGGACACAGGCACGGCCACTCCACTTTCCTGGCGGGTGTGTGGGCTGCTGTGGCACGCTGTCCCTCTGCCGGGATTCACGGTGCCGTGCCCGGCTCCTCTGACCTCTGCATTCTCCTTCCCAACACCACAACAAACAGCGGGGCTGGGAAGCGCCGGGGAGCTGCGGTGGCGGGTGCTGGTGGTGGCTGAGCCCCGGCCCTGCCTGGGACCTTGTCACAGCCCGAGCTGGAAGATGCTGGGAGATGTTTCCCATGCCCTCTGCCGGCGGCAGGGCTGTGTCCTTGCACCTGAAGCCGGGCTCGGGGCGGGCTCTGGGATGGGCGAGGCACCTCTGTACCCCACACTGGCACCGTCTGGGTCATCAGCGTGCGTTCAAACCATCGCATCCCTCACCCACGTGGGGACGGGCACTCTGTGCCATGGGGGTGAGACCCCTCACGGCCCTGCCCTGCCTGCTCTGGGCTGGACACAGAGCTCTGCCGTGGCATCTCCCCTCTGTGGTGGCCAACAGGAGAGCACCACACTGCCTGTGCCCTCATCTAGCCCACCATCCAAACCCAAAAGGTCTTCTGGTGTCTGCCAGGACACCAGAGCTTCGGGCTTGTTGGGGGAACTGGTAGCAGCGGAGTGGAGAGGGCACAGCCCTGCTGCCCCCTGACAAGCCCAAAGCTCCCTGGGGTCACCCTGCCCAGCTGCAGCCTGAGCAGCGACTTCCTCGCCCCCTCTCCCTGCAAGACAACCCCTCTGCCAGGCCCAGCAGAGTTAAAAATAGAGCCTTGCTTATGGAAAGTTCATGTTGGATAAGAGACTTAGCAGGACGCCGCCGAGATCCTCATCTGAGCGTAAATCAATCGCTGCGCTGCGGGCGGGGCCGCTGGGCAGGAGCAGGACAAGCCCCTGGCACGCGAGGTGTCCCCTCAAATCGAAACGAGATTTTGGTGACCTCTCCTCTTCACCAGAGGCGGGGTGGGGCAGCTGCCAGGCCGTGGCAGCCAGGCTCTGGTGGGACTGGCCGCCAGCGGGTGGACACGGCTGTAGAGCAGCGCTCTCCTCCTGTCCCGGGGCACAGGGGCCTGCCTGGGTGGGCCGTGGGTGACACCCTGCTGCTGCTGGGGTCCGTGGGTGCAGTGCCCACAGCCAGACCTTTGCGAGGTGGCACCGCCACGCTAGGGTCTGGCTGAGCCTGGCGCTAGGATGTGCGCCCGTGGGTTTCAGCATGGTCCTGGAAGGGGAAAAGTCTTTGTGTTGCTGTGCCAAGCGCTCTCCCCTCTGCGTGACAGCGTGGGTGGCTGGGGTGCAGTGGGAGAGGGGTTAAAGCAGCCTCCGGTGTGCTGGGGGCGGGGGCTGCAGCCACTAACAAGGAATAGTAATGAATGGAAAAAGTGAAGTGTTTTTTCCCTAAAGCAAACAGCCCGGTCAGATTAGAAGCTCGGAGTGCGCTTTACCCAACTATTAATACATTCCTCGCTCATCTCAAACTAAACAGCCACACTGAGCTCCAAGTTCATAAAAACAGCATCAAATCCATGAGAGCACAGAACATTTATAGTGTCAGCCAGTAAAGCTGCCTGCTGGAGGTGATGGTGCTCTGGCTCCCTGCCTGCCCAGAGGGACAGGCTGGGCCAAGCGGGAGGAAGGCTGGCAAAGGGACCCTCACCCTCCTCAGCAGGGACTGCTGCAGGACGGGAGGGAGCCAGGAGAAGCTCCTGCCGCTGCTGGAGTTGCCCTGCTTAGAAATGTTGTACCATGGCAAGCTGGCACTGCCAGGACATGGGGCTCGTGTTGGTGGCTGCCAGCACATGGGATCATCAGGGAATGTTGTACCATGGCAAGCTGGCACTGCCAGGACGTGGGGCTCGTGTTGGTGGCTGCCAGCACATGGGATCATCAGGGAATGCTGTACCATGGCAAGCTGGCACTGCCAGGATGTGGGGCTCATGTTGGTGGCTGCCAGCACGTGGGATCATCATCAGGGATGTCAGGTGGGCTGAGTCTTCCCAGTAAACACCCTGCAGGAATCCCCCCGAACCCCAGATGTCCGTGTTCATCTCCCCTCCCTCTCACAGGCCAGGGCAGAGCCTGGGTGACATCCCAGCATGGCACTGCCAGCGCAGAAACTTGGGCAGGTTCACACTTCCCTGTGCCCCCTAAGGGAGCAGAGGGAGCATCCCCTGCAGAGTGCTGGGGCAAGCAGCTGCTCCGGGGCCCTTGGAGCAGAGGAGATCCCTGCTCAGCTCTCCTTGCTGACAAGTGTGAGGCAGCAGCTGCTTCCCAGATCCCGCAGCTGTGCGATCCATCTGCAGCGCACGCCGCGTGCTGTGCCGGCTGCAGCCCCGTGTGCCACGGCCCAGGGAGGCTGCAGGGCAGGGCCGTGCATGGCAGCATCCCCTGTGCCCCCACAGCTGGGAAAAGGGGCAGGGACAGCAGCCAGGTGGGGCTTTGCCGGGACCTCGGGCTGGGCAGGGGGTGCACCCGGGGCTGTGAGCTCCCCTGTGCGTTCCTGGCCTCTGCGGCAGCTGCTGCAAGGCAGATGCAGGTGTTTGGTACCCGAGGTTTGGAGCAGAGGGGTCTGCAGGGACAAGGTGCAAAGCCTTTCCAGATTTGGCAGTTGGATGAACTCCAAAAAAATGGTGTCTAGTGGTGCTCTGCTTCTCACGGTGTCTTTCAGTTCTGGGAGAATTTCTTCCTGGAAAGAGGGTCAGGCGTTAGAGGGGAGGTGTCCCCATCCCTGGAGGCAGCCAAGGAAGGGCTGGAGGTGGCACTCAGTGCTCTGGGCTGGTGATGAGGTGGGGATTGGTCAAAGGCTGGACTCGATGATCTTGGAGAGCTTTTCCAACCTCAGTGACTCCATGATTTCCGTTGGACTGCTCTGTGCTCCGTGTTTTATCTGCTGGGCTGGGGTTGTTTAAGGTGACACAGCCTGGGGCAGATGCTCGCACTGGACATCACTTGAGGCCTGCAGATACCCAGAGAGAGCCAAACACAAAGTGTGCGTGAGCCAGTGTGCACGAGCCAGGATTATCCCAAACTCCCTCGAGGAGCACAGGGCTGTTGCTCCCTCAGTGGTATTGAGACCTCCTCCTGTGGCAGCTGGAGCTGGGCAGAAGGCTGCTGCTTTGAAGGAAGCTCTTATCCCTCTGCTTTGTCCTGCCTCAGCCTGAGAAAATGGAGTGGTTCTCAAAGAGCCCAGGGCTTGCTGGCCAGAGGGCTCAGTGGCCACATGGCTCCCCCGAGGCTCATCCCATCTGCTCAGGGGCTCAACCCCACCATGGGCAATGAGCCCGGCTGACTGGGCAGACCAGGAATGCCAAGGATGCAGTGCAGCAGCTGAGACAGATGCAGGGTTAATCCCAAACAGAATTGCTGGGAAGGAAAATAATTTCCCTCGGAAAACTGATTTTGGTTCTGCAGAGCAGCAAAGAGGATGGCTGTGGCACAAAGCTGAGCTCACGCGTCCTGCGGAGCGATGGAGTTTGCTTTGGTTCATTTTGTGCCCAGGGTCACATCTGCAGACCCTGGGTGAAGGGCACCGAGGGCCTGAGGTGGGGGGGGCCTCACACGTGGCTGGCAGAGCTCGGCACGAAACCCTCCTGGCTGGTGACACTCGCCAGGGCGCTGTTTGGGAATCTCACCGTCTGTGCCAGGGAACAAATGAGGCTTCCCCGGTGACAATTCCATACACATTTCTGAGCAATAACAGCGCAGCTCCTTCACCTTGCCAGGGGCTAGACCCACACTGCAAAGGTTTCTTCACAAAGCTCTTCACACCTAACAGAGAAAGATCCTATAAAACATTGCCAGGCCACAGGGCTCGTTCCAGAAAAGTGTTGCTCATTAAACCATCGGGGTGGCAGAGGAAGAGGCTCACCAGGGATGGGCTGATAAAGCGTGGCTCTGGGAGCTGCCTGACCTCGGTGCCGCGTTCTGCCCTTTTTTATCTTTCCCACACATTGCAAAAAGGCAGAGTCTGAAGCCAGGCTCTATATTCAGGCTGCTGTGCCAGCCATCTGGGCAGCACGAAACCCAGCTCTGCACGGCTCTGTCTGGCATCAGAGGATCGAAAGGTTATGTTATTGGTACATTTCTGCACATCCCAACCGTGAGTCATCATTTCCAGGAAGCCAAATGCTTACTTAGAGAGCCGTGATGCAAATTGTGTTCCCCAAATATTTTATTCTTAATGCAGCCCTGGACACCGAATCTGGGCACACAGTTTATGAACAGCTGATCTACAGCGAAAGGTTGAGGCGAGGGGTCAAAGCTGCCTGTGAGTTTAGCCTGATTTATGGGCAAAGTAATTTTGTTATGAAAAATAAGCATATAAAGTACTTGGATGCTGCAGTAAAACCATAAACAGTGCACTTTGCCTTCTGCAGACAAGAACTAATTGCAAATATGAAGCAAACAGCAAACGCAGAGATGTGCTTGCTTGTGTTTTATACTGAGGCAGCACTGCCAGTCCTTTATAATGCTAATTTTTGTTATTGTTATTATTATTGTTATTATTATTATCATTATTATTATTATTAATCTATTATTATTAATAATATAGTTTATTTAATAATAATATGTTAATAATAATATAATGTATTTAATAATAATAATACATTATTAATAATAATAAGGGTGAAATAGATTTTGACTGCGTGTGTTCTGAAACTCTCATGTCACCCTGTTCTCCAACACTAAAAATCAACATTGCTCCCCTAAGAGTTGAGAGAAAAAGCTCCCAAAAAGTCCAAATGCAAATACCCAAATGAAAGAAAGAAAAAAGGGGCAAACCTTCTCCAGAAATAAAGTTTCAAAGAAATGGAAACATTTTCAGCCTGGCTGTTTACAGGCCTGTCCGCTTAGCTGGGCTCTTTGCTCTCATGGCAGGGGCAGTCACCCTGCGCTGAGGTGGTGGCAGCAGGGACAGGAGGGAGCTGAGGTGTCCCTTGCCAGGGAGGGAGCGGGCTCTGTCCGTGCTGGGCAGCAGGGCAGGGTCCCAGGGCTGGCAGGGGAGCACAGCCTGACCCCAGTGCTGCAGAGGAGCCCCATGGAACACTGAGCATGGAATCACAAAATGGGTTGGGTTGGAAGGGACCTTTCTCATTCCTGGCAGGGACACCTCCCACTGTCCCCGGCTGCTCCCAGCCCCCTCCAGCCTGGCCTTGGGCACTGCCAGGGATCCAGGGGCAGCCACAGCTGCTCTGGGCACCCTGTGCCAGGGCCTCCCACCCTCTCAGACAGGAATTCCTTCCCAATATCCCATCCAGCCCTGCCCTCTGGCAGTGGGAAGCCATTCCCTGTGTCCTGTCCCTCCAGGCCTTGTCCCCAGTCCCTCTCCAGCTCTCCTGGAGCCCCTTTAGGCTTCCTCCTGGAAGGGGCTCCGAGCTCTCCCTGGAGCTTTCTCCTCTCCAGGTGAACACCCCCAGCTCTCCCAGCCTGTGGTACCTGAGTAGGAAATGCAGATGGAATGTGTCAGGGAGATTAAGCCCTTGTAGCTGAGACTTTCCAGCCTTTAAGCCAAGGGGACAAGATCTAGGCCCTCCTCCAAAAGCTTGTGTCCATAATTCAGAGCTGGAAAGCCCTGAAGTTTGTTTTTTTTTTTTTCAATTCTGGTTAAAGCTCCTGGGAGCTGCCAGCTTGGTGACACTGTTTGTAGCAAACACAAGAGCAGGACAGCCTGGTTTTAGCAGCCTGTGCCTGGCGAGGTGGGAGGCAATTCCCCTCCTTGAGGTGTCCTGGTGTGTGCAGGGTGTGGCTGGGCTGGAGAAAGAGGGCTCCCTGTCCCTGCCAGGGTCACCCAAGCTCTGGTTGTCTGCTGGGCAGGTCCTGGCCCAGGTGCTGAGCTGCAGCCACCCATGATGTGCCCATGGAGCTGCAGCCACCCATCGTGGGTCCATGGCTTTCCCCCAGCGTGGCCCTGGCACAGGCCCCTCTCTGGGCAGTCTGGGGCCAAGCACAGGTGAGGGAGGGACACTTCCCAGTGGGTGGGACAGAAGAGACCCTGGGTTTTGAGAGAAAGTGTTGAAGCTCCTGTGTGTAGACACAAACCACGTCACTGCAGTGGTCAAAGAACAGCCTAGGAACTTTTATTTACTCTTTATCCTGTTCAGAAAATGCAACCACATGTCCAGGCATCTCACCAGCCTCGTCCTCACTGGACATGTGGACAGACAGGCAGCTGGAGCAAAACCTGGCAGTGGCTGGGCTTATCTGCAATCACTGCGAGGAATAAATAACAGCGGTGCGATGTCCAGCCCACCCTGCCAGGCTGCTGCTCCTCATTCCCACGGAGCAGCTCTGGGACTCGGCAGCCCGATGTTTCTCAGAGCTGAGCTGAGCAGAGCTGGCTGAGGGGGTGGATAAGCCTGTTCTGTCTCCCTGGGATCCTCCGGGGTGTCTATTCTAAGGTTTGCTGTCGCAGACTCTGGGAATGGGCTGGGACGCTGCCTCTCGTGCTGCCGGCGGCCCCTGGGGACCTGCTCTTCCCAGGTTGAGTGGCCCTGGCCCGTGATGGGGGAAGATGCTGTTTGCTGGCACCTCTCAGCTTTCCTGAGGCTCTGGAAACCAGGCTCGGGCTCTGTTGTCCAGCCTCCTGCCCGGTTGGACGTCACCTCCCAGCTGTTTAAGCCGGGTCCTGGAGTCGCTGTGTGCCAGGAAGGCTCCACCAGCAGCGTGTGCAGCATTCCTCTGAGTGCTGGGGCTGGGGTTACTCATTGTCCCACTTACTCCAGGTGTGGAAAAGTCTGGAGGAACATGCTGCAGATTTTCCACAGCTGGATCCTGTCACTCCTTGATTCAGACACAAGGCTGAGAGTTTCTGAGACACATAAGTGTCTTTTCCTCTCATGCATGTTCTTTGAGGTCTTGTCAGAGAGGTTTTGCAGGGACTTTCTGGCTCCATCTCTCGTGGTGGTGGATCTGCTGGACCACAGAATCTCTCTGACTTCTGCAGTCACCCTCTGTTGGACCTTGCAGAGCTCATGACCCAAGAGAACTTCACCCAAAGAGCCAAATCCTTTTAGGACGGAAAGAGAAAAGAAAAGAAAAAGAAGCAAAATCTAACCCAAAGTCTAATTTTAAGAATGGGAACAAGATAAAAATACAAAAGTAGTTGAAAAGGAATTCAAAAGAAAAGCTAAAAGGGTAAAATATTTACAGAAGGCATAAAAACTGTTTAAAGACAAAGTATTAGAGGCTTGGAATAAATATATACAACTAATCTAGAATGTGCTAAAATATCCAGAAAAAAAAAATCTGCCATACTTTAGTAGTGAAAGAAGTTACAAGAAGAATGAGAGATTCATCAAAATTGAAATAATTTCCAAAGAAGGAAGATAGAATGGAGTACAAAGTATGTCTGTAAGATGTAATACCCATAATAAGGACAGGGC
Source organism: Oreocharis arfaki (assembly GCA_013398015.1). Taxonomy (NCBI): domain Eukaryota; kingdom Metazoa; phylum Chordata; class Aves; order Passeriformes; family Paramythiidae; genus Oreocharis; species Oreocharis arfaki. The sequence goes on from VZRR01006126.1 coordinate 45,838, forward strand.
AAAAATATTTTTAGGAAAAACTTGCTAAAAGCATAAAAGCCAATAATAAAACATTTCTCAAAGGATAAATAGTCGGAAGCTCATCAGAAAGTGTCCCTGGCACACATCTGTGTAGGGAAAGCCAGAAGAAGGTGAATGTTGCAGTGCAAGAGCTAAAGAGCCAAACTGCTGCTCGGTGGGAGGGAAGGAAATGTCCCACACTGAGCCCACCCTGCACACAAAGCCCCATCCCACAGCCAGGCAATCAGCAGGGTCAGTGACTGCTTCTCACAGAAATGTCTGACCTGGAGATGCTCTTGAGCACCAACTGGAGCTGAAAAAGGAGCCATTTGGGGAGATGGTTGGTGTGAAACCCAGCACCCCACAGCGAGGCACAGGCACTCGCAGCCCCAGGGATCATGAGCTCCCACCCTTCCCCATCCCTGTGCATCTCCCCACCTTCATGCCACCACTCCTGCAACACCACCGTGAGTTCTACCCGGTGTGGGAGCTTCCTGCCCCTCCTTGGTGACTTCTGGCTCTGCCCTCTGCCCTCTGGAACAGCCAGGCCCTGTGTGATCCCCCTTTTCCCATAGCGAAGGGCTTGAATGCTGTTCCCAGCAAGCCCTGTGGGTCCCCCCCTTTCCCTACCACGCTCCTCTGGTTCCTGTCACTGCGTGTCCCTCAGCTCCTGTGCCCAGTCCCACTGTCAGTGGTGCTGGCAAGGAGTGGCAGAGCACGGCCAGGCAGCTCCTTGGCAGCGTGCAGGGACACGGGGAAAGCTGTGCTGGGATCGGAGAGGTGCCGACAAGAGAGGGGCAAGTGGAGGGCGCCTGCTGTGGGCACCTCGTGTGACCCCAGGCTGGCTCTGCACATAAACAGGTACCAAACTGGTGTCAGCCTGGCCTCGAACTGGAATACCTCCTGTCCCAGCCAAGCCCAAACTGGAACAGAATGAAAAACATGCAGTGGTTGGACTCCCTGCTAACTGAGCGCTGGGCTCTGAATTAGCCATTACCGCTGGGGAAAGAAATCCGGGGCTCTTGGGCGAGATCATGGAAAACATCGGCTCAGTAGGGGGCAAGAAATGGAATCAGGTCTTGGGAATGATGAGGAGAGGAACTGGGAACAAACCAGAAAATGCAGTTCTGTTGTGGCAAGTCCACAGCATCCCCACACCCCGAGCTGGCTGGTATATCCCATGCTGTCTCCTCATCCTCGGGAGAGTTCAGAAAACCAGAAAAGGACTGAGCACAGGCGTCTAATGGGGCCCACAGGAACCATAAAATAGACAAGGGCTTTTGGGCTTCAGCAGGAGACATCTGGGTGGGGTGATGGGGCAGTGTAGCGCAGCCTGGAGCCGTCTGTGAGTGGTTGGGGACGATCAGTGTCTGCTTCCTTCTGTTCAGGAGCAAGGATGCAGTCCATGGAATTGTCAGGTGGCAGGTTTAACACAAACAAGAGGAAGCTCTTTTTCGCACAACTTGTAATTCATCACAGAACTCATTTCCGTGGGACAGTGTAAGGCCAGGGGTGTAACTGACCTCAAAAAGCGATTACATTCATGAAGAAAAACCATTGAGGCTGTTAAACACAAAGGCTTGGTGGCAGCCTCCTGCTCCCCAGATCTGAGGGCTGGGAATTGCATGGACAAGTGTCAGAGCAGAGATCCAACACCCATGACTGACCAGCAAGGAGAGGACACCCTGGCACAGGGGGATGGATATAGGGCTGACATAGCACAGCTTTTGTGTGCTCTCTCCCATTCCAAGCTGTCCTTGCCTGCCTAACTCTCAGCCTGAGGAGAATTAATTTCCATCTTGTCCTTCAGCTTTGGTCTTTTAAACATCCCAAAGACAGCCATGCCCATCAGAGAGAAACGAGCCTCTCCAGTGCAAGATTCCTTTGGCTGGCTGTACACGTGCCCATGCCCCAGACCTCTGCAGAGGAGCTGGAAAACCTCATCTTGCCAAGGTTTTGCCTGACCTTTCGTTCTGCACAAACAGGATGTCCTCGGGCCCTGGATGTCTATTAGGTGTACAGGAGTCATCCTCTCTCCTTAGCAACACATCTGTGAGGCCAAAACACAGATCCAGTCACGTGCTGGGAGCTCATAAGCAGACGTTAGGAGCCCGTGTTAGGATCTTCCCTCTGAGGTTGATGGAGGAGGAGGAATTAATCCCCAGAAGGATCCATTTTACCTGCCGAGGCCTTCAGGTGAGGTGAGTCTCTCTGCAGGAGCACACCTGCCACCTCCCTGCCATGGCATTGCTCGTGGTGCCTCTGAGCAGCTCGGAGCCCAGGCTGCAGAGAGCAACTGCAGAATTCGGGTTGGAAAAGACCTTGGAGATCATTGAGTCCAACCATAAACCTGACACCCGGGATGGCATCTGCTGCCCTTCCACTGGGGCAAATGCCACTCCCTGAGGCTGTGCCCTCGCAGTGCTCTGACAGGGGGGCTTGTGCTGGCATGGCTTGGGCACATGGAAATGTGTGTGTTGGGCACACCTCAAGTCTTGTGTCCAGTTCTGGGCCCCTCACTTCAAGAAAGACATTGATGTTCTGGAATACATCCAGAGAAGGGAATGGAGGTGGGGAAGAGTCTGGAGCACCAGGAGCGGCTGAGGGAGCTGGGAAAGGGGCTCAGCCTGGAGAAAAGGAGGCTCAGGGGGGACCTTGTGGCTCTGCACAACTCCCTGACNTGGAAAGGATGCTCAGGCCTTGGCAGGGGCTGCCCAGGGAGGTTTGGAGTGCCCCTCCCTGGAGGTGTCCAAGGGAGGGCTGGAGGTGGCACTCAGAGCTCTGGGCTGGGGACAAGGTGGGGATGGGGCACAGCTTGGACTGGATGGTCTGGGAGAGCTTTTCCAACCTCAGGGATCCTGGGATTCTGTGACTCTGTGTGTGTGTGTGTGTTGGTGACTACAGGACACCAGGGGAACCGCGGCGAGCCTCACATGCCCAGGAGCACACAGGAACACGTGCACCCCTCGCACCTGCTCCAGGCCCTCTGAACGGGCAGCGAGTCCCGTGGGGTGGCAAGTGACAGGGCAGCACCGGCCCTGGGCTGTCCCCAGCGCTGTAACCACACGTGATCAGTGCAAACACAGCCACGGCCAGGCACCCAGCTCCATGGAAACCAACACACACATCTTCCAAGGACATTCAGTTCACTGCCCTGTTTCCCATCCGCCCCCACATGGGTGAATATGTAAATAGAGGATATTCTTAGCAGAGAGGATTCCCAAGAAAATGCCACGTCTCCTTGATGCAAGCAAGGATTTAGCACACTGGCATGGGGAAGCACTGAGGTCTTCCTAGCGACACGAGAGCCGGAGCCTCTGACACTTGCCAGCCTGCCCAGGGATGGGGCGAGGGTTTGGGAATCTTCGCTCTGCTCTCTTCTTCTCCACACTGGTGAAACTAAAACGGGTACAGGTGGTGATGACATCTCTGAGCTGACCAGTGCTTAACTCCAGATCTGCTAGAGCTGGAGGCAATCTGGTCCCAGCACTTCTTGCTCCTACCTGGCATCAGTGGTGCCTTGGGGACCACAGGAACTTCCCCCATGGAGCAGATGAGGGCTGCAAGCAGAGCCAAGACCCAGACTTAGCTGGGCAGCAGCCAACGTCCTCTGACGTGACAACACTGCCAGCCTGCAGCAGGCAGATCCCCCAGGTGTGATGGAGGGCTGCACAAGGAGAGGTGCAGGGCAGGGAAGGGCTGCCTGCTCGCTTGCTCAGCCCCCTCGGCCAGGCACAGCAGCGGGGTTAGCACGGGCCAGGCTGGGACAGAGATGGCCGAATTTCAATCCCCCAAAATAGGGACCTTCCTTTCCCTTGGGGCCGCCATGCAGGGGGCAGAGCAATAAATTCCCCGGGCGAAAGGCATAACATGGGAGCTGTGAAATCTGGGCACGGTTTCTCTCAGCATGCCTGACGAACACAGACACACAACTCGGGCTTCTCTGATGTAACGGGGGCAGAGCTGGGCTGCACGAGCGCAGCAGCCTGTGGGGCACGAGGCCTCCTGGGCTGCTCGGGGCTGTGTCCCTTGTTCCTGGCAGTGAGTGGGGCTGGCTGGGCCCTCGGTGTGCAAGGAGGTTGTGGGGTTGGGGTCAGAGTGGTACCAGAGGATTTTGCAGCATTATTCTTCAAGCCCTGGCTCGCCCCACACCTGGGATTGCTGTGCTGAGCAGGCGTGTGCAGAGTCCACCCTGGCACTGAACGTGGTTTGGAAATGCAGTCAGGACCTGAGCATCCTTAAGGCAGCACGAGGTTCAGCTGGGGTTTAGCATAAAGAGCTTGATTGGCACGTGATACCACAAGAAGTAAACAAGGTTGTTTAAACAGCATCTTTATATCAATTTCTGCCCTGGCAGAGCAGGGCACTGAGGTCATTTCCAGCTCTGCCTCAAACCTGCCCATCCCACCCCACTCTGGCTGAGCTCTCCCCACGTGCAGAGGTGGTTGTGGGGCAGGAGAGGCTGTGCCTGGGAGCTGTGAGCTGCCAGTCCTGCCCTCAGCGTGGCTGGGATGGCTCTGACATGTCCCCCCTGTGTCCCACCTGAGCCCCCGAGCTGCAGCAGCCCTCTCCTCATGCCTCACCAGCTGTCCCACTGTTTGCAGTGTACGGGTCCATACAGCTCCGTGTGTGCTGCTTTTCAACCTCCTACGTAATGTTTAGTCACGTTTAATAACAATAAAACTCTCCTTCCCAGCTGCATTCTGGAAAATGGGGCTGATTTTACTAAAAACAATGAATGTGAATAGCTCATGGTCTTCTCGCATTACCCAGAGATTTATCACATCTCTTGCATAATTTAATCTCTGCATCAGTGGGACACAAATGTTTTACATTTCTTACATTTATGGGTAGACATCGAAAACATCTGTGCAGACCCAACACACAAAAACATCTGGAAGACATCTCTGCCTTTTTATGACATACATCTCCTGATCTTTTGTCTGGAACAAGTGTGCAGCTATCAGTAGTAGCTTTATGTGTCGGTTACTGGGCTTCCCGTTTGGGCTCTGACAGGCACAGGGGAAAATGTGATCAGCTCTGAATTTCAGCCCATTTCAGCAAGTGGGGAAGCAATTCAGGGAGCTTCCCACCCACCCACGCTGTGAGAATTTGGACCAGGATGAGAACAAGGCAGCCAGGGTTTGCTGCTAAGCTTGTGGACAGGACTGTTTCCCGAAGGTTCAGGCTTGGAGCTTTGCTGAGCTGCTGCTTTCCTCTCTGGAGGATCCCAGGCTGGTGCAGCGCTCGCCCCAGGATCAGACACGCTGCTCCTGTTTGTATCCCAGCCCCTCGGGAATGAGACAAGTGCTTTGTGCAGGTGGCATGGGAGGCAATAACGCCACCTGGAGATTCTTATCTCTCTCTAGTTTTTGTATGCTTGTAGCAGCGTGTCTGGGAGCTGCTGGCCGTGTCCAGGTGAGCAAAGGGGTCATGCCACGGCCTTGGGCAGTCAGCACAGCTGGGCAGGGTGAGCTGGGCTTCAGCAGCCTGTGCCCAGCTGTGGGGCAGTGCCTGTCACAGCCCAGCCACTCTGCCCAGTTTGAAGACAGGGAGATTCTTCTGGGGTGAATAAATGGAGTCGTCATTCCCAGAGATTTTAGGTCCTGCCGTTTGGCCCCAGGGCTGGGGAATGGGCCCCGGCTGGTTTTACTTGAGGAGTAAGGATAGAGCCATCGTGACCCCCAGGTGTGCTGGGGCTGTCCCTGTTTGCACTGGGGGTGTGGATGGGAACCTGCTGTGGTTGATGTGGTGAAGAGGATGATTTAAGAAGTTGTTCTTGCCAGCACGGGCATGAGGCAGAGCAGAGGCTGGTGGAAAGACCCAGAGAAGCGAATGAAGTGGCTTTGGGGCACTGAGTGGAGTGAGCCCAAGGGTGATGGGCTGTGTGGGATGGAGCAGAAGGTGTGTCCTCAGGAGAGCAGCGGGGATCCAGAGTGATAACCTGAAGAGAGTGAATAAAATACGTGGCTGACAGCTGATAAAGGGGAGGGAGTGTTCAGAAGGGCTTTGGGAGAGAATCACCACCAGCAGGGATGTGAGGAGGGAGTGGCACCTGGGGGAATTATCACGGCACGTGTGAGCAGCTGCCAGCACTGATCAGCTCTGGTGTGCTGATCAGAACCAACTGGTGGCTTTAGCAGAACCAACAGCTTGGTGAAACCGAGCAATGAAACTCTCCTCAAGTCTCTGCTCTAGCTCAGGCACCTGCCTGATGTCTGTGCTGTCCTTCAGAACTGGTCCAGTGCTGCCTGCTCACCGGGGCCGGGCTGGGGTGAGCAAAGGCAGCTCACCTTCTGCCTGCATGGACACCTGCAAACCACGGCTGGGGTAAACAAGCCCAGCTTGTGCAGCCAGGCACCAAAAGCTCTCATTTCTGAACCACTTGCCTGTGCCAGGAAGGAGTCATGGTCTCCTGCCCTGGGCTGCCAGTGGTATTTCTGCAGGGTGTCTGCCCCGGAGAGCTGCATGGGGACTGTGGCAGAGGGGAGCAGTGCCCCATCTTCCACCCTCCTCAGGCAGACAGCGGAGCCCTGGTGTCCTCACAGCCAGCCTTGGGTCCTGTAAAGGGATTTCCAGGGTGGCACAGGCTGCCTGGAGGGGTTGGTTGAGGTTAACTGTAACAGGGGCACGTGTCCCTCTTGGAAAATCGTGGAAATCTGGGCCCATCCTGTGGAATGCTGGGCGTGGGCAGGTCCCTGGCTCTTGCACCTGCTCGGGGCGGCGTGTGCAGCTCCTGGTGAGGAGCCCTAAGGCTCCTCCCTGTGCTGCCCTTTCCCGCACGCCCCTGCCCTCCACAGATCCATGTCCATGTGACATCTTGGGCTGGTGGTGTGCCCCGAGCCACCCAGCGAGGGGGAGAGGGTGGAGGAGAGCGCTGCACCACTGGGGGGGTGAAAACAGAGAGATGCCAAGTGTCACCCTTGTCTTTGCCAGCCGTGAGAGTCGAGGGACAGCAGTGACACCCTGTCAGCAGCCCAGGGCATGCTCGTGGCCCCTGGGTTTGTTTGGAAGTTCCTGAACTCTCATCACGGCTGGCACAGGGTGGGGGAAGGCAGCCAGCCCCTGCAGCCTGTGATGTCTCCCCTCGTCCCTGCTGCCAACAGCCTGGGCACGGTGGATTCATCCCTAGAAGGACTCCAGGCTGCCCATGACCACAGGGAGAGCCCCCCTGCCACAACGGGGTCTGCACCCTTTAAACTTGTGTGAAACGAGGGGGCTTCTCCCCCTGCACAGAGCTCAGGGGGGCTGGTGGCCCCAAAAACACCTGCCTGGCTTGTGTCAAACCAGACTGAGAGGGTTCAGCCCAACTCTCCCAGAGGTTCATGCTCTGGCCCCCCAAAGCCCCTGCCGGTTCGGGCAGGCCCACCAGCACTTCATGCTGCTTGTACAGGAGATCTGAAATGCTTCACATGAGTTTGGGTCTTTTTTATCATTAAAAAAACCCCCTCATAATGCAGCAATTTGAAGCTTTAAACAATGTGCCAGTGTGAGAAGAAAACCTGGGAAAGTTTTGCACAGTGGTGTACGTGGGAGTTCTTTCAACATCTTCAAATTTATACCTTTCTCATTTTTTAGTGAGCGAAATAACACCCAAAAAAGAAAAGTTTTGTGTTCTTGCAAGTTTAAATTTTAACAGATCTGTGTTTTCCAAAGCCAAAATGTTTTACTCAAATTTTGTGGATGAATTCCCCAACTTTTCTGATTGCCTGGGCACTTTCATTTGCCTGCACTCTGGTATTATATGGGATTGCATGAACAGATGTTATTTTTCCACGGGATGTGATGTGCAAACCCAGAATTCTGGAGATATAATCTGATCAAATGGCAGTGAATTTTCCCAAAGATAACTAGCTGGGAGCTCTTGCTCCAAAATGTAGTGGTTTGAACTTCTGAATGGTGGCTTTGAGGAGCTTTTCATCATGGATAAGGAAAAATATTTTTTCCCAAAGTCTGTTTCAAAGAATCACTGAGTCCTTGCAAAATCCTCGAGTGGAAGCAGACACCCTGGCAGTCAAACCCGGGGTTTGGCAATCTCTAAGCCGTGAAGGGTTTAAGCAGAGAATTGATCCACATTACCTGTCTGTGTTAATCACAAAGCTCGTTTTCCACGTTTTTTTGGTAATGCTTCAGAATTCCAGGATGGAAATAAGAAAGCAGCACAGTAGCTTTTTCCATCTTCCTGCACGAGCTGGGGGAGACACGCAGAGCACATCGTGACTTGGACAGCAAGGAGGCACTGACAGGGAAAGGAGAAATGTCCATCTCAAATCGTGCCTGATTCCAAGATGCTTTGCAGGAGTCGAGGCCAGGTTGGGCATCGCCAGGACGGGGAATGTGGTGGGGGAGATCCAGAGCAGCAGTGTGGGCCTGCTGCTGCTGCTGCTGCTGCTGCTGGGGGGCTACCGCTGACTGAGCCTTGCCACGGAACAATTCACCCTTGCAAACACCGCATTTGTTGGTAGCAGCAGGATCAGAGCCTCGGCTGTACCAGGAGAGGCTGCCTTGGGTGTCCTCCTCAGGCTGGGCCCGTGCCCGTGGGCTGGAGCAGGGCCCGGAGCTTTGGCAGGCCTCGGCCGTGATCCGACTCCCGAACCGCAGCTGTAAGATGACAAAAATTTACAGCCAAAACGCAGCCAAAACCCCAATAACGCCCTCCAAATCCTCACGCTGGCAGGTCAGGGTGACAAAGCAGCCGTCCTGTGGCCCTGCAGCGGGGGCTGTGGGGTGCGATGGTCCCCTGGTGCCATGAGCTGTGGGCAAAGGGAGGCTGGGGACGTGGCCATGGCAGCTTCCTGCAGAGATGGGGCCTCCGGGGCTTTGGGAGCTGGCAGGAGCGAGGTAGTCAGAACGGAGACTTGGCAGGAAAGGTCTGCAGGAGGAGAGCTCCCCGGGGGCAGCCACTGCTCCCCCCAGACACAATACTCCGCTGCTTCCAAGCACATTTTTCTCAGGCAGAGCTGGATAATCTACGGGAATGTTAAACACCAAAATGAGTAACAAGCTTGGCTGGAATTTCTCTGCAGGACAAGCAATGCTCTCGTGTTCCTCTCCAGGGGTGAGCAAGGAAGAGGTCAGTGTTCCCAAGTCACCCAAATGGCCCAAAACATCGTGAAAGTGCCTTGGACACTTTAGAGGTTGAAAAGTCTGAGGGAGAGGGCACTGGCAATGTCACATCTGTGCAAGAGTGAATGCACACCTTGCATTCCTGTCAGGAGCAGCAGTTCTTCTGCAAGGTGTGAAGATTGCTAAGCTGCCCTGCAGCTCACAGCTCTGGACAAGGATTTTGTGTCTCCAGTAACACTGGTCTGTCCAGGGGACAGCCAGGCCCTGTGCCAGGGCAGGGGGATCCTCAGCTGGAGGAGAGAAGGGTCACAGAATCACAGCCACAGAATGGGTCAGGCTGGAAGGGCCCTCAGTGGGTCCCATCTGGTGCCACCTCCCTGCTCCAGCAGGGCCATCCCAGAGCTCAGGGCACAGGGTGGTGTCCAGGCAGCTCTGGAATATCCCCAGGGACACACTCCACTCCTCTCTGGGCTCTGTTCAGGGCTGGGCAGAAGTTCTGCCTCCTGTGCAGGGGAATTGCTGGGCTCAGGCCCTGCCCGTTGCTCTGGTGCCATTGCTGGCAGAGCCTGGGCCCTGCTCGGAGCCCTCCCGCAGCCAGGGACAGCCAGGGACAGCCAGGGACAGCCAGGGACACCCTGGGACATCCAGGGACACCCAGGGACACCCAGGGACAGCCAGGGACCCCCAGGGACACCCAGGGACACCCACGGACACCCAGGGACAGCCATGGACACCCAGGGACAGCCAGGGACANCAGCTGGGGCTCCTCTCGAGGCTGAGCAGCCCCAGCTCCCTCAGCCTTTCCTGGGCACGGAGATGCTCCAGGCCCTTCCTCAGCTCTTCTGGACCCACTCCAGGAGCTCCCTGTCCCTGCTGTGCTGAGGATCCAGAGCCCCCTGCAGAGGGGCAGGAACATCGAGTGGATAGAGGGTCTCCTCTCTGGGACGCATCCTCTCAAAGAAATAGCTGTCCTCTCCCATGGGAGCAGAGGTTAGGCCTCCCAGCAACATGGTTCCTATCCCCATCCATGAAGTTCAGCAGGGATACTCCACATTCTGGATCCCAAAACGTTTGGGACACAGAACAGCACCACAGGTCACTCAGAAATGACCAGTTTCTGCTGCCAAAGTTGTAGCCACTGGTCCTCCCTTTCCACACTGCGGGACAAGCAGTGCCTGGTGCAGAGTGATGTCCCACCTGATGTCCTGGGGACGTGTCCCCAGCAGGGCATTTCTCCTCCTGAAGCAAAGGCAGTGCCCACAGTGCAGTGGGCAGCAGTGAGGGTGCAGGGCACCACACACCCAGGGCACAGGAGGCAGGTGAAGCACTGCTTGTGCAAACAGAGCCCCTGGTTTCCACAAATCCTGTGCCGAGGGTGGTTCCTGGGGACCTCAGATCCCCACGTGTGTCCACAGGAATTGGTGGCAGGACAGGATCCAGCACTGTAGTGGGGAGGAACATCCAGTCAAGGCCAAAAGCCTCCGGGGCTATGGGGAAGTTGTGTGGAATTAATTTTTCCTTTCACAAAAACATAGTGTTTTCATCTTTATAATAAAGTGTTCCTGTTTGCATGGGAATGCAACAAGGGCTGTTTATTTATTTGCTCTTAATAACTGAGAACTGTTTACTTCCAAAGTGTTCTCCTGGTTTTCTTCCACGAAAATCCTCCCAAGAGGTCAAGGGAAGAAAGATGAGGTGTTTGTTTTTTCATTAAAATTTCTCCTTTGGCAAAAACACCTCCCTCCAGTAAGGAACAAAATAAGTGCTCAGAGCTGGGGATCAGTGCTGTGTGACAGATCTCTCCAGTGCCCAGAGGAGCTGCAGGCATTTGCAAATGAGCAACAATTCCCAGGTTGGGGACTTGTTCAGGGCACTGGGACCAGCGTGTCGAGGTTGTTCGTGCTCTGAGCTGCTCCAGGAAACCTCCCTCGGATTCCTGGCGCGGGCCTGGGCTCTGTGATCTGGCATTGACCCCCCAAAAGGCACATGGAGGCTCATTATCATTCGCTGACCCAACTCCTGTTTTCATTCCTCATGACAGAAATCTGCACAGTGTTTAATGCAAACAGAGGAAACACATTTATTGCCCTTTCTAAAAAATTCTGGTGTCTCAAAGCCACGGTCAGAAAGCTGCAGTGACTGAATTCTTCTCTCTCTGCACACCCAGCTCTGAATACTTTGTGCTCTCTGCTTAGGAAAACATCTCACAAAGTTCTGCCCAGGAGGTATTTCTCTTACACGTTCTGGACCTTCACTGAGGGGCTGCAGGGCTCAGTTTAAGGTCAGTTGTACTGTCTGCTTACAGGAACAGCCAGTTCTGTGCAGGAAACTCTGGTCCTGCTGTAATTCTCCCATACAGAAACCAGATTTGACAGTTATCTTGATCTCCTCGTGGGCTTAGCCACATGAGTGGGTCTCAGCTGACCTGCACGGCCACGGGGCCGTCCTCAGCCACCCCCCCAGCAAATGTGTGCTTCACCATCTTTGAAAAGAGTAAATAATCATTGCAGCACAACTGAAGAGAATTTTGTAGTGTGCCAAACCTGCCCCCAGTGAGACCTTAAAGCCCCTTCCAGTGGTTAAAGGGACTCCAGGAGAGCTGGAGAGGGACTGGGGACAAGGGATAGAGGGACAGGACACAGGGAATGGCTTCCCAGTGCCAGAGGGCAGGGATGGATGGGATATTGGGAAGGAATTCCCACCTGTGAGGGTGGAAGGCCCTGGCACAGGGTGCCCAGAGAAGCTGTGGCTGCCCCTGGATCCCTGGCAGTGCCCAAGGCCAGGCTGGACATTGGGGCTGGAGCAGCCTGGGACAGTGGGAGGGGTCCCTGCACATGGTGAAATGAGATGAGCTTTAAGGTCCCTTAAGGGGGAGGTGCTGTTCCAGAGTGCAAAAAGTTCCAAAATAAGACTTCTCTTGTTTTTAAACACCAGCAAAGTGGGTTCAGTTCTAATCTTACACCAATTTTACCCTGATTTAATGCCACTCACTGGTATGGGGTTAGGCTTCATAGGCTCAGGTGAGATCAGGATGTGATCCAGCCCACACAGACTGTGGGACATCCTCTGCCCTGGCAGGAGTTCAGCCAAAGGGGACCCTGGCCACGGTGTCATTTGCCCTGCCATGTGCTGGCACAGAGCTTGGGACCAGCCCCACTGATTTGCAATCTGAGCAGATGTGAAAGGAAAAGCCCATTATTTTAATCAAATTAGAGCTCTGTGCATTGCTGCTTAGAGCAGCCCGAAGGATAACACATTGTTCTGAGGGCACTTCACTGCCACGAGTGCTGTGACCTGGTAAATCACGTCAGGAAACCCATTCTGAGCAGCTTCAAACACAGCTGTCATCTTTAAGGGTTTGTCATTTCCAGCTGATCACAGCAGAGTGCTTTACACTTGCATCCTTCCAGAAACTGAGAAACTGAAAGAGTGTTTACGAGAGCATGGAGTGACAGGACAAACTGCCAGAAGGGAGGTGTGAATTAAATATTGGGAAGGAATTGTTCTCTGTGAGGGAAGTGAGGCCCTGGCACAGGGTGCCCAGAGCAGCTGTGGCTGCCCCTGGATCCCTGGCAGTGCCCAAGGCCAGGCTGGACATTGGGGCTTGGAGCAGCCTGGGACAGTGGGAGGGGTCCCTGCCATGGCAGGGGTGGCACTGGGTGGGATTTAGGGTCCCTTCCAACCCAACCCATTCTATGATTCTGTGATTCTATAAAATACTATCTGTGATTCTATAAAATACTAAAATACTATCCAGCGTGTCAGTACACCTCACATTTTCTGGAGCTGTCAGGGCCACTCAGCCACTTCCCCAAATGCTGCAAAATTGGGAATTTGGCAGTGAGTTGGTGTCCCTGATAAACCCAGGCTGACACAGCTCTGCTTTTAGCTGCACAAACGAAACTCTAGAACTTGTGGAAGAAAACAAGTTAAAAGTCAGGTGAACAACGACTTCCTGTAGCTCCAAGATGTTTGCAGGACAGGGTGGAAGCAAGAATTTCCGATGGATACAGGTGTGTGCTGCAGAGGCTGCTCAGGGCTCGCCTTTTCCCCAGACCACCCCAATGCTCCCGTGCCTGCAGGATCCCTGGAAATTTGTAGGAGCCTGGTAAAGACCCCTGCCTCATGAGCTCAGGGCTATCTGCTCTCTCCAGCTGACTCTCCAAGGGGCAGTCTGACAGTGATGGGCAGCACATCGAGGCTCTGTTGCTTACAGAGCACACAGCTCAAAATCCCCACTCTTCAGTTAAGTGAATTGTGTATCTTACCAGGACTGCTGATGAAATAAAGTGCTGTCATGCTGAGAATGGCTTCACAGCCTTACCCTGTCCTCAACATAAAGATTAAGGGAAGAAGTTCTGGTTCAAGTGTTTGAGTGCCTGTATAATTGAATTTCATGCTCGTTCATTCCCTCTGAAGTGGTGTACACAGGCAGTCACTTGAAAGGGGGAAAATCTTGTTCAAACCCTCTGTGAACTTTCCTACATTCAGTGAGATTTTTAGTAGTGGGTAAATCCTGCTCAGACCCCTTTGACCACGGGATGTTGATGAGAAAGAGCTTCTTTTCATAGGTGATTCTGGGGACAATCGTTCCATCCAAATGACCTGAGATGTTTTCCTAGAACCAATATCGTGAGTTAAAAGGAGGTGTGCAAGGAGAGATCACCAGCCTGCCTTGCCTGCTGCAATCACAGAATGTCCTGAGCTGGGAGGGACCCACAGGGGTCATCAGTCCACTCCAGGCCCTGCACACACACCCCAACAACCCCACCCTGGGCATCCCTGGAGCTCTGGCAGCCTCGGGCTGTGCCCATTCCCTGGGGAGCCTGGGCAGTGCCCAGCACCTTCTGGGGGAAGAACCTTTCCCTGCTCTCCAGCCTGAGCCTGCCCTGGCACAGCTGCATGCACGTGCCAGAAATGATGAAGGCATATAAATGAATTGCATTTGTTTCCTGTAGCTGAGTAAGTAACAGAATCAGACCCATGCACAGGTGTCCTGTGCCTGCCTGGCCCTTGTGAGAAGCTTCAATGTGCTCACATCAAAGCTCCCGAGCAAGCATCAATATTCCTGTTATTTGCAATTGTAGTGTACCAAACCCCCTGTAACCTGCACCTGGATCCCTGAGGGGGTACCTGTGATGGCACCCGTGGGCCACGTGTGGGCTTTGTGACACCATAGCGCTTTGGGGACACCAGGAGCTCCATGTGCGAGGTGTCCCTCTGCGGCAGCCCGGTGTCTGCTCCGTGTCAGGCACTAGGAAGCTGCAGGGGCAGGTTTTTGTACATCAGGAGCTCTACATGGAGCCGGTAGATTGGTGGTGACTGGGGAGATGCTCATACACTAATTAATCACCTTCCTGGTCAGTTGTCAGGACCATTGATTGTCTTGGCCCTGGCGGCCAGTGGGATGAGGTTGATCCCCTGTTGTCTGTGGGTGTCTGCAGCCTCAGAGAGAGTGACCTGAGCCCCACTGGTTGCACCTGCAGCGGGTTTGAAAGCTTGTTCTTGTCCCCAGTCTGTGCCCAGCATCATGGAAACAGGCTGCTCCATCAGGGAAAGGAGCCAGTAAAACCAGCGTGCAGGGTCACAGGGTGCCCTTCTCCCTTGTCCCTGTCACCAACAAGAGCTGCATTTGTAGCCCCAGGGCATCTCCCTGAGCCAAACTCTGGCTGCACAGTGCCCAGATGAGGCGAGGTCACCCCTCCTCGCTCGAGGATATCTCAGCACCCAGCAGTGCCAGCAGCGCTCGCTGGAGAGCCTGGCAGGGTCAGCAAGGCCCCGGCTGGAATCCATCCCACCCATGCCCACCCTAACAGCCCATTCCTGCCCCACCACCTGCACGGAGAGCAGTCCCTGGCCACCGCTCCAGGGGTGGAGCTGGTGCTCCCTGGAGAAAGGCAGAGCTTCTCTGCTCCAAGCGAGACTCAGAGCTGCGTTGTTGCCAGTGGACGTTGGAGCAGCACCCCTCTACACATGACATTTGTTTGTTCGAATGTAGCACAGCTCATGGGCTCTCTGGGAGCGTGCTGATGCTGTGACATTAAGCAGCCGATCACTCCTGTGCTTGGCTCAGTCCCGCTGGGATATGGCTCGTGCCCAGCACCTTCCCCAGCAAAGCGTGCTGGCATAAATATGTGAGTAATGCAGGTGACAGGCTCTGTGGCTCTGGCTGATTATCCCTTGCTTTTATGTAATTTATGCTCCGAAAGTAACCGTGCTCAATCCTGTCCGTGAATTTGATTCCTTTCATGTGGTTTTCTGCGCTAACGAGATTAAATCAGTTTCAATAGGCACCGTTTTAATGGAGATGATAAACTTTTATTGAACTCGAGCACATTAAAATGAAATGTAAGCAATAGGTGACTTTAGCATTAGTCTAGAGTCTCTTCCAATCTGGATCAAGCCAGCATACCTTCCCTGTTAAGCAACAGCCAGCACCCCAGCACGTTTTATGAGCTTCTAAAAGAGCCGAAAAATCCTTCCCCCCCGGCGCTTCCCTGTTTCAGTGCCGCCGGGGGCTGAGGTGGAGCAGGAATTGGAGCAGCTCCATGACCTGCTGGTGCAGCCACGGAACGAGGCATAAACACAACTAAGTACAGGACTTCACATCTCCTGCAAACAGGAAAGCAGGGGATGGGTAATTTGGTGTTTTACAGCAGCTTTGTCTGCTAATCCGTGATCTGTTTGGTCTGCCAGTAGGATTATTATGGTGGGTTTACTGAAGAAGTGCCAAAAATGATGTTAAATAAACTGTTTACACAATGTAACTAGAGGCTGAAAAGCTAAACAGAGAGTCCCAAACTCGGCCCCATCGCAGGTTTGAAGAAAAATAAACTCCTCAACACTTTCAACTGGACGCTGCTGCTCTGCAGAGGCTGCTCTGTTTGTTGAATATTAAAACATAAAATTAATGCGTTTCCCCCTCTTTCTGGGGCTCTTTCCAAAGGTCTCATGGCTGGAAACATGATCGGATCATTTTGAGCTCCTCGGCCGTCCTTGGAATTCGCTGTGATCATTTTAGTCGTTATAAAATGTTCAAGTTTCAGAATGGCTGCAGGAAAGCCCGTCATTCTTTAGGAGTGGGTTGTGCAACGTTATTCCCGAGAGGACAGGAAGAGCCAGCGCTGGCTCTGTGTTCTCCAAGGAATTATAAGGGACACCTGGGGGGCAGAAGTCCGTGGTGGTCTCCAGTGCAGCACATGTGGAGGGGAGTCATGAAAAATGTCATCTGCACCGGTGGGTGGGTGCTGTAGGAGAGATCTCCACCAATTAAAAGGACAATTTGGAGGCACACGAGAACTTTCTTCCCTTTCCTCCACTTTTGCCTGTCTTCTTCAAGGGCGTTTCGTTGCTGAGGAAGGAACTTGAGTGGAATTTGGGAAAATCAGTGGTGTCAGCTTTTTGGCCAGGGAATTGCATGGAAATCTCTCTTGAATTCTGAGTATTTCTGTTAGCCATGGCCTCCCCCCAGCAATCCAGGCAGTTTGTGCAGCACGTGGGATAAGCACGCAGTTCCTGCAGGGCCCATCGGTCACAGCCAGTGTTTCAGTCCTTGTTTTAGCGCCTGAGAGTGTGGATTTGTGGTTTTTATTTAGCTATGGTGACATGAACAGGGCATAACTGGCATTGGCAACAACTTCGGGGCCCCATCCAGGATGGGCCTTCGGTGCCTGTGTGGGGTTTGTGAGTAAAAAATTCTGTAGAGATCAAGGAACCTCACGTGTGCTGGACATCAGGGACAGAGGGGTGGGACAGTGTGTGCCTGGCATCTCTTGCACAGAGGTTGTGTTGATGTTCTCTGAGCACTTCCAAAGAGTGGGCAAAGAGGGATCAGTGACAGAGCTTGCACAGCCTTTCAGAATTCCCTTGTCAGAGGTGGCTGGAGTAGCTGGATCACCCACAGCACAGCCAGGGTTCACAACCTGGAGGCAGGATGGAAAATCCGACCTCTTTGTCCTGGCACAGACCTACAGGGCTGCCAGGTTTCCTGCTGGGTTCTCTCCTGTCAGCTGCCTTCATGGATTTTGTCCAAAAATGAGGGAGGTGCTGTGAAGGTGCAGTGTGAAAATGCCATTTGAACACGCCCGTGTGGTTTTGTTTAGCCTGATGTGTGTATGCTCCGTGAGAGAGATTTGGGCATATGAAGACACAATTTATTTATTTTTTCTATAGGAACCAGCTTTACTAATTGCACAATCTTACTTTGTTCGCTGAGATCCTGTGGTTAGATAAGGCCGAGCTGTGGTGACATTGCACACACAATCACGTAGGCACTGCAACACATGTTCAATATGTTTAAAAGTGAGGGGGAAAAAATTCAGTAATTAAATGCGATTTTCTTTTCCAAAAAAGACTGTAAAACCAGCAGACCTGTCTTTAGAGTGGTGCACAAAAGGTCACTACAGAGCCAGTGTCCCAAACACGGTGTGGGCAAGGGAGTCTCCTGCACTGCCTCGGCCACTTTATCACAATAAAGTGATTTATTCCACTGCCACAGAGGAATGTGGAGACCTGTGAGCCAGGCACTGCAGTGTCCAGCAGCCAGGAAGGACAGTGTCCCTGCCATCCACCCCAGGGACAAGGTGACAACATGGCACAGTGGGTTGGGGGTCAGGGGCAAGGTCACATCTCCCATGCGGGCAGTGGGGGAGCGCCGGGGGCTGCGATGCAGGGTGACCCCGCTGGTGTTGGTGTGGGCTGAGGGAGAGGGGCAGTCACTGGCTGCAGCCACAGGGGACAGCCCTGGCACAGCTCCGCATCAGGGGGCTCGAGAAAAGCTGCTTTTCAGACCCTTCTGTAGCGGGGTGGATTTGTCACGAGACACACAAGAGTAGAGACATAGACCCGAGACCAAAGACCCCTCCCCAAGCTGCCCTGCAGAGCTCTGAAGGAGAGGCTTCCCAGCAAAGCCTCAATAAGAAATCAAGTGTTTCCTCCTCGTTTTGCTTTTCAAAAGGACTGGACTTGCTGAAGCTGTCCCGAGTTATTCAGCTCCAAGGGTTAAAGTTTGGCAGTGTTGCAAGCAACCGAACAATGGGTCATATCATGGAAACTGTCAGGCAACCTTAAATATAGCTGTTATGATCTGCATAGTCTGCAATGCTCTGGAAACCAGGATGAGCAGCAAGGGGAAAAAATTCATAAAGCCCATGGAGTTGTTTAGGTTAGTCAGGAACAGAGAGCACTGCAGGGAGTGCAGAAAGCCAAAGGGCGCCCAGGGAAAGGGGCGGGCAGTGGGACGGCAGGAGCAGGGAAAGGAGCCCACTAGGAGGAAGAGTCGGATGGGCCAGGCTGGAATGATGTTGGGGAGGGGTGATGCTTGGTGTCTGGCTGGTTTTGGGAGTTTAATGGGTTTATCTGGCAGCAGCTGGTGACCCCTTTTCCCTCAGACCTTCTCCTCTGGCCACTCCAACACGCCCAGACACTGGAGAACTGGTTTGATGTTTGCACAAACCAATCTGACAGTGAGCCAGGAGTCAGGACCCAGGCTCAGCACTGATGTGGGGGTCCCACATCCTCACAGGGACCCTCACCCCTCACCAGGAGGGGCCGCAGCAGGCAGATGTCAGCTCCTTCCCCTGCAGCATCCCAAGTATCCCTTCCGAGATAGCCAGCAGACACAGCCTGAACTTGGAGCCCAGGAGCTTCAAAGTGAGTTGGAAACTATTTTATCACGGCAAGATCAGCGCAGGCTGCGGTGCAGGAAGCCAGTGGGGCTGGGGAGCTCTCTTACGGGAAACAACTCTTACTGTGCTGTCTGGGCGCGAGCCTGGCACGGGGAGGAGGCCTGAGGAGCGCTGAGCTATGCAGGAGGTCACACCCCACATCCCTCCGGCCTCCGGCTCTCCAGGCAGATGCTCAGCTGGAACGGTGTTACAGCCGAGGAGCCGGAGTGATTTATACCGCTGGAAGAGTTTTTTGTTTGCCTTCTTCCTCCCCGGTGCCCTGGTGTCCCTCCTTGTCCAACAGCACCCACAGGCAGCTGAAGGGCTACGGGAGCACCCAAGTGCCCCAGCCACGGTGATGGCCCAGCTCGGACACGTCACAGGGAATGGCACCTCATGGGACACGGCGGCCCCGCTGCCCCCTTGCAAGCACCAACGCAGCAGTTTCTCTGCCAGCTCATGACCTGCCATTTGCTGGCTGTGTCTTCAGAGCCCCTTGGGGACAAAACGCAGCTCTGGCTGGGTACAGAGTGACCTTGGGAGGGAGTTTTGGCCCCTGTCAGTGCCCTTCCTGTCCAGTCCTCCCAGAATCCCCACTCGTCTCCCCATGAGCTGTGCTCATTTCCCCACAGGCTCCTGTGACACCCCATGGCCCACACAGCCTCCCTTTCACCCATCTGCTCCCCTCATCTCTGACTGCCATCATGGCTGAGATCAGCATCCTGAATGCCAGGCAGGGACACGAGCTGCTCTTGGACAGACCCTCGCTCCTGAAATCACTGGAAAATTTGCAGGGACTGTTTGGGGCAGGTCTGTGCCAGGGGAGGGCTCCAAGGCACGGAGGGACACCCCCTGTGCTACATGGCACAGCGCTGACCTGAGTATTTCCACTGGCCTCTTCTTGACCATTTTTGGTCCCTTTCATTTGTTTTTGAATCTGTTCCTCCTCTTTGCCCAAGTTCTTTTGCGCTAATTGGGAACTGGCTCCTCTCGGGGTGGGAGGTCTGTCAGGACCGCCTTATGACAGATTTACTTTGTCTCTCTGTCTCTGCATTTTGGCAGTTTGGTTCTTCTGCAATGTTCTGGATTTGGATTTTGCTTCTCAGCGCTGATATCCTCACAATAGGCAGCCTATGGATTGAATAAATTAAAACATAACGAGCTGGAATGCAACTGGCAGCTCTGCAAGATCCCCATCAGCACAGCGGGGCTTGTTAGCGCACAGCTGAGCTGCGTCTCTGGGCAGGCACGAGCCCATGGCCGCAGCCGGGCTGCACGGGTGAGCCCATGGGATGTAGGTGTGCTGGACAGTGTGCTGGACAGTGTCCTGAGCCACAGCAAGGGGCTGACAGCTGGGAAGTGTCACCCAATATCAGATTCAGAAGGAGGACAAGTCTAGAAGGTAGATCCTCGTGCAAACCCAACGAGCTCTGGGTTCATCAATCCTCCTCTCCATGACTGGAGCCTCTCCTCCACCTCACTGCCATGTCACCAAAGTGCCACCAAAACCTTCTGCAGCCGGGTCCCTCCTGCAGCCCAGTGGCTCTGTGTTCATGCCAGCCTTGCCCCCTGGAGAGGGGTGCCTGTATGGTGTTTCCTGCTCACTTCAGCCGCAGAGGATCCATCCAGGGGCTGTATCTCTCTTTCCTGCTTCTGCTTTCCCTGCAAAATTTCTCCTTCCGTGAGCCCGAGCTCACCCAGGCTCATTTTGAAGCCAAAGGGGCTTTTGCTAACCCATTGCTAGTGTGGCTCAGCAATGTCAGCAAACGCAGTGGCCTCAGGGAGCCCCACTCCCTGTCCTGTGGCAGAGGTGACACACAGAACACCCGGCTGTGACGAGCAGCCAACAAACGGAAGAAAAGGAAACCGCGGGTGGCACTGAGTGTGGGAGTCCATGGCCAGCGTGGGATTGCAGGAATGTTCATCCCAGCTTGCGAGGCGTCAGGAGGAGATCCAAACCCAGGGAAGGCCCTTGAGAAACGGATACCATGCACACTGGGGCCAGAGCTGTGATGGGAACTCAGGCAGGGGGCAAGTGGGAAATAGGGAAGCAGGGTGGGAAAGCAGCTTGCTCTCCCTCCTGAGGATGCTGCCGCTCACTGCAAGCCAAGACCCACGAGCTGAGGGCAGCTCTGGCACCTCCCCTGCTGCCCTGGCCAGCCCCTGGCAGCTGCCAGTGGGAAGTGCTGTGGAGTGCATGGCACAGGTACTGTTTGCTTTGGGTCACACGCGCCCGTCAGCAGCACAACAGGAAAGAGAATGTGACACACACGCGAGGCAGAGCTCGCCCTCATTTCCTGACACGGCCCTGCTGGCCAGCACCTGTGCTTAATTAGGGCACACGCTCTCCCCAGTGCCTTCTGCAGTCGGCCAAAGGAGCAGGAGAAACACCAGCATGTCAGAAAAATCTGGGATGAACGGAGGAGGGGTCTGGTTGGGGTCTGCCCGGGAATGGTGAGAGGAGCAGATAAGCGATTTCTCCTGGAAGGAGAACAAGCAGGCTGAGGATAAGGGGCATTTTGCATGGACAAGCTCTGGCAGGGTGAAGGGCAGGAGGGTTTCAGAGGAGTGAAATGAAGAAACTACAGCAGAACAATTTCTCTGGGTACCCTGAGGTGTTCCAGGGCATTTTCCTTCTTGTTTCTCCTCAGTGTCTCACAATTATTGAGATTCTGTTGTTCTTTGAGATCTGGGCAAAAGCTGTGTCCTCTCTCCCTGAGGTCTGGGTACTCATCTTGCTCATGGGAAGAGAATTTCTGCACAGAACCCAGTTCACCTCCAAAACCAACCATGCTCCTCTTCCCAAGGTCAGACAATAGCAGGACCACAGCCAAAGTTTCCAGGATTGGTTTCTCATTTATTACTGCGGGATATATCTAAATCCTAACAGTGAGGCAGGGAACCATCAAACCTCACCAGTGCCCATATAATGCAAATTAATAACTGAAATAGGTGATTAAGTAAAGCCAGAGAGATGCTGGGGAGGGGGCTCAGAGATTCAGTGCTGGTTAGCCCAAGAAGGGATGTCATCTGGCTTGCCTTCCTGCACAGAGCAGGCCAGAGCCTTTCCCCCAGTGAGTACTTGCAGAGCACGTATTTTGGTGGTGGTTTTGTATTGATTTTTGAGTTGGCAATAAGAGGAACTCCTCCCACAGCCCTGGTTCAGTTGTTCCAGCGTGTTTCATTCTACATCAGATCTTCCAATTAACCTAACGATCAGCTTGATTAAATTATGGTAAATCAAGTAACATACCCATGTCATCTTCCTGGAAAGACATCAGTCTTGTTCAGCTCTGAACCTCCCAAATCAGCTCTCATTTGACTAGCTGTGTCTCTTCCAATCCTGTGGGGATTTGGGACTAGACACCCTGCTGAAGTCCCTCCAACCAACATTTATTTTCTTCTATTAATAGCTTGTCCTAGGAGAGTCAACCCTTTGCGTGGGCTTCAGCTTTTCTGGGGACCCCTCTGCTCAGCTCTGCTGCCAGAGCAGCACCCAGGATGGAACAGTCCAGCCCTTCCCTAAACCCAGCAGTGTGCACACCAACCCCACCCAGCCCCAGAGGGCAGAGGATGTCACACTTCAGAGTCCAACGACAGACCTGTGTGAAAAATTGGTTTCTTACATGCATTAAACATATAATTTGTTAGCTACTAACTATCTGTGTGAGGGAGACAGAGGAGCAGAGAGGGAGGATTTGTTTCAGAGGGCAAAGCTGACATGCTCCAGCTTAGTCCCAGCTGGACAGGCTACTGGAGAGATCAGGATCCAGGGCTAAGGTTGAGGCAACGCTGTTGGATGATAGGGAGTAGGAATAGAAGTATGATCCTGAAGGTTGAATTCTGATTCTGGTCCTTGGATCCAAAAATATTCCCAGTGCACAGGACTGTAGTTCACAGAATCACACAATGACAGAATGGTTTGAGTTGGAAGGGACCTTAAAGCCCATCTTGTTCCAACCCCCTGCCATGGGCAGGGACAACTCCCACTGTCCCAGGCTGCTCCAAGCCCTGTCCAGCCTGGCCTTGGGCGCTGCCAGGGATCCAGGGGCAGCCAGAGCTTCTCTGGGTGCCCTGTGCCAGGGCCTCCCCACCCTCACAGGGAAGGATTCCTTCCCACTATTGGGATGTGTCAGGAAATGGGGCTCTCAGCCGCCTTTAAGAGCCCCTCTCAAAAGCAATTAAGACATTCAAATTTTGCATCGTTTTCTGATTTCATCTCACCTTTTCACAGCCACACCTGGGAAACCTTTTCAAAGCAGCACACTTACTGCACTCCAGGTGCTGAGAGTTCCCTGTTTGTTCTGTGCTGTGGCAGCTCAGCACATGCACAAAGCAGCGTGTGAGCACACAGGTAGTATCCACTGAACCCTGATGGCTTGGATCTCCTCACACAGCTCTCATGGCAGCCTGTTCAGCTGGAGTAGCCACCTCTGCTGCAAGTTTGAGAGGTTTTTCTGCCCCTCAGCAGACATATCTTCCTCGAGCATCCTCACCTTCCCCTCGCTGCCTGAGCAGCTGGAGTGGTGCTGAGCTCACCCCTGAGCCAGGTGTCCACCAAGACTTTATCCAGAGAAGGACTGGAAGCCCTGCTGCTCTGCAGGGTGTGCTCTGGCTGGGTGGGTAGAAAAGAGAAGGGGCACCCCACATCTCACCAATGTGGGAAATCACCAGGGTTTGACGAGAGAGAAGTCACTGGAAGAGCCTTGGTTTCACGTGGCAATGTTTGCCTGACACCTCCTGCCCCAGCCCAGCCCCGGCAGGCAGCAGGGCCGGGGAGCTGCTCTGGAAGGGACAGTCCAGCTTCCAGGAGTCACTCACACGAGCCTGATGAGCCCCCGGGGAACGGCGGCGTCCGGAGGGACGGAGGTGGGGCCGTGACCCGGTGCTTATGGAGGAACGCGGCAGGAATTAGATCTGTTCCATAAAATAAACAGCGCGAGTCTCTAATTTCCAAACAAGCCCCAATGGCCCCTTTCCCTGAGCTGTTCTGCTGTGACTAATCGTGCTGCTAGGTGTTGGGTCAAAATCAACAATGGTTCTCCACTAAGGTCACTCACTTTCTCTGTTTACACTGCTAATTTTATCGCTGCTCAGAGTGGCTAATGGTATTATTTATACGTTTAGCAGTGATAAATGCTGATACTAAATAAAGGCTCCCTGGCACGGGCAGGTTAAGGGCTGATATGGCACATCCAGGACTTTATCATCAAAGGAATTAGCGCTGTGGGTAAGAGCTTCCCTGGTTTCCTGCAAAGCTGAGCATTTATGAATGGGGAATGGTGACAGCAATTAGCAAAGGTGGCAGTAATAGCAATTATTTGCAGTGCTGACCTTTAAGAGCCTGGATTTTACACATCTGCCCAGGAGGGCAAAGGGAAATCCCCCAGCCTGCTTTCCGTGGTGAAAAGGTGCTCACGGCTGCAGGTGTGTAAAACTGGGGCTGTGGGAGAGCAGAGACAGAGCTGCACCCCAGCAAACAGCCACCTCTCCCTCTGGAAGCTGCTGGGAGCAGGGATGCACAGCCCGGGGTCCCCAGGGTCACCCTCAGGGCTGGCAGCCCTGGGAGCAGCCCTGGGGTTGTTGCAGTGCTCGGAGAAGGCTTCTCATTCCTCTGGAAAAATGTTTGCTCTCTAGTGAAAACCCACAGCCCACGTTGTTGCAGGGAAAGCTGGCTAAAATCCAGGCAGTTTGACCCAGGGATGCCACCGAGGTGACTCACTGAACTTGCAGTTTTGGAAACTCCTGTCACTCACCCTGCCTGGGTGACAGCTTTCCGTGCTTGGACTACATCACCCAGGATGCTCCATCAGGTCTTGCCTAGGAGCTGGGCTGATGCATGGTGAAAGCCTTTGGCTGCAGCCCAGCCTGCCTCAAACAACCATGAGGCCCTGATGTGTCTTTTCTAATTAGAAAACTCACCCTTTTCCAGTGAGAGATGATATTTTAAGAAACTTTTTGTCATATTTGATTTGATTTTGTCTTGAGAGAAAACTCTTGGCCTTTTTTCATCTTGGAAAAGGGACGTGGGAGCACGAAAGGGGTCTCAGGGCCAGGAAATGGGGAAGATCTGTTCTGGAGACATCATGGCCATGGGCAGCAGAGAAGGGACAGCAGTTAATGTGGACGTTGGAGAGGGAAACCAAACTGCTCCCCCAGAATTGTTGCGTGGCAGGAAAACAAGCAGGGAAAGACAGGATGTGGGGAAAATGGGCAGGACTTGAACTTCACATCAAGATAGAGCCCATAGCTATGGTGGGAAGGCTGGTGGATGTGCTCTCAGATCCTCATTGCTTGTACTGTCCATAACTAATGTGCTGTGATGCCCACAGCACCCCAAATCCAAAACTAAGGCACTCTAAGAATTCCCGGATCCTGATCTTCGTTCAAACTAAAGCCACCTCACACAGGCACTGCTCTCCCAGGTTAAATCAGTGTGAGCACAAGGCAGCTTCAGCCCCTGCTTGGAGCCCCTGTGCTCTCTGCACAGCTGCTTTCATTCCTGCCCTGCACATCCCACTCCCAGTGGCCCCTCTGTGGCAGGATGGTGACAGTGGCTCTGCAGGACCCTGGGCTGGAAAGGAGACAGGGAGCAGAGCCTCCGTTTGTTGAAGTGTATTTTTTAGGAACATCAGCTGGGATTAGGGTGTGGTTCTGGGTGTGTTGAAGGCCCAGGGCTGGGGTGGTTGCACAGGCTGGAGGTGGCTCGTGGTGGATCTTGCCTCAGGGGAAGCTGGACCCCGTGCAGTGAGCGATGGGTGCAATGGGTACAGCTCACAGCTGCTTCCACATCCACTCAGGGGAGCTGACGTGGTGCCACGGTGACGTGTGGCCCTTCTCTGGGCATGAACTCACCAAACCCCAGCCCAGTGCACCACTGGGTCCATGACTGTGCTGCTGTAGCAGCAGTGTGGCCCCTCCAGGGATCGGTCTGGATGCATCCTCATCCCCATGGATTTGCTCAGGCCGTGTGCCAGTCTCACCGAGATCAGGATTAAACTGACAAAGATCTGGATTTCATTCTGGGGATCCCCTGGGCTTGGATTTCCTCTCCACAGGTTGCCTGCTGCTCTGCCCAGCCCAGCCCCCCTCAAACAGGAGCCAGTGTGGGCACATCCTCTGTTACCCACCCCCTGAGAAGGTGCTCTGCCAGGTGGAGCTGCAGCCACAGGGCAGCCCAAGCGCCCCTTTTTTTGTTGAACTCTTCCCCAGGGTAAACACTGCCCGGCTGTGCTCGGGTCCTGTCCTCAGGGCTGGAGTCAAGAGCCATACATTGTGTTATGTGAGCCAGCACATGAATGTAAACAGCAGGCTCCAAAACAGTGGCAGGAGAATTAACTGATGCTATATGCTGCTGCTTCATGTTTTCTTTGGAGTTGAGGGATAGGTTTTGGAGAGATTTTCCTCCCCATTTTCTACTCGTGCCCTTGGACACAGCTCTGTTATCCCCAGCTGACTTGCCTAAGCCTATAATCCCTGGTGCTCAAGAGAGTGAGAAGAAAATAGGATTCAGAGTCCAAATGCCTCATGTGTCGGCCTCTAGAAGATTCCTACCATCTGCTCTGGCCACCAAGCAAAGGGACTGAGCTCATTTTGCATCCTGTCATGTAGTGCTGTTGTGCATGAGAAGCTGGAAGGGCCATGGAGGGATCTGTCTGTAAAAAGTTTGGCCCCGAGGACCTGGGAGTGCTGCACACCCCAGGGAGAGCTGCCCCCAAGCACTGCACCTGTGCCTCACCCCAGGGAAACCCGACAGGCAGATCCTGTGTTCCCACCTCAAGGAGAGGTTTGAAAGCGTTTATCCTGCGTGCTTGGAGCTGAAAACGTGCCAGCGATCATTCTGCTGTTTGAGGTCAAGATAACAAATCACCCAGCACATTTACTCAGAGCAGCCACTGACATGCAAAGAAAGGGCCTCCAGGAGCATACCCAGCCCTCTGCTTCTGGCCAGCCAGAGCTCAGAAGCATCCTGCTCTGCCAGGGGCACCGTGTTTGCTCCTCTGTGCAACGCAGCTGTCATTCCCTAGGAATGCCCAGCCAGGAAAATCCAGCTGCTTTCCTACCCTGTGTGTTTCCACATCGCTCAAAAGCTGTCGAGCTGCAGCAGTAAGGGTGCATCCCTATTATTTTTGACAACCTCTGTTGGTTTCCATGCTTAGGTACAACCTGTAAGCAGCTGTTGGCACGGAAGAAACGCTTATTTATCGTTAGCTGAGATGGAATCCTCTTGCCAGTGAGGTCGGTTGCTGCCTTATATTGCAGCAGAAGATGAATCCAGAGTCTTAATTTAAGATGCTGTCACATACCTGGACTCGGAGCAGCCAGTACTTCCCACAGCCTGCAAATCCAGCCATCACTGCTGGGGGCTAATGCATCAGGGCTGTGATTCCTCAGGATGCTTTCCAGCACCACAGCACAATTCCAGGGAACAGGCAGCACAACGAGGCCACATTCACCGATCCCTGGCTGCAAGGCAAGGGCAGCCAGGGGCAGGGATCGTGCCCAGGGATGTCCCTGGGCTGCTCTCCAGCACTAATTCGGTGGAAAATGGGGTCCAGCCACATTCCCCAGAGAAAAGGAGCGGCCATCCCATCCCTGAGCTGAGGTGCTGGGTTTGTGAGCTGGACACCTCTGCGACAGCTGGCATCGCCTCACTTCCACCAGCAGCCATAAGCCCTGTTCCTTATTTTTCCACTAAATCAAAGATTCTTCTTGTAGAAATGTGGCCTTATAAACACTGTTCAGTCACTTCATCATATTTTCTTGGATAAGTTAAATTAATTGACCTGCTTTAATCTCTCACCAAAACATGCCCTTTAGACACGATGTTTTTCTGTAGCTCGTTTCAGAACCCTTTCATTTTTTCATTTTTCAGTATCTTAAAAGAAACTCGAAAGGCTAAAAATGGGAAGACTCTTCCAGTGCAGTCTTATCAATGTCATAAACAGATAACTTTGACACCATTCTCAGTGTTACCCACTCTCTGCAGGCCAGATTACATTCCCACGTGGAGCTAGAGCATCACTCAGGCAATATTTGCTGATGTTTTCAGCAGAGACCCCGAAATCACTTTTAAGGTCATGGCTTTCCAGGGTGCAGTGCTTGTCCTGCCCATGACATCTTCATCTTCCTTCTTGAAAGCATAAAATTTATCTGGCTTCAGTCCAGGGCAGTGAACGGAGCTTGGAATGTTCTGGAGCCCCAGGAGGGGCTGAGGGAGCTGGGAAAGGGGCTCAGCCGGGAGAAAAGGAGGCGCAGGGGGGACCTTGTGGCTCTGCACAACTCCCTGACAGGAGGGGGCAGCCGGGGGGGGTCGGGCTCTGCTGCCAGGGAACAGGGACAGGAGGAGAGGGAACGGCCTCAGGCTGGGCCAGGGGAGGCTCAGGGTGGACATCAGCAGGAATTTCTTCACTGCAGAAGTAGTTAAATATTGGCAGGGGCTTCCCAGGGAGGTTTGGAGTGCCCATCCCTGGAGGTGTCCAAGGGAGGGCTGGAGGTGGCACTCAGAGCTCTGGGCTGGGGACAAGGTGGGGATGGGGCACAGCTTGGACTCCATGTCAGGGAGGGCTTTTCCAACCTCAGTGAGTCTGTGATTCTGTACCAAAATGCTCTGTAATGCCCAGCTAGCCAAACCCTCAATTACCTCAACCTTTCAAATGATGTGAGCACTAAACACTGATTTTTTTTTCTCCTACAACACATTCCTTCAGCTTTGAAAACCACAGCAGCAAATATTTCTGCCCAACAAGAATCATTTTGCCTAGATCACCATTAAAGAGCTCGTGTTGTGGGGGGTTTAGAGCAGGACAGCAATGCACCTCTCCCCAGAAACTCCTGCAGCACCACCAGAGGATGGCCATTAGCAGACACATTTCAGGGTCTGACTGCTGGGCACACTTAGATCCACTTAGCAGTGCAAATGTCATTTTTGGTCAATGAGAATTTCAAGAACAAAATATCACCAAGCTTCAGCCTTTAGGGAAGGCCAGGGTGTTTACAGACCAAACTCCATAAAATTTTCTATTGAATTCATGCTTGAAGAGCAGAAACAGCTTTTGATTGTCTCTGAGCAGTCTTGTATCAGCTTGCCACAATTTCAGCTGGGACTGATGTCAAGTTAAGAGGCTGACAGTTTATTCTATGCTCTGTAAATATTTGTACACTGTTGGCCTTTTCCAGTCCTTTGGAACAATATTCCAGCTTTGGTTCAAAATAAACATGAATGGGGCGGAGCTCGAGGACCGATTCTTTACAAACTCTTGTGTGCTGATTTTCAGGTCCCAGCCACTTGTAAGGGAGACCCTGCTCTCCACAGCTCAGATTCCCAACCTGTGACACTGGGCAGTGGTGGCACAAGTGGCTGCTGCTTCCAGTGTGAAGATGCCACCTCGGGGTGTGGGCAATAGTAAGGATGCAGCACATGAACCCCTGCTGCAGCAAATAATCCTGACCCAAGACACCTCTTCACGCTCTCAGGTTACTTTTGAAGTCTCAGCTTCCACCAAGAGGCTGCCAAGAGCTGAGAGCTGCAGCCTGGGTCAGCAGCAGGCAAGGGAGAGGATAGGTGGGAACCCACAGAAGGTTGGTCAGAACGTAGACAGGGTAGGAGGAACATCAGCAGGGGTGGGGTCGAGGATGTGAGAGCTCTGGGGTGTCAAATATGCGGGCAGAAGGAAAGCTTGGCCTACAAAGCCATCGGAATTTAGGGCTGAGCTTCTCCCAGCTTTGTCATTACTGGTTAGGATTTCGTGCCAAAGTTCTGAGCTCCAGTTCTGCACGAACGCTGAGCAAACCTGAGAAGCTGAGGAGGCATTTCATCCATCTGGTGTCTTCCTTGAGTGCTGAGTTTGCCAGAATAGCCAGTAGGATGTGGGAATTCATATCCCTTTCTTCCCCACTGCTTGTTTATGGGCACTGTAATCTCCCCAAGCAGTCAAGCCTGCTCCAAATCTATCGGAGCAACCCAAAGGTGCGGAAAGGAAAGTGGAACGCTCTGTTCTGTAAGAGCCTCCTCTGCCACGGGCACCAGGACAGCAAGCCCAGCTGAGGAGGGTGAGAGCTGCTCCAGGAGGTCAGTGCTTCCCTGCAGAGGGCCTGGTGCAGCTGTTGGCTTGTGGGGTCAAGGTGCTCACTGGCCACCCCTTGTAAGGCACAAAGCCTGGCCACGAGAGAACAGAGAACCTGGGGGAGCAGGGACACCTCGTGGAGACCCACGAGTCAGGGACTGGCTTGGCTATGGGACATTCCTCTTAGCTTTTTCTTGGCTTTCACTGCACAGCAAACCCGAGAGAGCCACCACGGTGTGTCCCAGCCTCACCTCTGTGTTTGTCACCTCTGACCCTGGCAGGGCCGTGCAGGGTGGGTGTGAGCGCTGTGCTGCAGCTGGGGATGTCCTTCCTGCCCAGGCACAGAGGTGCTGACAGCATTCCCAGCACAGGCATGGAGCACAGGCTCTGCCTGGCTGGAAAAGACTGACAGGGAACGAGGATAGGAAGGCAGGCATGCGTCAAACCCCAGGGAAACACTGAGCAAATAGCTGAGGAGCCTGGCACTATTATTCATTTTGTTTCTGGTATTGTAGAGTGGCACGAGGTTAAAATAACACACTCAAGTAAAGAAAAAAATGGCCTACGAGATACCAA
The DNA here is from genome assembly GCA_013398015.1 of Oreocharis arfaki. NCBI lineage: Eukaryota > Metazoa > Chordata > Aves > Passeriformes > Paramythiidae > Oreocharis > Oreocharis arfaki. Next base: position 76,211 of record VZRR01006126.1, read on the forward strand.
AGCAAAACACATCGAGGGAACAAGCATCTTTGGCTCTAAACCGTCCAAAGGAGGCTTGATGGGGGAACCCTCCTCAGCTGCATCTCCCCAGGGGTTTCATGCAGTCCTGCTCTGGCTTTAACACGTGCAAAGCCAGATGCAGGCGTGAAACCACGCAAGTTTTCCAGGTGTGGGCAGGAAGGCAGGCAGGCAGCTGGGCTCGGAGGAGAGGAGGGGACCAAGCACAGACCCAGACACTGAGGAAAGAGACATTTCAGGGAGAGCTGATTTTCGGTGCCCTGCACAGTCACTCATCCCACTCGCTGGGTCTTGTCAGGGCTCTGAGACATCCCAGGACAAGGCTCCCTACACGGGCTGCTCTCTGCTCTGAGAGTGCTCAGATGCTGTGAGCCAGAGACCCACTGCCGTGGGGGCAGTGCTGCTGGGACAGCCAGCTCCTTCTGGGGAGGATTTATGAGATGTCTGAGGCGTCAACAGCCCCCCACCCTTGGCACTGCAAGGCATGGGCCACGCGGCTTGTGCCATAAATCTGGGCTGTCTGCCAGCCCGGTACAGCTGGATCCAGTCCTTGGAGTGTGTGATCCACAGCCAGGGCCAGCACATTTTCAGCGAGAGGCAGATGGGAGAGCAGGGGAGCAAACACGCTGGGCATGACTGCAATTGTTGTGGACAGCCAGCGTGGGGACTGCGGCCGCGTCCCCTCAGAGGCAGGACACGGTGGCAGGTTCATCCCCCGGCAGGGATGGCCCTGCCGTGCTCTGTGCCTGGCAGTGCCAGGGAGGCTTTCCCAGGGACACGTTCCAGTCTCCTGGGTCACAGAAGCTCCCTTGGATGTTGTTTTGAAAAAGCTCCCAAGCGGATCTATGACAGAGTGCAGCCTGGAAAAGAGCAAGTGAAACCCTCTCTTGTTTGAAGCCAGTGGGATTTCTGCCTCCCGGTGTCGTGGGGTGAGGATTCCTCCCAGCCTCCCCCACTCCCCGCTTGGCTGTGGTGTCAGTGGGCACAGAAAGGTGCCAGCCCTTCGGGTACACAGTAATTGGGAGTGCCTGCAGGCCCCACAGAGAACAGACTGGATGGAAAAACTGCAAGCAGCCGTTCTCCAAATGCTCCCTTCTGGAACCAACAGGGCTGCGACGGCACAAGCTGCAGAGCTGGGAAATGCCAGGGTGCCTCTTCCAGTGCAGAAAGGCACTGATGGAGGGAAAGTTCCCATGGCCACTGGAGAAGCCAGTCCAGAAGGACTGGGGGGGCAGGATGGGAAATCACTGCCTCTCAGGCTGGACAGTGCAATTCTCTGTGGTGCTCATGCCTCCAGACACGGCCGCCTGCTCCTAGTGCCGGGACGGTGTGGCCATGGCAGTGTTGGGTGCCCGTGCTGTGCCCGTGCTGGCCCCTCCATGGCTCCCTGCAGAGCTGACCCCAGCACAGCCCTGTCCCACCACAGAGCACAGCCCAGCTCTCAGAAGGGGGTGGGCAGCGCTGTCCCCTCACTGACCTCAGCTCACTCCAGAGAAAAATAGCTCTGCCACAGGACCCGAGCTGTCCCTGCCAGCTCTGTCACGGGTCTGCTCCCCGTGTCACAGCTCTCCGTGTCACATGCATTACAGTGCTGTCTGCAGAGCTGAAATGCTCCCCTGCCCTCTTTATCCTTTTCCCCAAGGTAGGCAATAACTTTTTCGTCTCATTCGTGGATGGAAAGTCTTCTCCTGATGTATAAGATGAGGTGTAACTTCCACAAACCCTCCTTTCTTTAGCAGGAAATATCTCCCTGTCTCAAAATCTCCTTAGCTGGATGATCATTTATCTTTGGGTTTCCACTGGGTTCATGTTTCCTGTTTTCTTCTTCCAGATTGTGATCCCTAACTGGAGATATTTTACAGCTCTGCTTTGCTTTCCACATATCACTGCAGAGATAATCTCTGAGCAGACAGTTTCTTTTTCCTTGGAAGCTATTGGGGAAAAAAAAAGTAACTGAGCTATCAAAACACGAGTGTGCCTTTGAAACCAAAAAAGCTCTTCTCTGACCGTGCATCCTCCTGGCCCCAGCACATCACCCAGTAATTGAGACTTCTGCCTTTCCAAGCGTTTGCTTTCTCTCTGCTTCTCCTTTAAATTCCCAGGAGCCCGCTGGCAGCGCAGGCAGCGCTGATCCCGTTTTACCAGCAGAGAATGCCTTACACTTGGTTTTGTTGATTCCTTTAATCTAAACTAAGTCATTCACCCAGAAAGTTCAAGGCTCTGGAAAGGTGACACTCTGGGCCTCGTCCCAGGTGAATGTTCCCATTCCCTGCCAGCTCCCAGACTGGTAACGACTTCCCAGCTCCACAGGCCCTGCACCGCTGGAGTCAACTGTTATAAACCTGCCACGGGGGATGAGAGCTCATGAAAGGAAAAGGAGCCTCTTTATTGTCTGTCTGCTTGCCTGCCTTTGGTGCTGCTTCCCATCAGCGCCCTTACCCCGGGGCTTCCACATGAGATGTGGAGCAGCAGCAGCACAGAGATTCTCTTCCAGCAGCACAGAAATGCTCTTCCAGCAGCACAGAAATGTTCTTCCAGCAGCTGGGCCCAGCCCATGGCACTCAGCCCTGTCACTGTCCCATCGCAGCCAGTCCCAGGGACCTCTTTCTCCTCTCTTTTGCTCTCTCAGACATCGAGTGGTGACAAATTTGCTGGTGACACCTCTCCAGAAGGCAAGCCATGAGACACAGAAAGTTGCAGTGCAGTGCAGCTGGGGGCATTTTTCTAGAAGCTGAACTCATCTGCTTTGACACTGAGGTTTTTCCACTGCTTCTCCATCTACTGCTGCAGAGAATGTACCCGAGTGGGAGGTTTCTTCAGATTTCCATATTTTTCCCCTGAAAGTACCAGGGTGGCTGGCAAGGAAGGTAGGGCATGGTGGGGGGAAGGGGAGTGGGAGAAATCTGGTGTCAGATTATCTTTCCAAAATAAATACCTTTTCTTTAGATAGTTGTGCTCCAGCCCCAGCTCCTGGCCGTGTTTACACCTCTGCTGTTGGAGATGGAGCACCAGGATCCTGGTGCTGGGAACCAGCTCAGGGTGTTTTAGATGCTGGACTCACATTTGCAAGGAACGAGAGACCTTCACGTGGTGTTGAAGGCGTCTCACAGCACCTTTGTGGGAGCAGCCCAAGATATTTCACAGACCAGGAGGGGCTTTCATGGGCACCTGAGGTGCAGTGCAGTCCTTGCTCTCTGGAGCAGCCCAGAGATCCATCAGCCTCTTCAGAAGGTGTGATGCCCACACTGGCCCACCCCATTCCTCATGTTCTCTATATCCCCCCTCTCCCTGCTGCATCTGGCATTGATGCTTCTCCTTGCTGGATTCACAGCTTTGATTTGGAAAAGCCCCTTCAGTATTTTGGGAGAACAGGGCTGGCACTTCCTGGGGTTTGGGAAGAGAGGCTGTGACACACGTGTGGGGTGTGTATAGGATCCCCGAAACGCTCGTCCAGACTTTTGTAGTGAACAATTTTCATGCCTGTCAGTCATGTCCCACCCGGCACCTCTCCTTGCTGCACACAGATTTATTTTCCCAGCTCATTAAAAGGGCCCTGCCCTCACAGAGCAGCTTTGCCAGCAAGGCCCAGCAGCAGCCCTGGGAGTGGAGGTGAGGATGAGCTGGAACTCGGCCCTTTCCTGAGTTAGACTCTGTCCCTCCTGCAGGGAAGCCTCAGCTTCCTCCTCCTGCAGCCCTGCTCAGGGCTCTGACACGTGCTGAAATCCCTCTGACACGGAAACCCCTCTGTTGCTATCCTGACATTTCAACAGGTGTCTAATTAACTAATTTATCTAATTAATGTATTAGATATATTCATCTAATTTTGTTTAATAGCACCTGTTCTTACAACCTCTCATGGCAGCCCATGCTCAGGTATTCATTAGCGGTTGTACAAAGTGATTGCATATGCTGCTAATTGGTCCCCTGACAGGATCATCCTGTGCCCTGCTTCTAGCACAGCAGGGCTGGGGGACAAACAGCATTTGGTGTTCCCATCACCCCCGAGAGCCTGTCAACCCTGCTGACTCCTGCCTCTGCCTGTACCTCTGCAGGGCAGACACCTGCTCACGCAGCAGCATCTTCATCCCTTCTCCGTTTCCATCACTGCTCTCCAGACCTTCTCTGACTCAGTTACATCCTAAGGAGAATGTCACGGGTTCTGGTCACCTTCTGTCCTGTCCTCTGTGCTGTCAGAGCTGCCCCAGGCTGGGGCTGTGTTTTGGAGCTCCCTGCAAAGCTTGGCTACACGTGCAGCACCTGGGCTGGGACATCTCCAAGCTCTGAGCCCTTCCCATGCCAGCCCCAACGCCAGCACGCTGCCTGTCCCCCTGTCCCACCAGGCTGTTCCCAGGCAGTGTGGCCTCTGTGGCTCTTGCAGGCAGTGGATGGAACCAGTGTACCCGAGTGACCCCCCCACCACCTCCTGAACTGGTGTTGCCCCACAATAATCTGTGTTTCTCCACTGCCCTGCTGCATGGAGGCAGCAGCGGGCATGGCGGTGCTGGTGGCTACTCCTCCCCAATTCCAGCATGATGGAGAGGTGCAACCCCAGTGGTCACCCTCATGTTTCCCTCAGTTCCATCTCCCCAGTGCCCTGGACTGGAGCAGGACATGCATTGAGCACGTCAGAGCCCCACAAGGGAGCCAGGAGCACCCCTGGCCCGTGGGCACCCTCGGGGCGCACCCCTGAGCTGAGGCCTGCGTGGGGCAGGTCTGGCAGAGGGCACAGCACGTGCAGACAGCGCCGTGGAGCAGAGCCCCAGATTCTTGGCAGGGCTGGCTTACAGCTCCTCCATGGCCATAGCCCCGCTGCAGAGCTGGAGCTGAAATTTCCACACATGGTACTTGTCGGCCTTGGGGAGCGTCTCTGCCGCCCGTCACGTAACCGCTCGCCTGGAGGAATGTGCTGGTGTTTCTTTCGGGGGATTACTGGGTCTTTCCTGTCCTGTTTCTCCCTGGAAAAGCCCTTTCTGCCTGCAGGGCCCGGGCAGGATCTGTGGGCTGTGTAAAGCTCTGCACCACGCAGCACAGGCAGGGCCCTTTCCTGCTGCGGGGGTGTCTGTGGCAGCAGAGGGGACGAGCACCTCGGCTCTGCACAGGAGCTCCAGAGGCAAAGCCTCCTGCTCGTGCTGTGTGACCTGTCCAGGAGGGCAGCTTGCCCTGACTGACCACAGAACAGCATCTGGGATGCGGGTGTGGGACAGGGAAGAACAGGGAGGCTGTCACCCATCCCCTGAGCTCCTCTTTGGGCCTGGGAGGTGTTCCTTGGCTCCCTGTGTGTCAACCACAGCTCCTCTCCTCCAGGAACCCAGCGCCTAAAGCTGCTTGGCTTGGTGGTTGAGCTGGGCACTGCTCACCGTGGGATGTCCTCACACCTCCTGCGTATTGAAGTAAAGCTGGGGAGGTACTCCTGGCATGGTGCAGAGGGATAGCCTGGAAATTCAGAGTTAGCCTGGAAATTCAGAGTTAGCCTGGAAGTTCAGAGTTAGGCCATCATACAGTGGTTTTAGGCCTCATGTTTTAGCTCATCTCCTAGAGAATTTCTTCTCCAATTCAAATAGCAGGAAGCACATGACCTGCCTTCTTCTCTGGAAGTAAGAGATGTTTCCTTGGTCCTCCTGATCTGACTGTGTATGTGGAGCTCCACTGGCTCGCCTGTGTGGCATCGCTGTGTCCACTGGGCCCAGCATCCATGGGGAGGAGCAGGAGGGGTCAGCAGTTCCAAGTTTTGGAGCAAATCAGAGCATGCACAGGGAGCAGGGCCTGCCTGGGACACTGCAGGCGCTGCCGCAGACCAGAAGGTCTGGGAGGCACAAACATTTTCTGAAGCAGCATTTCCTCTTATTGATTTCCCCCCAGTCACCAGGGATGACTCTTCCCAGAAGCAAACCCTTCATCTAAGCTATCGCTGCACAAAATCCCCTGGAGGGTCAGCTGCTATCGCTCCGTTGATCCAGGCTGCTCCCTACCAGCACACTGGTGAGTGGATCTGCTTTCTGAGACCAGCACAGAGCTCCTGCCCCTGAAAATCCCCCGCACGCGGCTGTGGTCAGACAGACTGCAGGACCCCACAGCCCTGGCAGCGGTGAAGACTCTCACTGAAGAGGTTAAAGAGTTACCTTGAGCTGGGATCTGTATTTTGTTAAATTATTTGAAAGAACAGCATCTCCGCTGTTTCCTTCTCCAGCGTGCAGAAGAAAAATGACTGTATTATGGTTGTGTCTAGCGTAGTGCTTGGCACCGGGCCAGCAGGATTTACAATGGCTGGGTGAAAAGTCTGGAGGGAAGGCAGTTCGTTTTGCTGTGGACAGTCCTTACAGGGTCTGCGAGGACCGATCTCACAGCACAGCAGGGCCCCAGGGAAGCGCCGAGAGGAGCCCTGCCAGCAGAGAGCTGCTGGAGAAGCCATTTGTTCTGTCCGTGAAACATGAGGTCAGCAGGACCCACCGCCTCCTGCCAGGGGTGGTAAGAGGGGGAAGGCGACAGAGTAAGACAGGCTTTGTCTATTCTGGATGAAAAGATCAATTTTACTGCAGCTCTTTAGCGTAAGATTTTTCGTGCTGGAATTTTCTGGCTGGAAAAACCACGTCTCTGATTCAGAACCATTTTCAGGGAGAAACACCTGGCCTCGCTTCCTGGAGGGGAGGAAGCAGCTGAATATTGATTTCTAATACTCGATATTAAACTCAGACACATTCCTGAATGAGATTTTACTCTAGAGGTGATTACAGCTGCCAGGACGGGCAGGTCTCTGTGCTGCTCTGGTTCCCATCACGGCAGGTACTGAGAATGTTCCTGCTCTGCTGGAATGCTGTGTCCTGCCTCGTTTGCTGTCCTCTGCTCACCAGAGAGAGAAGCTCAGGCAATGAAGGGTCTCAGCCTGGAGGGCACTGAAGCAGCTCCTTTTGTGATTGCAGCAGTTCTGGGCAGGACAGGAGTCACAGAGAGCTTGCAGAGAAAACAAGGCATAGTCTGGAGAGGGAAGAGGTCATTGATCTGGTTTATTGGTTTGCTCTGATCAGGTTGGACAGTGGCTGGGGCTGGGAGAGAGCTGTGTGCTCAGGTGGGTTTCAGGCTGTAAGGGACAGGTGAATTGCTTCTCTGAGGAAAGCCCTGGCTTTTGGGTCAGACGGGCTCTGGGTGTTCATGGCCTTAGCTGGTAACTGCAGGCAGAGACCTCAGGCATGGATATCGTGGGCAGTCCCAAACATCCATGGATATCACTGTCCTCACAGCAGTTATCAGACCTCACAGGCACCACTCAGTGCACCGAGGTGCTCTGTGCCCCGAGCAGCAGCGCTGGGCCTTTGCACAGAGTCCCACCTCAAGCTGAGCACATCATCTCTTTGACCAGGGTGAGACCTGGCTGCCTACATCTCCAGCTGAGCTGGCCAAACCATCACTGAGCTCCGGTAAACTTCTGGCCAAAGTCTTCCCCTCTGGTGAGGTGAGGCCTTCAGCTGGACACCTGGGCGATGGGGACACGCTTGCCCCACGTCCTGGCCAGCAGGTTTCACAGCTCAGAGGATCATTAGAGCTGAGTGGTGTCCCTTCAGGAGGCACTGTGGGTTTGCTTTCCCAGGACGGGCTGTAGCAGATCCGTACCTGACAGTGGCAGCAGATGCACAGGTTTCCTGTGACGAGAGGCTGAGCAGGCTGTGGTGCCTGACCGGGGACAAGCACTGATTTACACAGCCACATCCTCAGAAAGGTTTTTAGCAGTAACCAGGTGTCTGATAAACTGCTTTCCTGGTTAGAGAGGAGATATATTTTAAAAACTGAAAGAGAGAATTATTCTGGGAAGCTGCTCTGGAAAACGTGTGGTAGAGATGAGTCCCTGTGGACTGAGCTACACTGGGGATACAACGCTGCTGCTCCCCCTTGTAGGCCAAAGTCAGAGGAGCTGTCCTAAACCCACAGGCCAGGCCCTTGCAGCCAGACCCCTTGTCCCCATGCAAGGTGAACAACCCAGACTTCGTGTCAAATCTTGGGAGATGAGCTAAAGTCATCTCATTTTTGTTGCATCATCTTGAGTTGTGGTGACATCGTGACTGGTGTGTGTGAACCCCACACCCCTGGCACCAGCTGCACACCTCTGGCACCAGCTGCCAGGACAAGCTGCCACTGAAATTCCTACTGACAACCCGAAAGCCAAGTGAGCCTCCCCGTGCCCCAGCCTGCTGGAGAGGGCAGCTGTGTCCCTGGCAGCTGTGTCCCTTGGGCCAGGCTGGTGGACTTTGCTTGCTTTCCAGGGAGCCAGGGACACAGGTTCTGGCTCAGTCCATGGAGGCAGTTGCCCCCTGGCCAGCAGAACCAGGCCATTCTGTGTGTGACCTGCTGTCCTACCTGTCACAGCCAGGGACAGGACCCAGGGAACAGCTGGAGTTGTGTCAGGGAGGGTCAGGCTGGAGAGCAGGGAAAGGTTCTTCCCCCAGAGGGTGCTGGGCACTGCCCAGGCTCCCCAGGGAATGGGCACGGCCCCAAGGCTGCCAGAGCTCCAGGAGCGTTTGGGCAGTGCTGCCAGGGATGCCCAGGGTGGGATTTGGGGGGGTCTGTGCAAGGCCTGGAGCTGCACTAGATGATCCTGAGGGTCCCTTCCAGCTCAGGACATTCTGTGATTGCAGGCAGGCAAGGCAGGCTGGTGATCTCTCCTTGCACACGGGGTCTTACCTTCATTGGTGCTCCCCTTCCCCGGGTGCAGGAAGAGGGAATGGTCAAAGTCAGCTGTGCTGGGGCTTAGCAGAGGGAGAAGGGAGCAGGCGTCGGGGCTCAGCTCTGTTGGTGAGTGTCTGCCTGAGCATGCAGCTGCCCAAATCCCAGAGATTACTCACAGCAACCTCAGCACAAGAGTTACTGCTGAAGGAAAAACTTCAATGTCAAGAGCATGAGTAATAACCAAGCTGGCACTTAACGGTTCAAACAGAAGATAAGACCTAAGGCTGGATTCTCAGAGGGCCCGTTTTATCTCTTTTATATATGTCACAACTGAAGAAATGAAGAATATAAAAGTTATTTATTAGCGTTTCGTTCCTGCAGTACTTTTATCATGTTGAGTGTGCATTGACCCTACGGTACCACAGAACTGGAGAAGGGATTAACAGATTAAGGGAATCCTCTATCTCAGTAGGACCAGATTTGGGGGTGATCTTCACCCTCTGACCCCTTCACAGCTCTTCCCTGTTCGCTGGGGAAGCTGCGGTGCTACTCCTGCCCAGCTCCGAGCCTTCCCCTCAGGGTGAAGAACACATTCTGACCCTCCAGGCAGGCAGCTGGAGGTGATCTGGTGCAGGCACTTGCGCTGGCCCAGGGACCAGCTCTGTTTGTCGGGGGAGCCCATCACCAGGCTGCTCTTTCCCCACTCCTGCAACGCCAACCGGAGCGCTCGGAGGTCCTGCCGAGTGGACATGGTGCAAGAACCAGCTGGAGCAGCCTGGTGCTGACAGCAGAGGCACGGGAAGGTGAGAGAACTGGGAGGGCTGGAGAAACGAAATTTAGACAGGAAAATGTAAGACCTCTGTCAAAATACCTGAGGTAGGAAAGAAAACAGGAGAAAGGAGGAGGGAAAGCAACGAACTTCAGTAAGTACAAAACGTATCCTAAGTTTCCTTGGTTGTGTGATACGGATCTTGGCAATGCTGCGTGCGCTGTCCTTGGCTGAAAAATTATCCTCCCGTCCCAGCTGTGAATGAGGTGTCTCCAAAGTGGCAATCCCTGCTGCTGGGAATTACTGAGCTGGACAACAGAGTGGCTGTGGAGAGCAGGCTCTGGAGCAGGGCTCGGCAGTGCCCGGGGCTGCGGGGCAGCGAGAGCCGTGGCTCCCTGAGCGCGGCAGGAGAAGCTGAGTTGTGCTCAGGCAGGTTTAGATTGGTGCAGAAACGCAAAGCCTGGAGGGTTTTGAAACATGGCATGTCGGGCTGAGCTAAACAGCAATGAAAGGTGCAGCACTCCCAGTCTACACAGACCATCAGGGTGTTTACGTGGCGCAGGCAGAGGGATTGCTCCGGGGCTGCAGGCGCAGGAAAGGTCAATAATTAATTATTGAACAGATGGGACAGTTTTGCCTGCATCTTCCTATAATTTGACCGTGGCCAGGTGGTGACTGTCTTCAATCTGCCTGTGATCTGCAGTTAGTGTCTGTCACTGAGTAATTCTCGACCCTTGAAACATTTGCATGCCGTAAATGTATGAGAAATCCAAGCCTGTGCCCTTTGACAGAGCTCCAGGTAGGTCCTTGAGCTCCGTCTGGTCTCACAGGCTGGGAGGGAAGCGGAGGATTTCGGGTCTCAGACAGGATGTGTGTGCTATACCCTCGCAGAGTGAATTTTAAATATTATAGTTCAGTCCACCAGCTGCGGTGTGGATGTTTAAGCTCAGAGATCACCTTTCTTAATTATTCCTGTTAGTGGTGTCCCTGCTCTGGCTCATTTAAGGAAACCAAGGGAGAAATGGGTAGGAGTAGGGTGCAGGGGTAGGTGTGGGTCTGCTTGAACATCTCAGTGGGCATCAGGGAGTGCTTAGGAGAACCTTCCTGTGCCAAGAACAATCCGAGCACTGCAATGTTCCTGGTCAAAATCACACATGTTTGTTATTCTGACTATCAAGACAAACTCCAGCTGGAAGATGGAAGAGCCTTCCAGGAAAGAAAGATCATCACAGGATGGGCAAAGGGCTGGCAAATACAGTTCTGGGTGCAGGCCTCTCTGGGCTGATCTGGGCAGTGCTCTCAATGGCACTTTAGAAAACTGTGTTTTGACAGCTTTAATTCCTCTGATCTCATCTTACACAAAATGTCCTGGATTTTGGCATCAGCATCACCCTTTTCAAAATGCCTGGTACCTCTGAAGTAAACCAAATGTGACTTCAGGGCAATTACAGCTTAAATTTAACATTCAAGACTGAAGCGTGGCTTGTTGTTAGTGACAAGCAAGTGAGCAATAATCTTCATGGTTCGGGTCACTCAACACTTCTCATCTCAAGGGCCTCTTTTCATTTGTCAATAACTTTGATGAATGCCCAGGACCAGGATTCCTCGTGCCATGTATCTGTCTTGTCCTGGATTTGTTTATAGCATCCCACTGAAACCATTGAAGCTGCATCAGAGAAAGAGATTAGAGAAAACCAGTTGATTTTTCCCATTTCTCCCAAAATTCTTGCGACTTTCATTTTGAGAAGCTCCAGCACATGCAGGCCGTGGAGCAGCACACGACATTTGGCAGAGGTGGCGGTGTGTATGTCAAGATGTGCCTCTTGCTATCCCAGAGAAAAGATGCCCAAATTTGGGAACATTAAAAGTGTTTGAAAAGCCCCGGTTCACACAGACTCGATGGGAACTAGCTGGAGTTTAGCACCTAAAATCCTGCAGGCCTTTGTCTGCACAGGTCATGCTGCAGCTCTGCTCTGTGGGTTGCTCTCCGTGAGCCCTGCTGAGGACGGGCTTGGGGGAGGAGCTGGCTCTGCATGTGGCAGTCCTGGAAAACAGCACAGATTCTGGAGGGCAGAGGAAGAACACACGAGAGGGATCCTGGGGCTGGAAATGGATTCAGGAGCCCAGGTGGGGACAACAGTAAAATGTGGGGATCCAGGCAGGATTGGTCTGAGAACAAGTGATGCTGGCGGAGAGGCAGAAAGGGAAACAAGGTGGCATGAGGCCACCTGGGGCCTCAGAGCTGGGGGAGCTGGAGGGTGAGTGAAAAACTGCCCGGAAAAAGGGCAAAAGGTCAATAACCAACATGATATTGGGGTCACTGTGGGTGGGCAGTCCAGGTGGTGATGCCCAGTGTCTCTGGTCATGCCTGATGCTCAGGCTCTGTGCTGAAGGCACACAGGGCACCACTTCTTAGTTCTTTGTCATGGAACAGGTCTCCTGCTGGGCCCCTTGCATGTAGTCAGTGCTTTGGCTGCTGCTTGGCTAACTGCAGACTTGTTCCCAAAACTATAGGAGGAGAATTAGCAGGCTTTAGAGCAGCTCGCTCTCTCTATTTGCATAATCTTCTCTGTACTCCATGAGGTGTAAGTGGCTCAAAAAGCTGAGAATTCCCAGCAAAACTGACACCTTCACAGCAGTGACAGGGACCCTGGGATCTTGTGTTTCACCAGCAGTGCAGAATATCAGAAAAAGGCCAGAAGGCCCCAGATAAGTACTGGGGCTCGCTTTTTGTGAGCCATCACCCACAACGCCCCTCACACTTCTGTGTCGCAGCGCACACAGAAGGAGGTTGCACTCGAAACCTGGAGCCTCCCTCCCCACCGAGACCCCAGCATCTCCCAGAACAGCCTGGGCAGCACCCAAGGAGGGGCTTTGCCCCCCCTGCCATGGCAGCTTCACTGTGTCACACCTGAGAGGACAGTTTTGTGTCCTGGAGAAGGAGGAGCTGCCTTCCCTGGCAGCACGGACAGGGGGAAGCACCCCTGTCTGTGCAGGGCTCCAACAGCGAGGCTGCACCTCGCCGGCTTCCTCTATCTCTGAGAAACAAAACCCCCACTCGTCCATATTCTCACTCCCCAAAAGCCACCAGTCCTTTAGCAGGTGCATAACCAGTCTCCCTGCCGCCACGGGAATCGGAGGAAGGCTTTGTGCAGTGGCTTTATGAGGTCACGGGGCTGTTGCTCCCGAGCCCTGCGAACGAGCCAGGAACCCTGCCAGGATGATGCTCCTCAAACACAAGCAGGCAGCAACTGCTCCGTGCTTGCAGCTCTGGAACACCTCTCTGCAGGCACAGAGGGAGTGAAGAAACCCAGCAGGCTCCTGACTGCTGCGCGGGGTTGTCGTTTCTAGGAAAGCCCTTGAGCAGCAGGTTGCGCTGCGAACATCCCTGGCCGTGCTGCGCTGCAGTCCTGCACACCCTGCGGGCTCTGCCGGAGCTCAGCCCGGGGACAGCTCCTGGCAGAGCTGCTGGCACTCAGGAGAAACTCTGCGCCATGCAGAGGGACTTGCTGCAGGCACAGGGCTCGGGCAGGGGTGTGTGACACGCACCGCTCTCAGGACAGAGCAGAGGAAGAAGGGAAGCATCAGGTCTGGAAAGCAGGAGCGCGCTGAGCGCACTGGAGGCTGGCAGAGGCTCTTGCAGCCGGTCTCACCCACAGCCTGAGCACAGAGCGGTGCTCGGTTACAGCATTGTGTGAATAGGTGGGATAAGGCATGGGAGGGGATGGTGTGTTCCTTCCTTCCGTTCCTTCCCTTGCCTGCAGAGATCTGTCATCGGAAGCTGGCGGCCTGTGTGCCCACACAGCAGGAAAAGGGCTGAGATGTCACCAGCACACGGCTGGACAATCTCTAGGGCCTTCCCTCAATCTGCCAGGGCTCTGCCTCTACACAGCACCCTGAGAGGAGGGGTGGGAGAGGCAGGAGACCTCCCGAATAGCAGTCAGGTCAAACAGACAGAGCACAGAGACGTGAAGGGCTGGGGAACGGCTGCATGAGGGTGGCTGTCCCCTTATTCACGAGAAGAATAAGGGATCTTGCTGGCAAGAGAAGATGCTGCCCCTTGGCACCTCTAGAGCTCCCTGGCACAGACAGGGCTCTCTTGTGCCATCAGCTGTCCCCAGGCTAAGCTCTGATGGCACATGGCACTGGCAGAGGGGAGAGGGACCTGCTCTGTCCCCACAGCTTGAGTTTGGGAAAGAATCAGTGGCGCTGACAGGAAAGGGCAGCACAGGTTGCACTTTGCTTGGAGCAGCAAAAAGCAGCATATTCCCAACTCCTCCCAGAGCAGCTTCAGCACAAAGGTTTTCATGTGCCTGGCAATTTTCAGCTGGCAGCTCACCCAGATGTGGGTGGCATTTAGGTGACCTGCAAGAAGCCCTTTGTTCCCCAGGCTCACAGACAAATACCAGTTTCCTCTTCCAGCTTCTAGAGGTGAACAGGTGACAGGTGTCAGCTGTTCTCTTCTTCTGCTTAGAAGTAGCTGAGCTGATTTTGCTGAGATATTAGCAATTCTAGGAAAACTTAACCCTGACATTTGATTCCTGGCTAAGATGATAGCTTGCTAAAAGAAATAATAGCACTGATAAAGGAATCTTATTTGCTTCTAAACACTGAAACTGCACTCTTAGCAGATGTTTGTTTTCTGCTCCTGTTTTTTTATTTTCATAAAAATGCTTGCAGAAAATCTTGTTAGGATATTTTCTTAGCATTTCAGCCAGTGCTCTCATGGCTCCAGTGCTCCCTTCCCAGGGAGGGCTCTCACGGGAGGCGCAGGGCAGCACTAATGAGGGGCTCGCTGTGCTCCACTGCCCGCAGCAGTCACGCTGAATCTTCCCTTATATGTCAGTCTTCCCAGGGTCCCAACCTTTCCCACCACTTCAAGATCTTCAGGCTTCGCCTCAAGGCCACCGCACTCAGCTTGGACAGTCGTGTGTGATGCCTGTGGTGATGGAAATGCTGGAGAATTCTGCACCAAAATGTTACACAGCGCCTCTGCTTCCCACCCCCCTGGCACTCACCTCATCTGTGTGCTGGGAGCATTCCCTCTCCAGATTCAGGGCCCATCTTTAGTGGGTGTCTTTAGGTCCAAGCAGGGAGCAGATGCTCTTGGTTGATGGGAGAACCCCCTGCACACCAGGACATCACAGCCTTCCTGGGGTGACAGCCTGGCTGTACCAGCCCGCCCAGCCAGAGCGTGGGAGAGGCTGAGAACACCTCACCTTCATAAATCCTGCAGGACCCAAGAGCATTTCACTGTCAGGGAGCCAGCAGGGAACACTCCAGCCCAATGCTTTGGACAGCAGGCGGTCCTGGGAGAAGGCAGGAGGGTCAGGAGTGGTGAGGAGCCTCCTGAGAAGTGGTTTCACATCCACTTCAGATGTGAGGAAGCTCCCTGGAAAAGGGTTGTGAGGGTGGGGCTGTGATCCCACTGCCCAGGTTGTTATCCTGTTACAGGCTGGGAGTCAGGGAAAAGGGGTAGTGATGTGCATGCAGAAGGGAAAAACAAACCTGGAAGAGCTGCAGGCTCAGATTCTGGGAACCATTTACAACTTCCAGCCCTCTGCAATCCAGTGAGGGTGAGCAGAGCCACAGAAGCAGCACCCAGACCTCGGGGCAGAGTGGGACCACCATGGGGAGAGGTGGGTGAGGGGGGTCCTGCACATCACCACGGTCCCTCCCTCACCTCGTGCACCCACTGCACTCTGCCAGGGCTTTTCCCTGCTTCCTTCAGGTCAGGTGCAAGGTCTCCCAGCTGCAGTTTCCTCCTAGTTAGAAAAGATGCTGGGCAGGTCAACAAAAACAAGTGCTGCTCTGTGCAGAGGGAAAGCCAACAACAGAGGGAATGGTGGGGCTGAGGAATTCAGTGCTTTCTCTGCTTCAGCTGCTCCTAGAGTGATTAACTTTAATGAAGTGATTAATGCAATTAACTAACTACAAAGGGGGAGAAATGTGGATTGAATAAGAAAAGAATCAGTTTGAGAGTGCTTACATAAGTGAAATCCACTTATTTTCACCTCAGCTGGGTCTGCTGAAATTCTGCTGAATTTGTCTAAATCATTTGGGGAACTGGCGCCATCTCACAGCTCCCAGAAGCTCTCCCTGAGAGCAAGGGCAGGGACAAGACTGTGTCTGTCACAAGATGTGATGGGGAGGTCGGATTTTCACAGCCTCTCATTCAAGTGGGGTGACTCGGGATGGGACATTCCTTCCTGCATCTCACAGAGTCCCACAGTCAGATGATGTCCTGAGCTGGACAGGGATCATCCACTCCAGCTCCTGGCCCTGCACAGGACACCCCTACAATCTCACTGTGTGCCTGAGAGCCTTGTCCAAACACCCCTTCAGCTCTGGCAGGTTTTGTGCTGTGACCACTGCCCTGGGGAGCCTGTCCAGTGCCCCACAACCCTATGGAGGAAGAACCTTTGTCCTCCAAGCTGAGCCCACCTTCTGGAAACGAGTAGGAGAAAGATGCCAAGCTGATTTGTATTTGATTGCAGGCTGGCTGGGAGATAAAGATGTGTCTGAGAAATAGATGCAGTTCCTGCCTTTGTCAGGGATGATCTTACCAGGGAGAGAGAAGAACGCTGGTGCTGTTGTGGCAGGGCCTAAAGAGGCCTTACCTGGCAAGCCGATGTAATTCGTGTCATTCACTTCAAAAAAAGCTGAACTCAGAAGGAGCTGGATGTGGAAAGTGGCTCACAGGCAGAGCAGTTTTGGCAGTGCCTCTGTACCTGTGTAGTGTAGTGTGGAAGGAGCAGCAACTCTTCCTTGGTGGAGAGCAGAGCTTGTTCAGGGCCTCGTGTGGGGAGAGAAGCTGGGAGAGACAGGAGCTGGGAGTAGCCACCTCTCCATCCCATCCTGTGAGGGGATTCCCGTGTTTCTTTACTCCCTGCCTGCCAGCAAGGACCTAAGAGAACTCCTGGCAGAGTCCCAGGCTCCCTAGTGCCAGCCGAGGAGGCGGCACCAGGCTGTGGACACACGGCTGCTCCAGCGCCTGCTTTAGGGCACCAAACAGTTCCTGCACACAACCAGGGGCACACCACAGGTGGGCAGGAGCTGCTTCACATTTCAGAGCAGCCAGGTGGATAGAGAAGAGGCCCTGACCAAGTGGCACAGCCCACCTCCGTGTTTCAGCAGGACCTGGGGGTGTCTGAGCCTCTTTGTGCGTGCCCAGGCATCCCGATGTCCCCTGTCTGCCGAGGGCTGCGAGGGAGGAGGCCGAGCCTTCTGCTGCTGGTCCACAGGATGCTGTAAATCTTGGGGAGCTGCTGCTGTGAAGCCCTTCAGAGCACCAAGCCTGCTGTCTATTGAGAAAAGCCAATACCCTTCTGTCTGTCAGATGGCACTTAACCGCCGCTGTTATTCCAGATGAGTGAACACTTGTGTTATATTTTCCAATAGCAAAAACTGGGGTCAGCAGGGTGTCTGCTGTTTTAGCCAAATCCAGATGGGGTTTTCCTATAAACAAGTGCACACAGAATATTTATACAGGCGATGGCACCTGACGCCTTAACACTTAGGCCATCCTATTGAGTAGCCACTCATACTATAAGTCACTTCAGTGCATTAAGTAAATATTTTAATATAGCCATGTCACTGTTTATTATATAATGGCGGGGGCCCAAATCTTGCCTAATGCTTGGTTAAAAAGTCAGTTTACACCATCCTTTACAGTGAATCAAAGAATGCATAAACGGGGCTCTTTTGTTACTCAGAGCTCTGTTTACTTTACTTTTCTGTAAACCTTTCGAAACACTTGCTTATAAGAGCTGATAGAACCCAGATTTTCCCCGGGGGCTGAGGTGTTCATGATGTCAGGAAGGTACCGTGCAGAGTAATCAATGGAGTTTCCACTGAGCAGCCCCAAGCCCGTCCCTCGCTCTCTGTCCCTGCTTCTGGTTGGAAGCCAGCTTGGGGTGGCACAGAGGCTCTCAGGGAGAGAAGCTCAGCAGCTCCCGCTCCAGCACAGGTAGCTCTGACACACCTGGGGCCAGGTGCAGGTGGCAGCAGCACAGAGCAGCATCTTTGGAGGCAGAGGTTCAGCCTGCATGAGGAGAGGGTGTCTGGCTTCTCCTCCAGCTGAGAGACTGTGTGAGGTGGTGACCAGAGGGATGGATTTGTCTCTTTTATTTATTGCCTTCTTCCTTCCCTTGCCTTTTCAGCCTCCCACTGCCTCTCCCAGTGCACACCACTCTCTGCTTCACCCTGCAGGGTGTTGCTGAGTTCCTTGGGGTCAGGAGCCCTGTGTGGGTCTTACCTAAGATCAGGGATCACAGGATCACCTTGACAACACGAGCTAGAGGCTGAGGACTTCAAAGGTGCATCGCAGGTTCTGGCTCAGAAGGATTTGGGATGTTGCAGAGGACTGTGTGATCCTCTCAGCCCTGCTCACCCCTGTGTACCCCACACTTCGGTTCTCTGCGTCCAACCCTGGTTCCACTTCTGGCAGGGGAGAAAATTGCCCTGAGCAGGACATGCATGATTCTTGGGAGGCACTAAGCAATGCAAGAGCGTCCCCCGGGGCAGTGCCCACCAGTCCCAGCTTGCCCTCAGCTCTTCTTGTACTTCTCAAAGGACCCTGGGCCTCAGAACAGCAGCCAAAGCCTCTGCTGGGGTGAGGTTAGGACACGGGAAAAGCCCATCTGTACCAGCCTGGCTTTGCCCTGCAGTGACATGCAGACTGTCCCAGAGAAAGAAAGGCTGGGCAGGAAGATGACAGGGAGATTTGGGAAGGTTGTGCCTCCCTGTCCCTACCTCACCAGCTGTCCATGTGCTTGGGAGAGGCTGTGGGTGCTCTGAGCGAGTGCAGAACTGGCATGGAGGGGTTTGGGATGGCAGATTTTCCTGCAGGGATTTTCAGCTGGTTGAGGGGGTTCAGCTGCACAGGGAGTGGGACGAGCCATGTGCACACCCCTGGAGCTGCTGGCACTACCTGGAGCTGCCCTGCAGGGCTTCCCTTTGCACACAGACAGTGGGGTTTGCAAAATGATCGTGGGCCAGTGCTGGGCTCAGCTCACCTGAGAAAGGCAGGTGATTGCTGCCAGGGAGGGGATACGGGCCTGGGGGAGAAAACGGGTGGTGAATAACCACCAAGCACACCTTGGTGGCCTCTGTGTCCCCCTCTGAGCTTGTCCCTGGGGGCCCCTGGCTGTGGAGCACCCACAAAGCTTCATCTGCACCAAGCCCACCACAGCCAGGGGAGGAAAGGCCTGCAGAGCATCGGGGAGGATGCAGGATGAGCTGTCACCTAAGGGACAAAGGGACCCTGAGAGAGGGGACAGGAGAGGGCCAGGCTGCAGGAGGCAGCAGGGCTCATGATGGCCCGGGCTGGCTGGCTCTGAGCACAGCAGGGTGCTTTGGGTAGGAAGGAAATCCCTCCTCAGACCGGTTTGTGTGGCTGGGCCGTGAGCACCCACAGGGAGTCCTGATGCTTCTTGCTGGCTGCTCCATCCTGCATCTGCTTTTGGTTACTCTGCCAAAACAACAAGCCTGTGTGTAATTTTAAAGCATTGGCTCTGGGTGAATCAGAAAATCACCCCCCTGTGAGTGTCTGAGGTAACCAGTGCCCACATCCTCCCCAATGCCATTCTGTCAGTGGTTACAGCACTTAGCACCTCGGCCCTCTGGAAGGTGAGATGGGAGGGTTGGGGACAGCCAGACCTGGAGCTTGAGGCTGCAGGTGGGTCCTTGAGCCCTTTTGGATGGGACAAAAGGGAGGGAGGGGAAGGGTCTCAGCTGCCCTCTCTGCTCAGCGTGGGCTTTACTCCCCTCCCCAGGGCTCAGCCTGCCCCGTGCTGCTGCCCACGGCAGGGACACAATTTCCTGGGAAGCAGCTCAGCTCTGCACTCCCTGGGGGTGCACACGTGTGCATCCTGGCTGTGGAAAGCACAGAAACCCACGGTTCCCTCGCAGACCGGCTCAGACTGTGTAGTTCAGCTAGCCTGGGGCAGTGAAGGACTGAAGAGCTACCATCTTTGAAGACAAAATGCTGCAAGTGATGCTGATTAGTGAGGGCCAAAGGACAGGCAAGCACACCTTGCTGAGAGCCATCCAAGGATGCTGCTGAGCAGCCAGAGCACCCTCATCCCCCTCCTGCTGCAGGTACCCCACCCAAAACCCAAAGCTGTGCTTTCACCCAGTCTGGCTGCCGTGGGCAGCGAGGTGAGTGACACCTGGAGCACCAACACCAGCACCTGCCATGGCCCCGGGCAGCTCAGGTCTGTGACTACCAGGACAGAGATCACCCTGCCCCTGCAGCCGTGCTGGGGAGGGCAGCAGTGCCAATCCTGGCACCCTGCAGCCACCCACTGGCCCTGAGCCCACCCTCAGCTTCCTTGTCAGCAGAAGCTTCAGCACCCTCACTGACCCTCTCGTCCCACTGCCAGAAAACCAGTCCCGCCAGCAGCACCCGGGGATGGGTGAGGATGGGCTCTCCCCCTGCTGCCTCCTTCCCCTGCCATGTGTGGACCGCAGCAGGAGTGGTGGAGCGTGAATTCTGAGTCCCCTGGGTCTCTGGCCCCTGTAATATATTGTTCTCCATTTCCCCCAGGGGAGCCTTGTTCCATTGGATAATTGGAAAGTATTTATCTGTGTCATATTAAGACCCATTTGGGATAATTGTGAAATTGGCAGCCCTGGCCCTCCTTTGTTTAGACCAGGGTATAATTTGGTTAATGTTATTGTTTTTTTTAACTTTGCCACAAGAAGGCGGAAATTTAGATTCCATTATTCAGCAAGTAGCTCTGAGGAATGTCCTTTGGCAGCAGGGACCTGCAGTGGGGCCACAGAGCTCCACACAGCCCTGGAGCACTTGGTGGGCACGTTGAGTCTCGGCCAGGCCTCCAGAGCCCTTGCCATAAATCTCCATCCTTTCCTGACCCGTCCATGCTCCTCCTCCCTGCCTGCTCTCCACACCAGGCTGGGGAGGCTGTCCCATTGATTGGTGTGGGACAGGGACTGTGACCATGGCTTCACTGGGGTCAGAAGGCAGCTCAGCCAGGTTGGGCACAGGGTCCCAACCTCAGGAACGTGGCTGGAGGAGAGCATGGAATGCTCAGGCACCCTTCTCACCGTGAGTCTGTTCCTGTGCCTCAGAGCCTCCTTGGACCAGGCCGGGCATCTCCGTGTTTAACACCTTGTGGTTCTTCCCTGAGTGTATCTGAATGCCTTCGGGACCGTCCAGCCCTTCGGCACATGCAGCATCCTGCAGCTCCACAGTGTAGCTTTGAGGGGGCTGAGAAAATCTCTGCTTTTGTCTCGTTTACATCTCGTGCTTAAGCACTTCCTTGGTTCTCCCTGGCTCCTGTGGTGAGCAGTCGTTTCTCATCGATGCTGCTTGGACCACTCCTGACTGGGCAGCCCTTCAGACTGAGCTTTCCTGCCCCAGCCTTCTCCTTCCAAACTAAGGGTCCCAGCCCATTTCACCTCATTTTGGTCATCATTGTTGGTCTTCTCTGTGGACTGTTTTTCCCCACAGACATTACTTTTCATGTGCATTTTTATCACTCAGCTGCTCAGCATCAGAATATCCTTCTGTAGCTTTCCAGATGAGGCGGTTTTTTTCTGTGGAATCATAGAACCACAGAGAGGTTTGGGTTGGAAGGAACCTTAAAGATCATCTCATTCCACCCCCCTTCCACTACACCAAATTGCTCCAAGCCCTGTCCAACCTGGCAATGAGTAATTGGACATTAGTAAGAAAATTTCTCTGTCTGTCTTGATCATCACGTTGACCAACACAAGCCCCAGCACATTTTCCTGCCTTTTACCTTCATTAAACCTAACTTATGCTCCCTGTTTCTAAATACTCTTATTCAATAACAGCCTTTTAGCAGCTTTCGGTGAGGAAGGTTCTTAGAAACGTTCTGAAAATCCAAGACCACTCAAGTCACCTTAAAATAGTTCTGAGGTGTGAGGCACCGTGAAATCCATTTGGACCACACACCTTCTGACTCTTCATTCCCGTTCTCTCAGCCTGTCCAGAGCTCTGAGCCATCCGTTCTGCCATTCCTCTCTCTTGCTGAACCTGGTGGCACTACTGATGTCTCTGGTGCTGAGATCCCGCTTGGTCATGGTTAGGGAAGGTGAAATATGTTGGTGTGAGCTGTGGTGTGGGGATGGGGATCGTTGGTGAAATGCTGTTGCCTCAGAGAAAGCCGTGGCTGGTGAACTCCTGGGGAATTTGAGGAGACCGGGGAGATTTCCTCTCTCACCCCTAAACACTGCATCATCCTTGCCAGCATACAGGCAAAGCCAGCAGTGGAGACACTTCACCACATCCTGTCCTATGTGTCCTTTCCAAGCCAGGCTCAGCTCGTCCAGAAGGGATATTCCACCAGGAATCTGGATACTGGGTATCTGTCCTTGCACAACTGTGGGACAATTATTTTCTCTTTCTGTGGTCAATGTTACTCAGGAACAAAGAGATCAGTAACTCCTGTGCAGCTTTATTCTGATAACTCCCTGATCATTGCCCCACACAGCCAGGGAAATGATTTCTTGAGTGTTTCAGAAAGTTGTGGCTCATGGTCAGTGAAATAAGAGGGACCAGCCATGAGATTTGCAACTGGACCTGGAGTCCCACTTAATGCCAAGCCTTGCCTCTTGCAATAACCCCACCTGTACTTACCTAAACATGGCCCTTTCTGGGCACAGGCCTGGTGCTTGAGTCTGGGTGATTTTGCAGATAAATTTAGACTGCAGGCTCTATTAAAATTTCTATCCAGTGGGAGAGTGATGTTCTTGAGCAGCCTTCCAAACCGGAAAGCAGGGGCAAGCAGCCTGGGCTGTTTGTAGATGGCACTTGATAAGTTAATGGAAGGGATTTCATGACATGACAGAAACGATCCAAGAGTGAAAAATTAATTCATGGGATAATGGGCCCTGAATGTTTCATTTGTTTGCATCTCTGGAAGCATGCTTTGAAAAAGAGCTGTTCTTCAGTTCTTGATATTCTTTATTGCACCATGGTTTGTCATCCCAAGCTCTGAGTTATCCAAAGGAACCACACGTTTTCTGTCCTCTGGGTGCAGCCTTGGTTTTTGGGATGGAGAGAGGAGCTTGCTTTCTTTCATAGCATTTTGGCTGGAGATGGGATGTGGATGTGCTGCACTGCTGCTGTCGAGCCCGAGCACTCCTGTGTGCCTGTGTGAGGCACTTTCCCCCAGTAAGATGTTTCTAGGGCTTGGAGCCTTTTGCTCTTGGCTGGACTGTCAGGACCACCTGCATTTTGTCCTTCTTTCATGGGATGAAGCAGGTGTTCACCTCTATTCAACGAGGAGTTTCAATTTTAGAGGTCCTGTGGGTGCAGGGAGAACAGGTGGGTGTTTAACTCCTTCGGTCTCTGGGAGAAAAGGCTGAGACAATTGGGGTTGTTCAGCCTGGAGAAGAGAAGCTTTGGGGTGACCCAATTGTGGCCTTTCAGTGCCTGAAGGGAGCTGCAAGAGAGATGGAGAGAAGCTATTTACAAGGAGCCTGGAGTGACAGGACAAGGAGAAACGGCCTTAAACTGCCAGAGAGTAGGCTTAGATTGGAGATTAGGAAGAAATTCTTCCCCGGGAGGATGGTGAGGGTAGCTGCAGCAATGCCTTTTCCAGAAAATGGACTGCTCTGGAGAACTCTGTAGGGCTCAGTGCTGATCCAGCTGGGCAGCACAGACACTGGAGAGGGAGACACTCGCAGGACAGGACCAGTCCAGGTGTGCCCTGCAGCCAAAGCCCTGCTCCCAGCACTGCTGCCCTCCGTGGGCTTAGTGGAGAGTGAATATCTCTGGAGCAAGGTGCTGTGGAGCACTAAAGGCTGAACTGTGCACTGAACCTTCTCCTGCCCTTTGGACCTGCCATGCAGCTGGAGGCACCTTCAACTGAGGCTTCCCCATATTAAAGTGAATTTTGGACATGAGCAGACGGGCTGTGCACTGGTTCCTCTCAGGGGGTTTCTCTACTAGAAGTCCTTGCCTGGCAGCTCTGTGGCACAGGATGCACACCAAACCTCTGCCTTGGTCTCTCCCGCTTATCACCTGGCCTTTTTTGCCCTGTCCAGCTGCTGCCCATGTCAGCAGTCGAGGGCAAGAGACAGAGGTCTGGCCAAGAACAGTTTCATTGGACCCTGAGCACGGGGGTGACAGGTTCTACAGAGATCAGCAGCTGCTCTTCCTTTCCTGGCCACTTGCTTCCTGGGGTAGCCAAAGGAGGAGAGGCTCTAGGTCACCAGCCTGAAATGCGGAGTTGGACATGACCCCCGTCACCAGAACTGGTTTTACTCAGGGTTCAGGCCCAGGGGCACTGGGCTGGAGAGGTGACAGGGCACCACACACCCAACCCTCAGCCCTGCTCCGTAGTCTGGCTCAGGTTAGTCCCTGCTGCAGCAGGAACACACCCCGTGGGCACGAGTCCTCTGCCAGCAGTCTGGGACCTTTCCCAAAGCCCTGCTGGGTCAGTCTGTGCCCTTTCCCACCCACTGAATGCTCCCTCTGCCAAGCCAAGCTGGCGAGGCCCCCGTGCTGGGCAGCGGGACCGTCCGAGGCCGGAGAGCTGGTCCTGCCTCCAGCTCCTCTCCTGTTTGAGACCCGCCCTCACCACTTTATTAACAGTGTTTGTCCCTGAGCCGTTTGCTCCTTCCCCTCCTCTGGCATCCAGTGAAGAGGCGTGGGTCCAGCTTGTGCTCATTTTCTGTTTCAAACCTCTGCCACGCTTTCTCTCTTTTAGAAAGATTTCGCTTATTGCATTTCTGAAACGTAACAAAATAAGGGAGACAACGATCAGACATAACCACAAATGCTGCAAAATTAGGACACAGTTTAATGCTGCAGCCATAACCGAGGGCATCACCATGACCTACAAGGGAAGACAACGTTCTCCTGCAGAAATGTGGGGAGGCAGCTGCTGGTAGGGGTACGAGAATAACCAGAAGAGCCTTTGGGGTGACCAGCAACAGCTCAACCTGTCTGGTGACCACAGAGCCACAATCCACATGCAGGAGCATTAAGTACCAGAGTCACTTCCAGAGACCAGGGATTCCCATTCCACTGGAAAAGTTGAAAAACTCAGGTTTTTGGTTGGGGCTGGCTTTAAACCAGATTCAGAACACAATGCCGTTCCTTTGAATTAAGAGCGTGGTTTGTCCTCTGTAACCAGCCCAGGTGGCACTGCCACCAGCAGAAACAGCTCGTGGTTAAGCGTTTATAAATTAAACAGAATTAAATCAAACCATAGTTCAGGAAAAAAGTGCAGTTTCTCTCAGAAGCTTCATTCTGCCAAGGCTGCTGCAGCAGGGCTGTGCCCAGGTGTGCAGGGCCCTGCACCTGGTGTCATCCAAGCCCCACCAACCCCAGCACGCAGCACTCATGAGTCAGACCTGGAAAATTCACGAGATTAGCCTGAAAGCAGTTCTGCAAACAGAACAAGCAGCAAGAACAAATCTGAGGCTGATAACTGCTTTTTGAGCCTTTTCAGCATACTTAGAACATTACTGCTTATTTTAAGATTTTTAAGTTTACTTTAAGATTACTTTAAAAACTACAAGTATGGCCCAGATTCATAAGGAGATGTTTTATCTAACTCAGAACGATCTGCATATGTTGTCCAGTCAAGTTCTTGCCGTATTTTTAGCAGACTTTTTCTCCATGGAAATAACCCTGGGCACGAGAGCAGGGCTAAAGGCTGGTGGCAAATGCCAGGTAGCCCGTGAACTGCAATCCTTAAATGCTTCTAATCATAGAATAATAGAATCACAGAATGGTTTGTGGTGGAAGGGACCTTAAAGCCTGTCCATTCCTACCCCCTGCCATGGGCAGGGACACCTTCCACTATCCCAGGTTGCTCCAAGCTCTGTCCAGCCTGGCCTTGGACACTTCCAGGGATGGGGCAGCCTGGACAACCTGTGCCAGGGCCTCACCACCCCTATGGGGAAGAATTTTTCCCTATTATCTGATCTAACCCTACTCTCTGTCGGTTTGAAGCCCTTCCCCCTTGTCCCATCACTCCAGGCTCTCGTAAACAGTCTCCCTCCATCTTTCTTGCAGGCTCCCTTAATCTTGAGCCAAATGTAGGAACCACAGCCCCAGCTGACAAAACCTGATGTGCTGGTAGCCCAGGGCTGGCCCATGGGCAGGACAAACCTGTGGGTGACCGTGCAGGTCTGTCCCATGGCTCAGCCCCCAAGAGATCACCTTCTCCATCCACTGTACTGCATCCCTGGGGATGTAGGAGCAGGGTTGTAGCTTTGGCCTTCTGGGTGTTCCACCTCTGTCTCAGCGTGGAAAGAGGTTGTGAACGGCAGAGCAGGCTGCCTGTAGTGGCAAGGCACTGGCACAGGAGTCAGGGCTAAGCACAGGGCACTGGGGAAAATGCTGGAGTCCCCACAGCGTTGTGCTGTGGGGCTTTGGAAGGCTGAAGCCCCTGCCCTGGCTCTGCCATTCATGCCTTCGGTGTTGTTGTCATGAGCAGCCCTGGGTGAGGGCTGTACAAAAGCAGGAGCTGACACAGCTCGGGCTGCCTCACATCAGCATGACAGCTTCTCCTCTGCCTTTGACATCCAGAAGCGACATTTTACTCCCGTGGTTCCTGCAGCCTCTCTGCCCAGTCAGGCTCTGCTCCTTGTCTCCAAGCTTTCACTTTCACCCTCTGTGGATGACTCTGTTTTTCCCCCTTTCCCTCCGGAGCGTTTGCTGTGTGTCTGGAGCACGGTGCAGCGTCCCAGCGTTATCGTGGCCATCCATCCCTTACACCACCATCCATCACTCTCACCGTGCACTGCCCTGCTCCCCCTGCACGGTGCCAGGGGCTGGGGCTGCCTCTGTGCCAGCACAGAGCCTGTGCTGAGCAGCAGCTGTGCCATAAGAGAAGGCACCAGCGACCGATGGGTATAAAAGGGGGTCCCCACTCTGCTCTGTCTCTCCACATCTCCTCTGCCTGCCAACACAGGGAGTGCTGCCTCGGTGAGACCTCTGAGTATGGTGCTGATCAGACATTTGCACAAATATTTTCCAAAATTCCCAGCTCTCTTGGGCAACATGATGCTCAGGAGCTCAGATTTTTACTCCCAGTGACACCGATGTGCCCCTTCTGTTGCAGTGTGTGAGGTGGGGAGGGCTTTGCTGGCCCTAAGGTGGTCAGGACTGTGTTAAAAACTATTTGGAGCAAAGAAATAATCTTCTTCCAACTTTCTGTGAATGAAGAGGCTTCAATCAAAGCTGGGGCTGAGCAGGCTTGAACAGAATAATCCCTGGAAGTGGAACTGTGTCTCAGCTAATGCTACACTCTACTATCTTCCATCACTTAAATATTCTTTCTATGAAAAAAAGAAGAAATCACTCATCTTCAAAACAGCTCAGTGGGAGGGGGCTGAGGCCAGAGCTGAGCTTCTCCCCTGAGAACAGCCCCTACCCCTCACCATCCAGCCGAGGCTGGAGGCCAGGAGCTGTCCTGGATGAAGACAGCTGCCACTTCCCATCACTGGGCTCTTCGCTGCTGTCTAAGGCCACGTGGCCTCTGGGCAGCTCGGAGCAGATATCAGGGCTGAGAATCTGGAGGCTGGGAAGGAGATTCTATCCTAAAACACCCTGAGGGTGCAAACAGCTGGCGAAGCTCTCTGAGCGTGGGGATCACACTGTGGCCATACACGGGCTGGGTTTGCCTCAAGTGAAGATTTCATGGCTCTCACAGCTCTGTTCCCTGGGTCTTGGCACTGACCCCACGGAGGGGCTGCACAAGAAGCTGCACAGGATGACTTGATGCTGAAGGGGGGTCCGGGGTTGTGGCAGGTTTCCTTGGTTTGTTTCCTGTTCACTGGGAAAGCTCGTGGATCCAGGCGCTCCCCCCGGCCTGCAGCTCTTCTCTCGGAGCTGAAGTGGTGAGCAGGTCACTTCTCCAGGGCATGGGAGGAATGTGCAGATCTGTGGGAAACGGCCCGAGGGCTCCGCTGCCCTCAGCGCCGTCACGGGATGGGGCTTTCTGCATCCCTGAGGAGGCAGGAGGGAGTTCAGGGAGGGGAATCGTCCAACAGGGACGTGGCCTGCAAGGCAAACCATGAGATAATGGCACTGGTGCGTGCCCTGGCAGCCCAGGGAGGTCTCAGAGGAGGAAAGGCCTCTGGTTCTGGGTGTAGGGGCAAGTGGTCAGAGTTGCCTTCTGCCTTGCCAAACCTGACACGGCTCCAAGGAGGACCAGACAGGATTCCTGCAGAGCTTGTGCACAGCAGGGCTTGATCAGCATTTGCAACAAGCCAGTGCAAATGTTCGTGGGATGTTTGCCCCCAGGAATCCAGAGCTACTCTTGCTGCCTGGGCACTGTAAACACCAGCCGAAACACACCAAGTCCATGTTTAGTGAGATGCTTTTATCAGCAACATTCCTGCAGGCAGAAGCCCAGGAACACAACAAACACGTGAAGAATTTGATAAGGCTGAACTGCATCCCTGAACATCCCTCTCCTGGTTTTTCTCCTTGTGTATTTAAAGTTTTATGGTGGGTCACGGTTGCTCAAGAGACGCTGCACGTGCATTAGAGCTAAATGTGTTTACTTCAGCCTCCACCTCCAGTTGAGCAAACAGCAAAACAGGGGCAGACTCGGTGGATCCAGCACGTGAGGAAGTGTAAGCTCTGCTCACTCCCACCTCTGTGCATGCAGGAGTGGCACAGGGGAGAGGTGAGACGGGGGAAGGTGAGGTGAGATACACGGCCCATGCCGGGCAGGGAGGAACTGTGCAGACCATCAAAGCTGTATCACAGTACCCCAAACAGGACCCAGCCTCACGGAAGTGTCATTCCTGAAGACATTTCTAGATGTTAGAGGCCAAGTGCGCCTCAAGGTGTTGTGTCCAGCCCTACACGGGCTACAGGCAGGAGCTGGGGCTCTCAGTCCTGCAGAGATGTCTCAGGTCCAGCTGCTGTAGGCTCTGCATCCGAGCAGGGATATCTCAGGGGGTGCTGGAGGCCTCTGCTCATCCCCCAGGCTCAGCCCTGGAGCTCTGCTTCGTGTCACACAGAGATGCTCCATCTCCTGCTTCCCTTTCCCTGTTGGGGTGCTGAGGTGCCTCTGTGGGACAGCGGTGGCACTGAGCAGGGGAAGCAGGGCCTGTCCCCGTGTTAGATCCCAGAGGAGGGCTCAGGAGGTGTTTGTTTAGCTCCAGCGAGCGGCACATCCTAGCTCTGGTATTTCTGGTACACACCTTGGCAGGAAGCTCACTCCTGGAAACTTAGAAAAAAACCTGAGCCAGGAATTTGCTTGGCATGTGGAGACCTGAGGTGTGAAGGGGATTGCTAGGACCTGGACAATGAATTTTTCAGTTTAGGAGTTTTCCAGCCAAAAAAAATTATTTTTCTAGAAGATGAGCTGCTGAAGTCAAAATTATTTCCCAGAGAGATAAAGTTTTTCCCCACTTCTAAAAATAATTTTTAATTTCAATGGTTCAGTTCATTTTTCCCTAAGAAAAAGTTTAAAAAGCCTTCAAAAATAAAAATATTTTAGAATTATCCAATTATCTTCCCTAGCAGGACAGGCTCCAAACAGTCTGTGGTGTCTGTGGGCGCTGCACTGGCTGCCTGGGGGACAGGGGAGCAGGGTGAGGGGAGATGGGGGGGCATGGTACGGGGTGAGGGGCAGCCTGTCCGGCTGTGCTGCTCCATTACCTCCTCAGGAGGGAGCAGTGGGAGGCAGGCAGCATCCAAGGGTGCCACTCCTTTGTGTCCTGTCCCTGTCACAGGGAGCAGAGATCGGAGCTGCCCCCAGGGGGGTCTGATCTCAGTGTCCTCTGCTCCAGCTGAACAACCCCAGTGCCTTCAAGCACTCCTCGTGTGGCCCCTCAAGGCCCTTCACCACCTTTGTGTCCCTCATTCAGGTGCTCTCTCAAAGCTTTATGTCTTTCTTGCACCCAAAACTGCCCCAGCACTCGAGGTGAGGCTGCCCAAGCCCAGAGCAGAGCGGGACAATCCCGTCCCTCCCCTGGCTGGCCATGCTGGGCCTGATGCCCCCCAGCACAGGGATGTCCCTCCTGGCTGCCAGGGCGCTGCTGGCTCAGATCCAGCTGGCCACGGACCAGCTCCCCCAGGTCCCTTTCCATGGCACTGCTGTCCAGCCTCTCCCTCCCCAGCCTGTCCAGACACCCAGCGCTGCCCCATCCCAGTGCAACTCAGCATTTGTCTTTGTTAAACTTCACACCTTTGGTACCATCAACCAAGTCCCACCTGGGCCTTGGTGAGCGAGAATGACCGGAGGGAAGCGAGTCTGAGCCTCATCTGTGCTGCAGTGCTTCCCGGGCACAAAGCAAGGAGGCTGCTCCTTCCAAACCAGGCATCTCCTGCAGAGGATCTCCAGTGCCTTGCAAGGAAGCAGCCACGATGTGCCATGCGAGTCCAGCTGGATGAATTTAAAATGTACAGGCGGGGAGAGATGGAACATGACCTGTGCCATGCCTAGCCTTGCAATTGATGTGCTGGCAGCAGCGGATGATGGGAGATGTGCTCTGAGGCTCAGAAGGGTGTCTAAGCTTTGTAAATACAATCAGCTCAGCCTGAACGAGGGAACGATGTGGAATGTTTCGAGGCCAAATTTCGCTCCAGAAAAAAAAAAAAGAAAAGTAAAAAAAAGCCCAGCACGGAGCCAGTGGTGCTTGAGTGTGTTGTGAAGCCCGTGCCTGCGGGGTCGCAGCGTGACCTCCTGGCTCAGACAGAAGGACCCCGGCGCACCCCGCTGCAAATTAAAATGTTGCATATGCTCTGAGTGTAAAAAGAGATTGTAGGCAGAGCCTGCAAGGAGCCTTCCTGAAAGGCTTTCGCCTCGGCTGGTGGTCTTGCAGCTTCGACACTGGATGTCTGGCTCACGCTCTCTATTTTTGAAAAACATTAATAATCATAATCCGTATAAAACTGTCATATTGGTTCAACATGTACGTCACCAAAGCCCTGACTAATTTATCAAAGATTTAGTGTTCGGCTGAACAAAGTCTCATTTTTGTAAGCAGATGCAAGTTTGCTGGATTGTCCTGTCATCACCCGCCGTTCCCTCTGGAAAGATGCATCGTATCAGCGACTTCGAGAAGTTAAAAGAAATGTTCATTTTAAAACAGCAATGTAAACACTTATTGGACCTTCCACACTAGTCATGAATTAAATAAAAGAGTTTAGGGGCTCATGCTGCTTGTGGCAAAGTGAGTGTGCAGCCCCACAGCCAGCAGTGGGTGGATCATCACGCTGGGGATGGGGCATTGCGCAGCAGTCACGCCGCTGGAAAGGAGACCTCGAGCTGCTCGAGGGAGCTAAAATGCTCCAGCAGACGTGGTGGATGAAACTGTCTGTTCAAAGAGGCAGCACAGCGCAGGCCTGGCCTGTCTGGGTGCCTGCAGGGCTGTTTCCAGGGGCAGTGGCAGCACGTCAGGCTTTGGCAGGAATAGCTGGGCACAGGAGATGAGGGAAGGGCCACAGAGCGAGTGAGGAGGGTGGTGGGAAGCACCCAGCAGAGGGGCAGGGCTGGTGGCAAGGGCCGGGCCTGCGTTGTGTTTCTGACAGGGTACAAACACAGCCTGTCCCAGGTGATGCACCTGGGCACAGCTTTGTGGTCCCTGCAAAGGCACAAAGTGACACAGGCACCTCTGGCACCTCCTTCCCAGCCACCCCACGGGCACCCTGTGAGAAATGTGCCGGCAGTGAGACCCGGTGTAAGGCAGGACAGATGGGCACAGGGGCTGAGCTGCAGCCCAGGGGATGGGAAAGGCTGGAGCAGGTGGGGCTGACAGCGAGGTGGGTGAGAAAGCAGATGGCAAAACCCCTGCTGGTGCAGGGTAGGGAGAGGGGTGTGAGGGTCCTGGCTCACACCGTGTGGAGGAGATGGTATCGTGTGCGATGCACTGCTCCTACTTCCTTATACAGTAAATTGGTAACTTTTTTGTATTAAATCAGATTTTATCACTGAATCAGTCTTACACTTTTCTATTCTTGTTCTCTGCAAATGACCTTTTTTAGCTCGCCTCAGCCTCTTTCCTGATGGGACTCATTAGGAGCTGGTGCTGATTCTTACAGGCATTTCACTTTCATTCAGCATCTGGAGATTTTTCAGACAATGCTCCGTTGAAACGGTCCCTGCAGCTTTCCTCTGATGTGCTCAGTATCACAGCCCCTCCTGGGCCATGGGCCTGCATCCCACAAGCATGTTTGGTGTCAGCTGAATCCTTTCCATCCGTATTTCTGGTGAGATGGGAGTGTCAGCAGGCACCTCCCTGCCCAAAGATTCGGAGTTTTGTGATGTGTTTTGACCACAAATCCCGCATCAACCTTGGAGTAGAGCAATGTGGTAAACAAACAACTCCTCCATCCTTCAAAAACTCTCAGCATTTTGTACCTAACGTGGTTGAATTCTTCATAAAGCCTTTAGCTCTGGTGGGTGTTAATCATGACTTTGATGCCAGAGAATAGGTTTTGCGTGTGTATTTTGCTTTGCAGGGTGTTTGCACGCTGCCTGGTGTAAAAGCTGACTGGTGTTTGCTCTTTTCATTTGCTGTCTGTGTCACACAATTAGCAG
This sequence comes from Oreocharis arfaki, assembly GCA_013398015.1. NCBI lineage: Eukaryota > Metazoa > Chordata > Aves > Passeriformes > Paramythiidae > Oreocharis > Oreocharis arfaki. The sequence goes on from VZRR01006126.1 coordinate 108,164, forward strand.
CCTCCTCTGGGCTCTGTGGAATTATTCCTGTCACAGTTTTCTCAGCAAACCAGAGTCATATAAAGGAAGACTGCTCTCATTCGTGGATCTCTAACAGTTCAAGGGCTCTCTCGTGTGGGTTCCCCGGGGGCTGTGTGTTTTGAAGACAGACTTTCTGCAAATATTCTGTGCCTGTGGGTGGAAATTGCTCCAGTAAAGTAGTCAAGTGCCCAGCAGACCAGGAGAATCAGGCAGGCAACAGGGAATCCTACAGTCTTCCTATGCAAACTGTCACTAATTAGTCATTTGTGGTCTGATCACTTCACAAATGCCAGTCTCCATTCACTGTTTCCCAGACTGATCTGGGACTTTGTCCTCTCCTGTTCCTCTTCTCTTCCAGAGGTCGCTTTGGTGTCTGCTCCTCTCCCTGAGCGCCCAAAGTGGAGCAGCCAGAACCTGGGCGGGTCCCTCCAGGCACGGTGATGAATGGTGTGATCAAACAGGATCGCTCGGACCACAGGAGTGCACCAGCTGGGAATGAAGAGGAGAAGGCACCCCAGGAGAAGCCTGCTGGTGAAGTGAGAGATGGCTCCAAGCTCCAGCCCCCGCCCTTCGCGGAGCGGAAGAACGGTGAGTTCCTCGCCCGGTGGTGGCGAGAGATGGGAATGGAGATGGGATCCATGCTGGTTTGGCATCTCTTGCACGTGCTGGGCTGGTGCTTCATTGATATTTTTACGTGTGATGCTTTTGAGGGTGTTTGCCATTGAGCATCTTGCCCTCAGATGGCAGGATTTTGAGGTTGAATGGAAGTGGGGCTTGATCTCAGTATTTCTGGGACAGGCTCAAAAGCTGTTGTCTCCTTTGAGGCATGTCCCTTGTGATCCAAGTGTTTGGTGTGATTTTGGCTGAAATGTGGAATTTCAAGGTCTTAGGAAGAGACTGGTGTTCTGATCACAGCAGTGGAATTATTGGGGAATTAGGGTAATGTGAGTGGAGAGGAAATGGGAAGGGCATTTGGTTTGCCAAAGCCCCAGTGGACTGCTCTGCTCTCACCGAGTACTGGGTGCTCCAGAAAACCTGGTCTTCACCAAAATTGCTTCAGATTCTTGTAACAGGGAGAATTTGGCCCAGACCTCTGCAAGGGTCATTTGTGGGGTCATGGGTCCAGCAGCTACTCTTGCTGGCAGATACTGCTCCGAGTTTCAGTGGAGATCTGTTGGCAGAAAGCTGATGGGCAGAAAAACCCCACAACTGAGGCTGTGCAAAGCATGCTTAGGCTGAGGGGTTGTTTGCCATTTCTTTCAGGCAACTGTATAATATATGAAATGAAGAAAATTCCTCTTGTGCACTCTGAGGCTTTCAACATCAAGCCCTCAAAACATCATGCAATGTGAAAGTGCAGCCCAAAGGCACTATTTTTGCTTTGTGTCTTTGATTGTTTGCATTATTGTACGGGACCCAATTTTTCTCAATCACTATAAATCAGAAATAATCCAAATGATGTCATCATGGCAATGTACTGGTGTCAGGCTGGAGTAACACAGCAGAGAGTCAGGCCCAGGGCCTGCCCACAGTCAGAGAGGACTCTTCTTTCCTGCAGTCCCAGATAGCCAAGTGTACCTAAGAGAATGCAGTAACAACAGGGACTTGTAAAGGGACAGTTCAAAGCTGTTCAATGACGTAAAAGAAAATCGTATTTTCCTAATTATCTATCATACACCCTTATTTTTTGTATCCATTTCTCACGTGGTTTTTTGTTATGGCAAGGAAAAGAAAGAAACATCTCCAGGTGCCCACAGGCTCCCAGCACAACCTGCAGACGTGCAGGTACCGGCTGCCCTAAGCCCTGCAGCACCTGCCTGGCAGCTGGCCCCGTGTCAGGGCTTCACGTCCCCCGGGCTTGGTGGCCCACCAGGCCATGGCTCCAGCCCTGCAGCTCCTCCAGACCGGGCTGTTTGCCCTCTCCAAGTGAGAAGAGCCCCCCACTTTGTGGGCACCCCTCCAGCCCTTTGCTGTGCTCCGTTTCCCTTTCTTTAGCACGTTTAGACAGCACAGGGGCTCGGCTCTTCCTGCCGTCCCCGTTTGGGAACAGCCGGCTCCCTTCATGTCACATCATCTCGGGAGCTGGCAGGCCTGCCAAGTGTCACACACGTCATGTGGCACCTGGGCCTGCCTTTGATGTCACGTGCCGTGGTGTGGGCCAGTGGAGCAGGGATGAAGCTGGGGAAGGGGACATCCCACAGCCCCCCAGGCTGCCCTCCGCAGAGCCCTAAAGCAGATTTGTCCCTTCCAAGGACAGAGCCTTCCAGCTCCCCTCAGTGCCACTTGTTGGGGTGTCACAACAAGGACCTTCTACCCCATCCCTTGGTGGGGGGTCAGTAGTTGGGATTGACTTGGGGAAAAAACAAGACATCAGTGTCTCCTCATAGCCCACCCTCCTGAAGGACACTCCCACGGGTGTATTCAGAACTCCCACCTTCATCCCACACACAGAGGGGACAGCAGGGACCCCCCACCCAAGGTGACGCCACTGAAGGAAAGGAGGCAATGCCTGGGAATGAGCTCGGTGAAATGGAAGCAGCTTGCATCTGTTGTCTTCAGGAATCTTCCAGGGCACGTAAGGAGAAGCAAGTGCAAGGTGTGTCACCCCCCACTCCTCCTCCTGCCCTGTTGCATCCCTTCTCCCGAGGGCTCAGGTGTGCACACCTCAGGCAGGCAGGACTTTCCCTTTGTTCTGTGCTCTTTCCACCTGTGGGCTGGTGCCCTGTGCTGGTGCAGTGGGCACCAGACAGACACCCGTCTGTCAAGGGCACGGCTCCTCAGCGAGGACCAGCTCCTGCCCAAGCCTGAACTTTCAAACCGCCGTCTTTATTTGACTTAACTTTGATTTAATAAAAACAGTCTAGCTAGAGTATTTTTAATAGGAAAATAGTCTTTTTAACTCTAGCATTATTCAAAAATGGCTGAGGGGATTTCATTTAAATTTGTAAAAATAAATCACCTTTGAGCAAGCAGAAAGCCCATTTGGCAAGGCCTATGAAATCTTGGGACTATATGCATAAATCCTGGAAAATGGGGACTGTTACCTCTACAGCAAGCAGGAATCCTGACCTGCAGGGCACTGGGGTCCCCAGCTGCCACCTCCCTGGGGTTCTGGAGCCTTCAGTGTGGGAACCACGAGGGACAGGGTCTGCACTGCACGATGTGAACCAGAGTCCCATTGTGCAGGTGCCAAAGGTCTCACACCACGATCCAGAGGTGTTTAGTACAGGCATCCCTCACAGGCTCCCTCACCCACAGGCCCAGTGCTCTCTGAGTTTGGGGGTCTCAGACCCATGAGCTGCTTTTCCCTCCCAGATCTATCTGAAACCCTCTCAGATGCTAACACCAGGGCCAGTTGCTGACACTCTGAAGCACCATCAATGCTCCCAGGATCAGTTTCTTCAGCTGGTAGCAGCTTTCATCCCATCCCAGCTCACCCCAACTAATCCCACTCCATCCCATCTCATCCCATCCCATGCCAGTGTGCTGCACACCTGTACTGTGCCTGTGCCAGCTGTGCCATGGGAACAGCAGGAGAACATTCTTGCATCAAGGCTGTCTTCACCTTGGCCATCCCCTGTGACTGATGGTGGTGTCCCTGCACACCTCCCGGCAGAGGGAAGGCAGTGAGGGTACAGGCTCTGTGCGTGACTTCGGCCACATGTCCCTCCCTGTGCCAGTTTGGCCAGGTGGATTTTGGAAATAATTTTGTGATGGCGTTTGCAATCTCAAGGAAAGGGGCCAGAGGACATGCGGAGGCTCTGTGAAACAGCTCCTCCACAAGTGTCTCAGTGGGTGTGCTCAAAGTGAAGGGTGAGGCGTCCTTTGGTGCGGCCCAGGGACAGCAAAGTGCCTCCTTCCTTGTCCTGGGAGTGCCTTGCTCTCCTGTCTGCAGCTGAGATGAATTTCACTCATGGAATTATCCAAGAGTGACACATCCTGCCTGACCTGATGAGGTTCCTCTCCTTCAGGAACTGCTCAGTATGAGCTCAGCCCGCTCTGGAGGACCCCATTTCTCTGCGGTGATTATCAGAATTCAAATGCCCAGCTCTGACCCAGGTAACATTTAAAGAAGAGATTGATTTTCCCCTTTTGCCTCCACCCACGTGCCTCCAAGTCTGGGTGTCAGCTCTGGCTGCAGGGGAAGGCTCTGCTTGCCAGGCACTGACTGGTTACTGCAGGTAGGAGAGATGGAGGGCTCCCCTGTGCCCACACCACTCCAGTAGCGGCTTTGCAAACTGCTCGTAACGTTTCCACACAGGTTTCCCATTGCTGATTTTGGAGAATAACGTAGTTAAACTCTTCTGTTTATTTGTGTAGTGGAACAGACCTTCTGACCACCAGCCCCTTTAGCCCACTGCAACAAAGGGGAGGATTTTCCAGTGCCCATCTGGTTTGTGTTTAATGTAATGTGCAGAAAGGTTGCACATTTTCAGGGCCTGTGTTCATAAGTAGTAGACTGTACAACAGTTTATTACACAAATGGAGCTTTATATTGCTGGGCTTTGTTGAGCTGCCAGTTGGGATAAAAAAAGAGTAACATGCTTCGTAGAGCCTATCAAGGAAAATTAGAAAGCATTAAATTCTGCGCAGACTATCCATCACTGGTGAGCTGGTAATCAGATCCAGAGAGGCTGGTGGGAGGTCAAGACTTCCTTGTTCTTGGTGTTTCTGAATCAATAACTGCTATGAAAGATGTGTGAGTGAAACCAAAAGAAGAGAGAGACATGTCTGACCTAGAAGTCAACACAGGATCACAGTGCAGAGACCAGAAGAGACCAGACACCTCCAGGTTTTGAGGAGGAAACCCCACAGTCCCAACTCAGTTCTTGCTGTGAGCATGTGTTTTAGTTTAATTCTGTATTGGAATGGTTATTAAATTACTATCTAGTCCCAGGCAAAATCTAGCCCTTGTTCCACATAGCCAGGTAAGAGGTGTATCTACAGGAAGATTTTTCAAATTACCTTCGGATCCAAATCAAATAAATATTGCAAACCCCGTATTGAACCCAGGTGATATCTAATCCACAGTGAAATATCAGCCTGCAGCCCCGGACTGCGCAGCCCAGCTTTAATGCCACTTAAATCAGAATGTAAGAACTGAAGGAATTCCAGGAATCCAATGATATAAACTGTATTTTTAGAGCTGTGAGTGACTTGTGAGAGTGAAACAGTGCAGTGACTAAAGATAGCCCAAGCAAGGTTTTCCATGATTTATCACAGGAACGCTCACAGTGAGTTAGAGTCACCGAATGTTGTGATAGCAGCACCTACATGTTGGCGTGTTTTCAAGACAAGTCATTCATAACATACTTGTCACAGAGGAAAATTTCCATAACAGAGCCCCGAGTTGCGTCTCACTTGCACAGGCACCGCACACATCACTTTCCCATTAAGACTCCGAGAGGTCCGTTTGTTTCCTAGGATCTATTTTTTTTCTCTGAGCCAGCTGGAGGGGAGAGCCCCACTTTGCCTGCGTGTCTCGAAGCTCTCCCAAGGTTTCAGCCTGGCTGAGTGGTGGCAGAGGACAAAGATCCTCCCTTGGGCCCAGTTGTGGCCATGCTGCATTCCCTGTGGGCCCTCTGGAGTTTTGTTATCGTTTAATAGCAACTCATTGTCTGACCCATCATTCCTCCTTGGGGGTCTGTGCTCCTTTGTGCACCAAGAGGTTGGGTAGGACCTTTCTGTGCCGAGCAAAATGTCTACAGGGGTTATTTTAAGGATGAAGCCATGGCAAACGTTTCCTGACACCTCATGATCAGCGTTGCTCTTGGCTCCTGGCCCTCGCTAGCTGCAGTTTGCAGGATAAAGGAGCTGGCTTGTCAAGAGGGGGGCTACGCTGCAGAACTGCTTTCCCCCAGTTTCTAACACACCGGGATGCATTCAGAAATGGCAGAGAAGCTACAGAGAGCTCCTCTCATGGACAGATTGGCCTTTGCCTTCTGCAGCCACCTCCTGGGTAGCCTGACAGCCACCTTGAATCTTGTTTTCATAGAATTGCAGAATGGTTTGGTTTGGAAGAGACCTTAAACCTCATCCAGTGCCACCCCTGCCATGGCAGGGACACCTCCTACTGTCCCAGGTTGCTCCAAGCCCTGTCCAGCCTGGTCTTGGACGCTTCCAGGGATCCAGGGGCAGCCACAGCTTCTCTGGGCACCCTGTGCCAGGGCCTGCCCACCCTCACAGGGAAGAATTTTCTCAAGTGTCAAGTCCCAAGTTCAGCTTCCAGCACAGAAGCCCCCTGGTTGTGTGGGGCCCTGGCCATGCTCCCCAGGCAGGGTTACATTCTCTACTGGAGCAGGTGAGGATGGTGGCTGGGAGACTGGAGCCAGGTTCTCTCTCCCCATCCCTTGACTAGCTCTGCTCTCAGTGCCGTGGTGTCCCTGCCCAGCTGCCAGGTCTCTGCTCAAAACCAAGGCTGTGGCCAGCTCTGGTAATCACCTCCCATGGAGGAAAGCATGTGAGTCACTCCCATTTCTTTTTCAGGTATGTTTTGAGATGCTTCTAAAAGCAATTTCCATCTCGTTGTGAGTCTAAGCTGCTGTTTAGTGTCCTCTTTCAGGGATCAGATAGACGCAGGGATAATTGTTCATCATGATCCTTCTTGTTGTTCCATCTCCATGTGCTTTCAAGCAGGTCCTACAACACTTCCTACTGCCTACTGCAGCCTGGGCACTGCAAAACAAGCAGCACAGAGGTACCACTGTCTGCACTGAGCTTGTTCTTGGGCTGGGGATGAGCCCCACTGCTCCAGACCATTGCTCAGCACCCAGCAGGACTGAACCCCCAGACTGGGTCTCCTCACCTCGCTGCCCATCCAGCCTTGGCACTCCATAGCCAGGCTCTGCCCGTCGTCCTTCCCTTGTAACCATGCCCGTGATTAAATAAACAGAGCGTGTCAGTGATTATAAGCTCCCCTCTCCCTGCTGCACTGGGGAAAGAGCGCTCACAGCTCCCTGCAGAGTCTGAGTTTTTGTTTCATCTTGTTTACATTTGTGGTTATTTCTGTGTTGCTTTCATGATTTGCATGTTCTTGAGGCCCCTGCTCAGAGCACCTGCGGTCAGGTTGTGCTCAGCATCTCCCTCTCTCTTGTAGCTGGTTTTGAGAGGTAGCTGGTGAAGGGTAAAGTTCAACCCGGGACACAGCTCTTAATTCATGATTGAGCCTGATGAACGGCATGTGGATGGTATCTGGACACGTGAAACTTGGGGCTGAAACTGTGATCTGTGGTGTGAAACCTGATAGCCCTGAAACGATGAAAAGGAAACATCCTCTTGCAAGAACAGCACCGCGTTCTCTCCGTGAGCGTTTAACCTGCAGGGCTTGGTAGCACGTTAGGCACCAAAAAATCAGGAGGATTCTGGGAAGAAGTTATTTCTGGAGGCCAATGGGAATGCCCACCACATCACAATGAGGAAGCATGCATGTATCCATGCAGAGATTCTGACAGGGAAAGGCACCCATTGCAGTAACTCCCTAGGTAAGATAGCCTAACTGAAAAATGGACTAAGAAATGAAGCTTAAACAGTTCTTCAGGGCAATTTGTCTCTTAGGCCAGCTTGTCTGGGAGCTTTTTGCAATCTCCAGCACATCGAGTGTTTCAGGAGGGATGCACTTGTTCCTTCAAAAAATGCTTTCTTGTATAAAAGAAAATTACACCTTTATGCAGAAACATCCAGGAAGGTTTCCCTGGCCCGCAGTTCATGCTCAGCTGCCTCAGTGCTCTCAGATGGTGAAGCAGCAAGCCCAGAAGGGTCACAGAAAGCTGTCTCAGAAGACACAGACTACTGCAGGTTTCATGGCACTCCAACACTAAGGCAGCCTTGCTCCACATCAGCAGGTTACACCCAATGTCTCACTGCTCCCACTGAGAGCCTTGAAACCTCTGCTTTGGTAGCGTTGGGAAGAGGGGAAGAGCTAATTGGGCTGGCACTCCCAGGAATCCACTTCCAGACTCACTGCTGCATTGCCTTCTGGTAACATCTGGCACAATGTGTTTGCACAGCTGTTTAGTGCTGTGGTTGCTTCCCAGTAGCTTGCTGGGGTGGTGTGTGAAGAGCTCCATGGATGAGAAAAGCTGCTTCATACTGGGGTTGTGCGAACCAGCTCATATATTTTAAAATTAGAAGAGAGGAAATTGACAGCTGTGCCTTTATTATATGCGCATTTAGGGCCAAATCGGGCCTGTTTCTGGCAAGGCCATAGAGAACTCTGCAGTTCTTCAGAGCTGTTCCTTCAGAGGCTGCTGAGCAGCAGCAGAATCTCTCCAGAGCTACTACAGCAACCCTGGGTCTGCACAGCCCTTATTTCCCCTGCACTTCATCTCCCAGAAGATACAGAAAACCTCTGCTGCCTCATCCTCATCCCCCCATCCCTGCTGCCCAGGGACAGGCAGTGTTGGAGGCTGAGAAGTGGGGACACAAGAGATCCGTGTGGTTACAGCTTCACTGGGCTGTTCCAGACCCCTGGGGCTGGGCTAGAGCCTGTGCTTTCCTTCCTGTGTTGCTGAGGCTTGTGCCCTACAAACCCCTCTGCCCAGGCTGTGAGCTCCAGAGAGGGGCTCAGCTCTGTGTGCCCCTCACCCATCATGCCAGACAGAGAGCTCCTGGGCTTTCCAGGTGGGCACACACCTGGGGAGAGGGATATGGAAAGCAGGAGAATAACAAAACTCACTGAGACCAAAACTGCTCCCTTGAATGAGTGTCAGGAGCCTGGCTGAGCCTTGCACAGGCTGCTGATTCCTGTCAGGTGTTAAACATAGCCAAACACCACATCTCTGACTAATCACCACCGTGGCCATGGCTGCAATTCCACACGGACCAGGCAGCCACAGCACCTCTGAACACAAAGCCAGGCTCTCCCATCTTCCCTCTGTCTCCGTCCTTCTGATGCTGCAGGGCTGGTTGTGGAGCTTCCAAGCGCTTGTTGAACCTTCTGGAGGTCGGCAGCACCTACAGAGCTGCAGGGGCTGGAGCTGCCCTTGCAGAGGGCTTCAGGGGTATAGCACACACTGCTGTGAGCAGTGAAGGTCAAACACTGATCAGCTCAGGGCACTGAACTGCTGTTTGCTCCTTTTATGGGTGCTTCTCCCAAAACCACAGCCCCACAAGTGCTGCTCTGGCCAGGATGCAGGACAATAGACATTGTCCTTGGTGGTACACAGTTTGGGCAAGGATGGCTGAGCCGGTCAGGATGCGAGAGACTGAGCAGAAACGTGCCACAAACCCCGAGCAGCATTGCTGAGCCCAAAGCACAGCTCCCAGCCACACAGAGGAGGGAAAGAGGGAAAGAAAAGAAAGGCTGGGGCATAAAGGCACTGCTCATTCTGAGGGGGCATCAGGAGGGCCGTGCTTGTGAGGGGACCAGGAGCAGGGAGTCCTGGAGGAGCACGGAACCAGCACAGGCTCTGGGCTGCTCCCAAGAGGAGGAGCTCTGCCCCAGCAGCAGGAGCACCGGGCTGCCAGCGCTCCTGTCGCCTGCAGCTACGAGCAGCCATGGTTTGCTGCACAGTGACAGGCATGGAGACCAAGGTGGGGGTGGATTCGTCACAGTGCTGGTGTCCAAATCGGTTACGGGACAGGCTAATGCGGAGCCAGCAGGAGAAGCACTGCACGTCCCGTGCTCGGCACTGCCTTTGCAAACCACCAGAGCAGAGCTCAGGAGGAACACGGTCCCTAGCAAAGATGTTACGAGCAGAAGAGGAATGGTAACATTGACGTAAACATGACAGGTCCCCTCCTGATGGATGCGTGTAGTCCATAAACATCATTGTCACACCGGAGATCTTGCCAGGGATTCCTGAGGATGCTTTCAAGCATGCTGCAGCCTCGGCCTTGGGGTTCTTGGGGTTTCTGAGTTATGGCCATCTGTTTGCAATTGAGGCTGTTTGGAAGCAGAAAAGAGTTGCCAAGAGACTCTTTTTGAACGAAGAGTGCCTTCAGTCTCGCCAAGAAGTTCCCTCCGGCAGGTATCGGAATCACAGAAAGGTTTGGGTTGGAAGAGACCTTTAACTCATTTCATTCCAACCCCCTGCCATGGGCAGGGACACCTTCCACTATCCCAGGTTGCTCCAAACCCTGTCCAGTCTGACTCTGAATACTTCCAGGGATGGGGCAGCCACAGCTGCTCTGGGCACCCTGTGCCAGGGCCTCCCCACCCTCCCAGGGAAGAATTTCTTCCTAATATTGCATCTAACCCTGCCCTCTGGCAGTGTGAGCCCATTCCCCCTCGTCCTGTCACTGCAGGCCCTTGTCCCAAGTCCCTCTCCAGCTCTCCTGGAGCCCTTTTAGGCACTGGAAGAGGCTCTAAGTTGTCCCTGGATTCTTCTCTTCTCCAGGTGAACACCCCCAGCTCTCCCAGCCTGGCTCCAGAGCAGAGAGGCTGCAGCCCTCAGAGCATCTCCGTGACTCCTCTGGATTTGTATGGCTCAGGAGGGTTCTGCATGATCCCAAGGAGATGGGGCAATAAAGCTCAGTGAGGATGTCTGTGATGGGTGTGACACCAGGCTGGCACGAGGGGATGTGGGCATTTTTCACATTCAAGCCCAGCCCTGCAGACACCTCCTGTCTGCTGTCCTGGCACAGCCACTGCTCAAAATAAGAACTTCCAAGAGAGAGCACTAAGCTGGCTTACAGAATTTGCAGCTGCAGCTCAGCTAATTGAAGCCTTGGCAGCTTATTTTAGTTCTTACTTTGTGTGAAGCTGGGCATGAGGGTCTGTGGGCATGGCTCGAGAGAGCCAGGCAGGTCAGCTCAACTTCCTCCAGCCCCTGCTGTGTGCTTTGTAGGGATAAGGGCTGGGCATCCCCCTAAAATTGCTCTGCCACCCTGGTGAGCTCTGCACTCCAAGGAAAGGAGGGAAACACAGACTCCTTCCAGCAGGGAAGGAGATCAGAATGGAGCAGCGATGCTGGGAAAGGTGGGAAATTTTGCCAGCCCTTGGGTGCTTCTATTGCAGCCGCAGAGGGGGTGGCACAGAACCTGCCCCTGGTGTGGTTTGCCCAAGCGTGGGCTGCACCCCACTGATTGTGCAGCCCTGGCACTCGGAGGGGGTGACCAGCAGTGGTGCTGTACACCCAAAGATCCCCTGAGGGAGGCTGTCTTTGTCAGCACTGCACCAGGGCTTGGAGCTGGGTTTAAATGTCAGCCTGCCCTAAAAGCCCCAGGCATTCCCTGACATGTGCGGTGCGAACCTGTTCACTCAGTAGAGATTTGCTCCACTGAAAACGAGCCTGAAAGTTGATAAGAGCCTCTGGCTGGGCCTGAAATAGCCCTTTGCAATGTGGGGCTGGCTGGAGTAGGTATCAGATGAAGAGCAACAGCCACAGCACAGCAGAAAGGAGGCTGAGATCATGCCTGCACTTGGGTCCAGCCACAGGTGCACTGGCTGCCTCGAGGTGTTGCTGTGCTCGTGCTGTGCGTCACCCACAACACCCACAGGGCTCTGGTGCTCCCTCTTCCCGAGATGGAACACCAAGGGAAAATACAGAAAGAGTAGGGAGACACTGGAGGGAGAACTGCACATGGAAAGGTGCAGTGGTGCTGCCTGCACAGTGCCTAAGGGAGCAGGATTCCCACCTCAGGCAGCTGCAGAGAAAGGCCAGAGGGTTTTGTCCACTTACCTGGGTGAAGTGCAGTGTTCCTGGGATGAACACGATTCCTTCCTCTGCCCTCAGAGAGGGAGGAGGGGCTGTGTTTTATTTTCAACATCCGCTGGTACCGTGCGTGGGAAGCACTGCTGGCACTGGGATTTCGTTCTGCTGGGGGTTTGCTCTGCGCTGCAGATGAGGCTCCTCTTCCCTTGGTCACTTTGTAGGAATGGAAAACATGCCTGGGCCTTCAAGCACACTTTGAAGTCAATCAAAACTGACTTAAAGTATATTTCTCTGCTATAGAACATAAAAATATTATCCTTCTGGCACGCCTCCATGAGAATATTAAAAATAGCTTACTGAGTTACTCTGTAAAAATCGCTAATACAACAAGACTTTTGTGTCTTATTTCATTAATGAAGGAGCTCTAACGCTGGGCTTGAGTGTGATACTGCTGTAAATCAATAAAGAATATTTTTGGAAAAACACAATCCTATTATTCCGAGATATTTTTGTAGGGTGAAGTTAGAAAGAAACATCTATTGCCATGACTTTTGTCCAACTCAATAAGCTATTTGCATCTGAAAACTTTAGTGCTAGTTGTATAAAAGCGTGTTCTCTGCATGGGATGGCATTCGCTTTCCTGGTTTGTTTTACTGCTGTTTGCCCAGAACGGGGGAGAATCTGTTTGGCAAAGGCTCGGAGCTAAATCTCGTGCTGACCCCTCACAGCAGAAACCCATGGCTCGCTTAGGGAAGAGTCAGAGCAGGACAGGGCTCCTGGCTTCTCCTCAACAGCATCCAGAAGGCAGCAAGTCTGCGATGTGGCCTGACTGGGAGGCACCACGGGATTGTGTCCCATTTCCAGCTGCAATTGTTTGCTAACAACCCCCCGAGGCTGTGGCCATCCCGGATGAATGCACAGCCCAACAACTCGGGGATGGTCCTGGCTGGGTCAGGGCTGAGGTTCCTCCAGCTCATCCCCCGATCTCCAGCCCTGGGAGCCAAAAGAATGTGGAAAAACAGGGTAATCACACAGCAGCAATTCTCCCTCCCAGCTACTGGTCTTCCCTTCACCAAGAGAAAGGCTTTAGATTTAATGGCCTCAGTGGGTATTTCTTACACGGATTCGTCTAATTGCCTTTTGAACTCGTGCTAGGGAGGTGATTTGCTGCTTCCTCAGTGGCCTCCCAAGGGCTGTAAATCACAGCTCTGCTTCAAGAACCAGAGGAGCAGGCAGAGTTCTTCCCACAGCACCACTGCTGCCTTTGTCAAACAGAGACCCCTCCAATCTTCTGTTGCTTACAGAGGCTCCAGTGATGGTCAGTGATCAGAGGCTGGAAACGGGGTTTGTAAAGTTCCTGAGGTGCCTCTTGGTGTCCTCTGCCAGGGTTTCACAGCCTTTAAGCATCTACAGAGGGTGAGGAATGGCTCATGAGGCAGGGGCACAGATGAGCTGAGGGGAAAGGCTCCTCTTAGCCAAGGAGCAGTGTGCAGCTGCTAAAACTGAGTGTCCCTGGGAGCAAATGGCACAAACCACCACAGTGTGTCATGAGCCTGGAAATAAGCACTACCCACCCCTCTAAACCCACAAAACCACGTGGCATGCTGAGTACAACTGGAGGGAACCTCTGCTGCCCAAAGCCAAGATCACCTTTCCCTCCCTCATTCCTGACAGAAGTTTGTCCACCCTGTTCTTAAAAACCTTCTTTGGCTGGAGAAGATTCCACCTCTCACCCAAACCATTTTCACTCCAGCTGCTTCCTGAAGTGCACATCCATAACTCCTGGTCCTACTCAATGTGGATAGAGAGAACAAAACACTCTGTTTCTTTCCATAGTAGTCTTCTCTATATTTAAAATCTGATCAGGTCTCCCCTTACCCAATTTTTCACTAGACTGTCCCTCAATCTTTGTGCCCTTTCTCAAGGGTCTTATTTTCTAGACTTCTGGAGTCTCTTTCTGTGCTCTGGGCTTTTTGCTGCTGCCCCTCACCTTCCTTAGCTTGGCCCAGAGCAGGCAGCAGTGCCCGAGCAGAGCAGAGCAGAGCAGAGCACGTGCTGCACTGAGCAGGCAGGTGAAGGGCTGTGGTTTGCAGCCTGCACTGCACAGCCCCTGCTCCTCACTCTCTCACCATCCCCGATGGTCCCGAGCTGGCTCATGATCCTGCTCTGCTGCCACGGAGCAGCTGCAGAACATTCTGCTCTGTACACTGTGTAAGTGCAACGGGCCATCCCTGACTAATTCTCACTGGGTTTGTTTCTGTAACTGTCCTCACGTCATCACTTCTTTTTAGAGCTGTTAGCTAGCTCTAACCCCGCTCTGCTGTATGCACGTGCCCTCTTCCAACTTCACCTCCTAGTAAATAAAATTATTTTCTACTCCACTTTGGAGGGGAAACACAGAAGACAAAGGGACACAGTGACCCACTGACAGCTTCTCTCTGAGTGTGCTTTTCCGAGTGTTTCACACCACCTTGGGCAACACACATCACGCTTTCCCAAAAATCTTGAGACAATGTCATGTCAGACGGTGTCAACAGCCTCGTTAAACACAAGATAGATGGCATGTACAGCTTATTCCCCATCCACAAGTGTCACAGAAGGATTAGATTTGACACATGCATAATGGCTGGGGTTTATTTATTTCCCCTGATTTGTTTCAGTATTTGTTTGTTGGCTCCATCAGCTGCCCCAGTACTTTTCTGGAAATGGAAGTTAAACTAGATGCTCCATAATTTCCCTTTTTCAAAACCAGATATTCTGTTTACCATTTTTGAAAGCCATAAGGAGTGTTACGTCTCTATGCCTGCCTCGTGTCTTTAAAAATCTGTGTAAGCTGCCAGTACCTCCTAGAACTTTACAACAGATGCATATCTGCCAGTTACTGCATAGCAGGCAGAATTATGTTCATCTGTACCTTGGCTGATTATTCCAAGACTCACTCTCTCCTGGCTGTTTGGCCTGGTGGGCACATGCCAGCTGCTCAGGGACACGTTCTGAACAAAGGGGTGACATTCTGGAGTGAAACTCACTGATGGGAGGCAGAGGACAGCTCTGGGGGTCGCTGTGCCCACCACTAAACCATGTCCCCAGGCATCACATCCACACATCTTTTAAGTCCCTCCAGGGATGACAACTCCACCACTGCCCTGGGCAGCCTGTTCCAACGTTTTACAACCCTGTCAGTGAAGAAATACTCCCTAATATCCAATTTAAACGTCCCCTGACACCACTTGGGACAATTCCTCTCCTCCTGGGAGCAGAGCCTGACCCCCACTGGGCTGCCCCCTCCTGTCAGGGAGTTGTGGAGAGCGAGAAGGTTGCCCCTGAGGAAGGAAGGGCATGGATTTCACACACCCACACTCCACAGGGTCCCACTGCCCCCTCACAGGAGCAAGCAGGTGAGGAGCTCCAGGGCGGAGAGCAGGTTGGGTATCAGGGGAGGAGAAGGAGCAGGTACCTAAAGCACCTCTCAGAAGAGCATGGGTATCACTAATGACTCAAGGAAACACGAGAATCAGGAATGTCATCTGTTTCTCCATCTGACCCAGGAACATGGTCCTGGTTGCTTTTTCTAAATCCCAGCTTTTCCTCTCTCTGTCTCTCTCTCATGCTGAGTTACACCTCAGGAAGCATCAAAAGCAATGTTCCAGACCCTGTTTTGGCTATACTACAGTTCTTGGGAAAGATCAAGGCAGTGGAAAAGAGAGGCTAGCGCTGCTCCTTGCTGGCTGCCAAGACCCCTGACAACACCAGATCCAGCCTGGGCTCCTTTCAGGCTGTGAGCAGAAACACCACCGGCACCGAGCGCCCTTCCACCTCCGCTGCTTCCCTTCACTCAGCCTTGGGCAGCTGCCCCCTGTCCTGCTTGAGAGAAAATAGGGAAAAGCCTGGAGAGAGCACACTCAGTATCAGCTGGAAAGCTCACACCTGCACTGACTGCACTCCCAGCACAAGGTGTGACCCCACACTGGTCACATCCCCAAGCCAGAGCCGATCCAACAATGATTTCCCCAGGTTGTGGATGTAGGTCAGTTTGCTAACCATATATAGCATAACCCACCACAGCTGACTGAGAGCATTTTAATTACTTTGGGTTTGTTTCTGTAAAAATAGAAGAAATCTGTAGTATAATTGTCTCAGAAGGAAAAAAAATACATAAACTTGCTTCTTTGTGCCTCTCCAGCCCTTCACAGTTCGTCGTTTGCAGTGTGTGTGAAACAAATGAATGTTACCTTGCTCAGGGGAAATCTTGTTTTCCGAGTTTCTTTCATTGTTTGTTTTGTTTTAGAAAGCTTCCCTCTCCCATCAGTTCAGGAATGCTGTCCTGGCAATAATCCCTCCTGCATCTCCTTATCACAGATGCTGTTTAGACACTTCCCCCACTTTGGTCCCCAAACTACCTGTGAAAGCTCAGTTCTGAAAGACTTTTCCCTTTCCTCTTGTCCACAAAAAAAACCACCCAAGCTGCAGGTCGGGTAAAACTTTGTCCAGCTTCACTTTTCCTGGATGTCAGAGTGACCTGGGAGGTCTGGTCTGCTTTGCTTTTCATAAGAGAACCCTTTTTCTATACCTTTTACCTTCTCCAGACACTTTGACTTTCACTTGCCCTGAGCTGCTGTGACTGTGCTGGTTTATTCCATGAATAAAATTCTCTGTCTCTGCTCTGCAAGACAAGCAGCAGCATTAAATGGTCACCAGAGAAATGCATTTGTGATGGCTTGGAGGGGAGCTTCTTCCCTGCAGGCCCTTCAGCAGGAGAGGAATCAGGGGTCATTCATCCTCAGCTGTTGGCATAGCACTGGCTGGAAGGACAGGGCTGAAAATCTGCATATTTTTCACGTTTCCTCTTCCTCATCTTTGACTGACAAGTGGCACGTAGTGGCAAACTGGCTCTTTAGGGAGAAGGGTCTTCCTGTGCTCAGAGCAGGCATGAGAGATTTCTTGGTGCAAAAGTGCAATGTTCCCATGGCACCTCTCTTAGAGAACAGAGGGGAAGCCTCAACCAGCCTTGCCAGAGACACTCCAAAGTGTCCTGTCCCACAACAGGGCTGAGGTCAGCAAAGATTTTATTAATTTCATGTTACTTTCTACTCATTTATCATCCCAAATTGCTTGGACTTGGCATCATCAGCTCCCTTTCTGCCCACAGTCTTGTCATCTGCCCCTTGTCACAGAGAAACCCCAGGTGCCAGGGGGATTTCAGCCTTCCAGAGGGGCAGGGAAGGGTAACAGGAACACCTGATTTCTATGTGGTGTCATGTTGGATGTTCTGCTTCAGTGAAACATCCCTGGCTGGGCAGCAGGGGAATGGCTGCTGTTTGCCACCTCCTGGCCCCTGTCCTTGGGGCAGGTGAAGCCCTGGGGAGTGTGAGAAGAGAAGAACAGACCATGGGGATGGGAGAAGAGAGGTGGGACACAGATGCTGGAGCAAACGTGGGGAATTCCTGAGGAGCAGACACAAGAGCAGTCATAGGGTGATGGAAATAAAGGTTTTATCCTCTGGTGCCAGAGGAGACTGTGCAGAGCTTGGTGCCACTCAGAGAGGCACTGAAGGACTGAGGGTCAGAGGATTCTGTGTCTGCAAAACACTGTGAACAGTGAACACACATTCAGGGGTTTTTCAGACTTAAAGCAGTTTTTTTCTTTGGAGACCTGAGGTTTTCTGCATCAAAGCCATCTCAGCTGAAGTTCATGAAACTCCCTTCTAGGAGAGGGTAAGATTTGGATCTTGTGCCCCCTGAAAATCCCAGACCAAACCAGACAGCAGCCGTGGGAGTGGTCTGAGGGAAAGGCACAAGGCCGTGAGGATGATGATGATGATCACATTTGTCCATGCAGCAAGGCCCCAGAATTAATGGGAGCAGCCTGGAGTCTTCACCCAACAGTAAGACTTTCCAGAGATGGTCTCTGCTGGGGCAAAACCCCAGGGCAGATTCTGTTATTCGTGGCACTGGCGTGGTCGGTTGGGGTCCTGCAGCACACAGGGAAGGGCTGCCAAGGACCAGGATCTGGGGAAGCTGGAGCCAGAGCCGTGCTGGATAACCTTTGCTGGTGGATGGCCCGTTCCCAGCTCAGCTCCAGGTGGGGCAGGGAGCCAGAGGGTTGTGTCTGTGACTTTCAGCTGTCATGAGCTCATGGCTCATGGGAGGCAGGCTCCAGGTAGCACTGCTGTGCCAGGCTGAGGGGTGCAGCAGGGTCCCACTCCAGGAAAGCTCTGGAAATTTGAAGGTCATTTGCCGATCTTGTGGCAGGATACTTGGACTATTGCTGTTTTTAGAAAAAAAAAAACATCCAGAAACTATGTTTTCTGGAAAGACACCAGACCTTTTGCCCTCCTTTCCAAGGAGGAGAAGCAGTAGCAGCCCACTGTCCCTGCTGCACCTGGTAACTCCTCAGGAGCACAAAACTCCCCCAGCCCATCTCGTGCTGGGGGTTAAGGGCTGCCAGGAGCTCAATCAGAGCAAGGCCATCAGAGGCCTTGGCAGAGCTGGGGCTCCTGTGTCTGGAGCAGGCCAGAGGACACAGCTGTCCTGCAAGCAGACACACTCTGGAAGCCATGGGATACCCTGGCAGCCGACCAGGCACTAGTACATCCAAATAATGTCTGGGCTTCCTTGCAAATTCATAAAAACTGGTGCATTTCCATGAAACATTTTGATGTCTATGAATCAGCATTTTCCAATAAAATGTTTCATCAGAAAATTCCCAGCGAGATCCAGCCCTGATAAGGTCCAGAGCATTGGCTGCAGTCCAGGCCAGCCTCAGCCATGGGGCACTGGGGGAGAGCGATCTCTCTGGGCGATGATGATTCCTCCTGACCTTTCCTGCAGTGTGACTGTGTGGCCTGGGCATCTGAAATGTTATTTATAGGCAGCAGCAGCAGCAAGTGCTGTGGAGACAGTCTCCAGCAGGCCCTCGAGGCCTGGACATGCAAGAGCTGCTGGAAGGGAGCTTTTCCAGTGGAAAAGGCACTTTACAGAAACAAGAGTAGAAATAAACTCCCTCTTGGAGATAAATCATTCCTGCTGGGGGCTTGGTTCTCTGTGTGGCTTCCACACGACCTGGGGACGCTGCTGGCTGTGTGAAACCACTGCTAGCAGTGGGGTGATCTCCTCCTCTCGTTCCCCTCCTGGGGCTGCTGCCAGAGGAGGATTTGTTCCAGCACAGGGAGGCTCTGGTTTCGCTGCTGCATGTCTCCAGCCCTGTGCAAATGTGGTTTCCTACATCTCAAACGCTGAGAATCGCTGGGGACAGGCTGCTGGGATGTGACTGTAGGGCCCATACCTGTAGGGAGAACTTTGTCTTCGCCTGGAGTAGTGAGATGAAATAGCTCCCTCTCAGAGCCATCTGCACAGGTTTTCTTGGAGTTTCCTGGAGCTTCTGAGCTCTCTAAGCCTATTGTCTGTATTGGTCCAATGTGAGGGAGGGTGCTGCAGAGCTGAGGGCAAAATGGGCAATGTCAGGATGTTCAGTTGATCCAGTTTGCTCCAGAAAAATTTAAAAAACTTAACCCAAATCAGTTTATCTTCAACAAAACATTCCAATTTCCATCCCATCGAGAAGGTAGGGCTGGCATTCCCAGAGCTCCCATTTAAAAAACCTGCCACACTCTGAAGAAGGAATTTCCTGCTTCTGACCCTGCTTCTTTTCTTGTAAAACGAGGTCACTTCAACATCCCTGTTCCTCCAAGTTCTAGACACTTGCTGATGGGTTTCTCTCCTTGTGTACAATAAAGCAAACAAAATTTTAAAAAAAAGAAACCAAGGTGTAGTGCATCAACTCGTGGGAACTTTAGGATCCATGAGTTATCATACTCTTATGCAAAGCTGCACTTCAGGTTTCATCAGAATATAGAACTGCTTTAAGGCTGTGTGTAACTGCATCTCAGAAAATAATAGGAAGGGATTGAACATCCTTCAAAGAAAATCCTGCTTCTTAACAAACAGGGAACCAATCCTTTATTTCATGTTGTAATGTCAGGGATGGTACAGAGACAGGTTTGTGTCTGTGGTTTGATGCAGGGCTGTAACAATACGTATAATAATGGATTTACTCTGCAGAGACTTCTGTTTGAGTGTGTGCACTCTGAGTGCCTTTGGTACAGAGAAATGTTTATTCTGACAGCACATACTGTGTTTCCAAGATGGACTGATCTGGGTTTTCATTCAGCAGTGGAGACTTGTGGCACATTATTAGCATGAGCAGTACAAATAGACTTTCATTCTTTAAGTTGTACTTCTGCTCATGCAAATCAGCAGTGAGGCTTGCAAACCAACCCTGTTACAGTTCTTTCAATTTTACAGCTTTTTTTGGTCTCATATCTGGAAGCCACTTTGGAACACACTGAAGTTGCAACATTGCCTTCTGACAGAGGTCTTAGAGAAACTCAAGAATAAAATGGTAGAAGTAGTTTGAAAATTATATCCTATGCCTCAGTATTAAATTCCTATTCCTCGAGTATCTGCTCCAAGCACTGAGCGAAATCTTCCTGATTTCTGAAACTGAGGGAGCAAGTGCACACGGAACAGAGATGGCTGGTGCAATGGCTTTTTTATTACCCCTAATATTTCTGCTGCTGTTTCTTGCTCTCCTCCTTCTTCCCAGCGTTTGTTCTTTGTGAAGGAACAATAACTTGAATAACTTGTAGCCAAGTTCACAGGCTCCGTAATTCCAGAAGCATCAACCTCTGCAGTGCTGTCTCTCCACCCCACTGGAGTCAGAGATGGGCCCTAGCTATCTGATTCTAGCACAACAAAACAAATATGCTGGCCCAATGATCTTCTGACCATATATAGGCTGAAATAGCCTTTTGGAAGATATGGTTGATATCTGTGATCATCACAGGGCAATTAGGAACCATTATGAAACGACCATCTCACCAGTAATTTATTGGGCAGCCTCAAACTATTTCCTTGGGTGGGGAGGGTGTCATCCTCAAGAACACCTCCTGCTCAGGAGAGGCCATGAATTAATTTTTATGGAGGATCTGATGGGGAGAGTGCAGAGCTCAGAGCATGAACCTGAGCACAGAGTTACGTCTTGGAAATGCAATGTCCCAGAGGACAGCAGGCAGGAGAGATTCCGTGTTGATATGTTTCTCCTGGCAGCTGCTTTCTGAGAGTCCCTTGACAGAGCAATCCCTGCTTTCCAGTTGCCTCCCAAGAGCTACTTTTCCCCAGTGCAAGAAGCAAACAGCACTGCTGAATGCAGTGCCTTGCTTTGCAGCAGGAGGAACAGACGGGATCTGCCTGGGATGCCAGAGCTGCTGCACTGTGCTGAGCGAGGCGGCTGAGGAGAGCTCAGCTCCAGGCTCCTGCTGCCTTAATCAACAGAGCTGCCTGCCTTTAGGGCCAAACCATGGCCAAAGGGGTTCTTGGGCAGACCCAGGGTATTCCAGTGGCACAGTGACATGGACCACTGCAGACCACCACAGAATCAGAGGATCACACACTGGCTTGGGTTGGAAGGGACCTTTAAGCTCATCTCGTTTTACCCCCCTGCCATGGGCAGGGACACCTTCCACTATCCCAGGGTGCTCCAAGCCCCATCCAACCTGGCCTGGGACACTTCCAGGGACAGGGCAGCCATAGCTTCTCTGTGCCAGAGCCTCCCCACCCTCACAGGGAAGAATTGTACCAGTGCAGTTCTGTTGGATTTGTCAGGATCTTGTTGAGACATGATTTTATTTTTTTTTGCCACGGGTGTAAGGGAAAGAGGCAGAAGGGGAATTTCCAGGCCCAAACAAGATGGGTTTGATGGTCTCATTGTCATTTTTTAGTAACTGATGTAAAGCACAGAGCGAAGTGGGCAGCTGATGGTGGCTGCTGGGTGGGAAGGGGCTGGAGGAGACGCTGGGGGTCAGGTGTGACAGGAGCAGTGCAGGCAACAAAAGCAAAAGCTGAACCGCAGACCTGCCTTTTCTTTGTAAATTCATGTGTTGCTAAGAATAACCTGCCTGGACAGTGTCCTACAGCATGCTCCAACCTAAAGGGCATTTTGGTCTGACAAATGAAAGCTAATAGAGTGAAGTTATTACCATATGAACATGTGGATTGAAAACATGTGTTGAGTGATTAAAGGCGAGGGCTTGATGACAGGCCCGTACCGGAGATGGTGCATCTCGGGGAGGGGATTGCTGTTTGGGAAATGCCATATTTTACCATTGAGTTCATTAGTATTTGCCATAAGGAAAACAAGAAAGGTTGACTCCAGGAAAAAAAAAAAAAGAACCCTCCCTCTCAGATCCTATCACTGCACACACGATGTTTGCTTTGGAAACTCCTCGCCGGGGTTTCTGTCAGTCTGTTGCTCCGCGAATGCTGTCTCATGGACAGTTTAGGATTTCACTCTGCCTGGCCTTGGATGGTGTCCCAGGAGTGTGCTCGGTGTCAGGAATTCAAGCTGGAAGAAGCATGCATTCTGGAAGGTTAGGCACTGCAGGCTGTCCCCGCAGTGCCCATTTGCTGGGCAGGTCAGAGCTCACCGGGGCCGTGCCCCAGGCTGGTGAATCCACCACAGCACTGCAGGCAGGCACAGCAGAGCTGACTGGGAGTTTTGGGTTGATGTATGTTCGTTATAAATCATCTCCTGCTTGTCTGCTTACAACAGTCTGTCTTTCCTTAGTGTTTTTGAGGTAAGAACAGACCCTGTATTTTAACTCGACAATCATATTTTTACGTGAAAAAATAATCACGCATCCTTACTATCCATATTTTTGGATGAGATGTGAACCGGAACTGTGGGGCCTAATGCCTCACCCCAAACACTGAAAACTGAAGAACAAGTTAAAAAATCAGCCACAATGCAAAAACCTTGCTAAATTTTGTGACAGTAACCAGTGTATCTGCAGCTGGCTGTGAGGCACCTGCAGCAGATTAATGTTTGACAGCCCTTAACAGTCACAGTCCTTGTTGACTTTCCATCAAGGTATTGCATCAAGAACTGGTACTTAAAACCGAACTGAATCAAATATTTAGGCCCCCCAAAGCACACCAGTGCCCGGGCAGCACTGCAGAGGGTCCTCAGAGCACAGCCCTGGGCACCAGAAGTAGGATCAGAGGAGCCTGCAGAGGCTCTCCTGCCAGCCAGCTCTCAGGACATTTCACTGAGATGAAACAGTCTGCAGGAAGCTTCCAGCCAGGATGAATTCTTGGTTCATCACAGGTTTCTCCAGATGCTACCTTGCTCCCACAATCCTGCCAGTGCTGTGTTGTGGGCTGGGTCTGTGCTCTCCCATCATACTCACATCTCTAGAAATTGTAAAAGCTGGTTAAGGAGGGCTCATTCAGATATGTGGATCTATTAATCACATCTTGTTAAGTGTATTAATTGCTATTAATTGCCAGGGAGTGGGATATCTTGTCTTTCTCATCTGTTGAGTCTCATCCCAGTCCTCTCAGCAGTGCTTTATTCAGTTTAATTGTACAACGTTTTGTAAGCCCAAAGACTCATGAATGTTGATGGGGAGGGTTCGTTTTCAGGCTTGAAGGAAATCATGTTCCAGTATCTATTTGTCTTAGATTTTTACACAGATTTAGATATTAATATTAAAAAAAAAAAAAAAAAAAAAAACGAAAAAAAAGCCAACAAAGTTTTTTTTTAACCACACACAATTTCCCTGACCTCTGTTTTCACCTCAGTGGTTCTGCTGGCAGAAGGGAAAGGCAGGCAAAAGCACTGAAAACTGCTTTTGTAAAATGCCTGTAAATGGAAGAATAAGACCAAATTTGATTTTATTTATTTCTGGCAAAGTCAGCTCAACAGTGGCTGGCAATCCAGAGAAATGAGAAACCTTTCTGCTTCTTGCATTCACCACTTGATGTTTTCTAGGGTAAAACAGCCCATTTAGTTCCACTCCTTCTGTTTCCCTTCCCCTTCCTGAGCAGCACGGCTGACAGCACAACACGGACATTTCCCATGGCTTTTGATGGCTCTCATCTTTTGCACAGCCCCGTTGATCTTTCGAGATTTCGAACGCCCTTCTGTTCCCCCTGGGAGAGCCCAGGCAGGTGTGTCCTGGCAGAAGGATGTGCCACACCCGGCAGAGCCACCGGAGGATCGATGTGCGGCTCCACGCGTGCCAGGGGCCGGGCACAGGGACAGTCCTGCAGCACCCACGGGAGGGTGGCTGCCCGTGGTGGCAGCAGGACACCAGTGCTCCGGGGCATTTCATTCGGCACGTTGCAGCTGTACGCTCCAGGCTGGTGTTCTTCGTGATGTGCAGGAGGGCAGTGCCGGAGACACAAAAAGCTGAGGCGTTTCTCGGGTTCGGCGGGAGCTCCGCACGCCCTGTACAGCACCCTGCAAACAAACACGGGAAGCTGTGCTCATGCACCCCCTCTGCTCTTGTCTCTCCCCGAGACCCGCGTAAAAAAAAACCAACCCACCAAGAAAAACTACACGCAGATGGCAGCTGGAGAATCTGGGGCTCCAGGGAATGGTGGGAATGGGGTCAGACACGGCAAAGGGACGGCCAAAAAAAATCAGAGAGGTCTCTGCTGCCAAACTTCCCCTGCCCTTTGAGAAAGGGCAGAGGGCACGGGGTGGCTGCAGGGGTGAGGGCTGTCCCGGAGGATGCCAGCGCGCCTGCCGGAGGAGGGGGAACCACCGCATCAATCCCAGCGGGCACACGTGGCTGGGCGCGGAGCAGGTGGCATTTCCGAGCGGGCAGGGAGTCTGAGAACAGAGCGCTCCTGCCCCGCAGCTGGAGCAGAGGCAAGCGCAGAGCCTGCTGCTCTCCCGGACATTTACCGGCGCGGGGGGAGCGTCCAAAACAGACCTCAAGTCCCTGTCGGATTCACGTGGCCATGTCCAAAAGCCCGTGCGGTGCCCAGGCTGTGGGACACACCGAGCTGTGCCCCGCTAGAGCCCCCAGAGCGGGGGCGGGAGCAGCTCGGCCGCGCTCATCCCGCACCCTCAGCAGCATCTCCGATGTGCTGCTCGGAAGCAGCCTCTGGAGCTCGTGTTTCCTGCCCTGCCGGGCTGCAGAAGGGCTGACACAGCGCTCCTGCAGCCCAGCTACTGCCCGAGCGGATGGGCAGAGCTGCTCCAGCCGTGGCTGCCCGCACTCGCAGCCGGACACGGCTCGGCACGCACCGCGCCCCTTCTGCCCTTCTGCGCTGGAATACATGAAACCGGTTTCTGCCTCATGGTGTTAATAACCCCCTCCTGGATGTCTTTGTTTAAAGTATTCCATTGGGAAGTGCTATTTTAAGGCTCCATTGAGTCAGGCGGAATGCGAAACCTCCTCCTGCCGGACACTTCACACTCGGTGCTTATCTGCGTGCGCGCTGCTGTTTTGTCTAATACAAGGCGCACATCAGCTCCCCTCCCTCGCCATTTCACTCTCACGATTTACATTTCGCGTGTTGGAGCAGCCACAACAGTCTGCAAGGGATCGTGTCCGTCTGCTCCCGGGGCACAGAGCGGCTGCTGAGCGCTGCGGTGCCCCGGGACACGCCGCGGGTCGGGTCCTGCTGGGCAGATCCCAGAGCTGGCAAGCTGGGCCTGGAGCCATCAAGAAAGTTAATTTTGCTAACAATTCATCAAGTAGCCATGGACACTGCTTAGCTCTTTAGTTTGAGATAACACTCGTCCGACTTCCTGCGGATTCAGAAAGTATTTCTGGTTTTTGAAGTGCCTCTCAGTTAAACTCTCTCCTCTGTTGGCTGAATCGCTGGGGGAGAGATCCTGGTGTCCACGCTCCTGGGCTGGACAGGATCCAGGGTGCAGCCACCAGCCCATCACATCTGGACACTCAGCCTCACCCACACAAAAAGTGCTTTTCTTTACTTTTTTAAACCTGTGCTGTTTTAGTGGGATTGTGGACTGAAGCTCCCTTCAGAAATAGGAAGGGAAGCAGGGAAGGTAGACCCTTCAGATAATAAAAAGTGTAAAAGCCATTGCTGAAAAAGAAGTATTTTTATTAAGGTTGCAACAGAAGCTTAGAATAAAAAGTCTGTCCAAAAAATGGTGCAGGGTGTGGGTTTTATAGATCAAACCTTTAGGAGATGCACCAAGGGGAGGAGAGTGGACTCTCAGAGTAACTGCTGCTGGAACTGTGAAATTGCTTGCATAATATGAACATAAAGAAGAACCTGGGTGTTACTGGTGAGAAGGAAGGGCAAAATACAGAAGTGCTGCACAAATTAACTCAGAAATTCAAGACTATAGAAATAACACAAATGTTTTAATTCCTTGCTCTGGCTCTGCAGGGAGTGTAGCAATAGCACAGCGTGGCCATGGCCAAGACTAATGAGGACATGGGAAGTTTCAGCACTCCTGAGTCTTGCAGGGAATCTTTTTCTCAGCCCAGTTCTCCAAAGTGGCCACCTGCCCCTCTTTTTTCTCCTCCTGGGATAGGGCTGAGTCAGACACTGGGTCTGAGGAGCTAATCAAGGCTGCGTGGGAGCAGGGAGGTTCCTCTTCCTTGGTGTTTGTTGTCTTCTGCCTCAGCAGCCTGCCACTCTTGTAGGGGACAGTGGAGAGGAATTGTCCCAGCTCCTTCTCCTCTAGTCTGTACCTGGGACAATCCCTTTTCTCTTCTAGAAACACCAGGCCTGCTGAGGGAATACACTGAGGGAATCGAGTGAATTGTTTCTGCAGTGTTCTTCAGCCCTGGAGAAGATGAGGGAAACTCTGGGGAGATGAAGAAACTCTTTGGAGCGGATTTGATCTGCTCTGGTCCTTGAGGTGGTGGGATCTAGGCTTGGGGACGTCCCAAGGAGCAATCCCAAGTACTTGAGACCCAGAGAAGAGAGTCCTGAAGAGTCCCACTGGTGTGGCAGAGGAACCAGAAGAGATGCAGGGGGCTGGGCTAAACTGGATGTGCAACACTGGCTCCTTGCTTTCCTTGTTTTGTGATGGTGGCCTCAGGCCTCTGACTGCTCACTTTGGCTTCAGCAGGCTGGGATACCATGGCTGGGTGATTCTTTTTCGGGTGGGACCTTGCCAGGGGATTGTTCCACTAGTTCCAGCCCTCCAGAAAGTTTGAGAAAGAGAGACATTGGTCCAGGCAAGGCTTCCCTGGCCTGCTCTCAAAAACCCTGACACGTTTTTTGACTTACACAAGCTATGTCCACCTGATGGTGGGGCGTTTCCATGACGCTCTCTCTCACAACAAGTTTGCTTGAAGAGAAGCAGAAAACGTGCCCACGGCAAAAATGAGGGGGCTCCCACCTACAGTGTATGCCTCCAGGCCTGAGAGCAGCTCTTGGAAGACATCCCTGTCCTTTCTCCAGGGCCCACGGGGTGTGCAGGGGTTGGTGCTCCCTGGAGGCAGCACAGGGATCCTGTGGAGCTGCTCCAGCAGCAGAGCAGTGACTGTGCAGCTGTGCAGGGAGCTCCCCCCCGGCAGGGAAAACAAACCCCTTTTGGAGAGGAGACACTTGCTGAGCACAGGGCCCAGCACTGCATGTTACCCCTGGATATCAACAAAACATGGTCCTGCTTTTTACCCTTTGCAGCCTCCCTTATAAATACCATGATCTCTGCTTTAGCCGCAACTCAGAAGAACAAAGTTGATTTATTTTTGTTCTTTCAACTGTGGCTAATAATAAAGTGTGAGCCCTGCACAAAGCTGAGCTCTGCGCTGGGGCTCCGTTGTTATGAGACCAGTGACTCCAAATACAGGGAGATGGGAACACACCAGAGGTGTTGCTGAGGCATTTTTTACACTGCAAGGGTCAGCATGGGACAGGGAACAGCTCTGTTTAAAGACTCTGGCTGCCTTTGGCAGGTGGCAGCTGGTACCTCTTTCTCTATGTGGCACAGGGAGTTCAAAATGATTTACAAGTCAGAAACAGCAGCATGCCTGTGACACTTTTCGAAGCCCATTTTTTTTTGTTTAAATCATTTTCAAGTATTTTTCTGCAGAAGCTGGAGCCCTGCTGAGGTGCACTGGCTCAGCCCTGCATTTCTCCCGTTTATGGAACCCCACACATGGGCAGTAAATGCCTCCACTCATTGGCCCCACATTTCCCTTGCCATCACAGCACAGCCTTTGCAGAGGTCCAATCCTTGCTTCTGGCCTGGCAGCCTTTGCTAAATCACAGGGCTTCACATCCTGCCCCTCAGGCATCGCACACTCCCTTCAAACAAGCACTTTCAGTCCTTGCCTGGAAGCTCCTTAACTCTGCCTCTGCTGGAAAACTCAGCAAGATGGGGAGGACTGCATTAAAACAAGGTAAAAAACAACCAAATCCTCCTAGGCATGACATGGGAGGAAAATTAATATTTAAAATACATGTATGATGTAATGGGACTTAAAATAGTCTGTATCCTGGAAAAAAGAGATTAACTGCTTAAGGCAAACTAATGAAAAGGTCACTTGGACAATACTTGCAAAGCACTCCCTGTGCTGCATCACGGACTTATCGGTTCTGTTTGACAGGGAGTCACACATGATCCCAAGCACTTATCTCTGTTTTATACTTTATGAAAAATTGATTGACTCCTTTTGCCCAAGAATTTGTGTTAAATAAGAAATAAAACATTGTTTATGGGCAACTTTCTCTTCCCATAGTCAGCAGGGGCCAGTTTTATAAGAACGGGACATCAAATCTTAATACTGCAAAGTACCTGCATATTTGACATGGCAAAGTGAACTCTTCTGTTATTATCTCAGCTGGATCAGTTCCTGAAGCTAAACAGAAACAGCAGCGAACATTTTCCACTCTTTCTGCCTTCAACCAGCTTCCCTCACCCTCTGGCACAGGCCACATCCTGTCTGGGCAGTGCCAGTCCCCCCAGAATGCCACTGAGAGGGGTGGACATGTCCATCCTCTGCCACCCCGGCGAGCTGCTGGCAGCACTGGGATGTCTGAGCTCCTGCCTGCCAGGCTGGGGACGCAGCAGACTTCCAAGGTGTGTTTTGCTGCTCACTGATTCCTTGTGGCAGCAAATCCCCTGCCCACCCACTGGCAGATGTCCCCTGGTGAAGGAAGTGCAGTGATGCTCGGCGGGATGAGAGGAGGCTGTGCTGGATGCACAGCACTGCCACTGAATTCGGAAGCTGGGGAGGGATCACTGACTTCGAACTTTCATGACAGCTCCCTCAGCTGCTTTGCTGGAGGTGGTGAGGGCCACCATCAAGGAAGGTGTTCTAGGAGTGTCCAGCTCCTCTGCACAGCACTGGAAATGCCAAGGGCTGCTCATGGTGGAAGTTCAGACCAAACATTAGGAAAAAGCCCAGGAGAGCAATGCAGCACGAGGACAGATCACCCAAACTAACTGTGAGCTCTCCATCCTTGGGGGTCTTGAAGACTCGGGAAGACAAGCCATGCCTGACGTGATTCTGCTGCTAATTCCCTTTGGAGAAAGTGTGGGGTTGCCAGGCTCTGACTGTCTCTTCCTGTTGGTTCTGTCGTTCTCTTCTCCACTATACTTCAGGGGTGCTGGTACAACACTGGTATGGAAAGGATTTCATAGGAGGGTCACTCCTTTTTCAAACACTTATTTTCATAAAGGAAAGACTTTGCAATTAGCAAGCCTCCCCCCCAGACTGAAGTTGTATTCTCACAAGATTTCCTCGAGGACTTATCTGCTTTTCAGCAATGTCACACACCTGCAGGGTGGAAATGCTTCTTGACCTCCTTTGGTGCAGAGCATGTGCTCTGCCTCAGGGAGATGGAGTCTGTTTTTCTTATTTCAAGACAGGACACATACATACTCCCCAGGTGATGGGAATACAGCCCCCGAAAGGGATGTTACAAAGAGAGATTTGTTTTCCCAACCTTCAAAAATCTGCAATATAACTCAAATGCTGTGTGGTGCTGCAGCCAGTGCTGGGCAGAAAGTGGTAGATCTCACAATCCCAGAAGCTGCAGCTCAGATTCAGGCAGCCCTCCAGAGATCCATGCTTTAAGCTGGGAGGTATGAGAAATGAAGTTGTTGCTTCGGGGTCTTGCAAAAGGGCAACACCAAAGCTCATCCAAAGCTTGAGGCTGTCCCCACATAGGCTCTGTCCTATCCATGAAGTCAAACTTGCTGTTAAAATTTGGTCTGAAACATGTTGGGAACTGACTTAGACCCAAGTCTCCTCCCTTAGCCAGGTGTTTCTGCAGTCCCACAGGATGTGGGAGAGCCTTTCCCCTCCCTCCAAAGGGTCTGTGCCTGGCACTGAGGCACCAGGGGAAAACCCACGTGCAGGGGTGAGGGGTTTCACCCATCTCCAGCAGCGCCACTGTGGTCTGCATGGACAAGTGGCTGCAGAAGGAGCCTTCTCCCAGGCTGTGCACACGCCAAGCAGAGCAGGGGGAAAGGCCAAAAGCATTGGGAAACCATGTCCAGCCCAGGGACAAAGCCAGACTGAGGGAGCTGGGGGGCACAAGGGACACAGGTGGGCTTTGAGTGGTGATGTGAACAGGCAAAAGGGGGGACAGCAACAAGCCCTGCCAGGAGCACTGGGAGGGAGAGACTCCACACTGCCAAAGCAGAGGATGCTCCTCTGTGCAGCCTGAGCAGGGCAGGGCTCTGTCAGAAATGGTGTCTGGCACTGAAAACACACTCCAGCCTGTGCTGACCTCACTTTGCTGGACTGCCAGGCTCTGCTGGATGGGAACAGCTCTGGAGCAGCAAAAGTTGCTCTGGTTGCCCCTGCTGCCACAGCTGCTGCCCCCTGTGACCTGGGACAGCCCAGCTGGGCTGTGGGTGGCCCCTCTGCCCAGGGCAGCTCCGAGCAGCACCGAGCTGCTCCTTCCTGTAACTGCCTCAGGACTTCCTGGGGGATTTCAGGCTGTGATGTCACTTCTGCAGCACCTTTCACCAACGATGAATCCCTCCAGAAACAGAGAGAAAATGACCCAGAAACATCGCTACACATAAACCCCTCAATTATACAAAGTCCTGCAGGCATCAGATAAGACCATAACAGAGAAAAGGTCACAGCAACACCAGCTATGTCGTGAATAGCAGCAACAAGTAGCAGCCAGTGCCTGATTCAGTCTAAGGCTAGAAAGATGAAAAGATAGAAATGCTGTTGGCTTTAATTCTTTTGTAGTGCGTTCCAGGCAGCTGTCAACTGCCGAGCATTTGAACAACCAGGGCCTCCCAAAGGGAAATAACATCTTCGGAATGGCCAGGCTCAAGAAAACACCACATCTTAGATGATGTATTGATGGGGAAAAATAAATTCAGAAGAGAATTTGGTACTTTGCCGAGCAATGTCCTGAAGATAAGCTTGTACCAGTTCTTCAGTCACGCACTAATGATCTTCAGTTCATTATAGGGTATAAATCACTCTGATGGATACAGAAAAGGGTAATAAATGAATAAATAAATAGCAAACACTCTGTGGATAGCGCTGATCATAGAAAGATGAATTAATCATAAACGCTGCTTCCAAAGGCTGTGACACGAATGAGCATTCCTTTGATATCAGCCGTGCTCCTCTTCCCACCAACTTGTTCTCAAATAAACATCCCAGTAAATATTTGTCTCCTTGCTCTAGAATTGCAAATGAAATGAGAAAGGCCACATCCCTTCCTAGCCCATGGATAGCAATTCCCTTAGGGTGATGCTGGATTTCAGGTTGGGATTCACCTCAGCTGCCTTCAGTCAGCTTCTAGCTTGTCATCTCAGTCTAGAGTGGGATCTCTGGGCTCCCTTCAGAGCTGCCCTTCCAATTTGCCACCCTCTAGTACTTGCAATCTCTTTCATCTCTTTTAATCTCTTTTATGGCTTTGCTGTCTGATGTCCCACCCTGGTGCTCTCTCCCCTGGAAGGTGCCCCAGGAATTCTGATGCCTCATGGCAGCACATCCTGCACCGGGGCCTTTCAGGTGAAGCGATTTCCACACTGCTAGTGGCACCACAGTCACCTGCAGCCTGAGCCCTGGCCCTGCCTGGTGCCCTCCTGCACTGCTGTGCCACCTCAGCACACCAGAACCAGAGCCCTGGGAGTGGCAGCACAAAGCCCCAGCTCCTCCGGGATGATGCTCCAAGGCTCCTCACGGGCCATCGGTGAGGAAGAGGGGTTGCTTGGCTGCACTGTGCCCTGCCCTGCACCAGTGAGTCACAGAGGGCTGAGTGAGGCAGGGCTGAACCTTCTGGGATGCTGGGATGACTCTCCTGGACTCAGGACAAGCCTTCCTAATAGACTCAGGGCTCACTTCCTTTATGTGCTGTCATATGATTGCAAACTCTTAATTTCATTCTCTGCCTGCTCTCCTTCCTAGGTGAAGTCCATTCATTATTTTTAACTGTATCCATAACTCTTCCTTATCTCTAAGCCCTGCTGCTCCTCCTGCACAGACTGATGACATGACTGCATGTGCTCTGCTCTCCTGGGAGCTTCTCTGAGCACAAACCCTCTTGCTGCTCCCTTTCCCTGTTCCCATCTGCAGCAGCCAGGTGCTCTGAGGAGGAATTTCTGACTCATGGCTCTGCCCTGGTATCTCCTTCCTCAGGCTGCAGAGGGGTCAGCAGGCTGCCCTGCTAACACCCACACCAAAACCTCCTGCTTCCTGCAGGAACGTGTGAGACTTGCCCATCTCTCACCTGCATTCGTCCTGCTCAGCCTCGGGCATCCCTTGGCAGCTCCAGCCCACAAGCAGCTCCCAGTGGGCGCCACACCCCAGCCTCATCTTCAAGCTGTTGCTCCCAGAATCAGCTTCATCTTTACTTTATTTGAAGCCTAAATTCTCATATGTCAAAGCCAAATTCTGTCCCCAAGTTGCCCAAGCTCCTAGTTCAGTTATTCCCTTGAAAGCAGTGGGGTTCAAGCAATGGGAGTGCTGCTGCAGGTAAATAGTGCTCAAAGGGTTTGGAAACCTCTCCTTGACCCAGAGTGTAAAAACCTGCATGAGCAATGCCTCTAAGCAGAAAACTGGTCAGAAAAATTGATCTGGTTGCACCCCTATGTGCAGAATTCCCTCTGCTTGTGCTCCACGTTAGCAATGCCTTGAGGTGGCCGGGATGGAGGGTGGCTACTGGGAGACTTCACTGAGCAGTCTGAGGCAATCAGCAAGTTCTCAGCTTTCCCTGCCACTCAATTTTCCCAGATTGGAAATGAAACACGGGTGGCAAAAGAACTGGAAGATGCTTTTAAGTGTGGTTCTGGCCTGCACAAAAGGCTCTATAATGTGGATATTGCTGTGTATTGTTCCTTAATAGGCCCCTCAATTAGTTCTGCTGAGCACAGCACAAGTGGGAGAACTGGTTTTACCTCCCTGCCTCCAGCCTTGGTTTCAGCTCAGCCAGAGAGGGCTGCCCACTGCTGTTCCCAGCACAGGGCTTGAGGAAGCACTGCTCCAGAGAGAGCACCCAGGTCAGCACAGCCTCAGGAGGAGAGGATGGAGGAGCAGATGCAAATGGTCTCAGCTGACAAACACGGCCCCGTCTTCTCTCGCTGGCACCGCGGCTCGCCAGGCTGTCAGAAACGTGCTGGGCTCCTTCCAGATGAGATGCCACCATCAGTATCAACAGACTTTGTGCAGGACTTTGTGATGTTTGGGCTCAATCCCAGCCTCGGAGACGCCGGCACAAGCCCTTTGCTGTTGCTGTGACTTACGGGATGCCTGGGCGGGAGCACGGGGTGTCACAGGGCAGCACGGCCGGGGCGGCTTCTGGAAGGTGCTCAGGTTCTGTTTGGTGAATGCAGAAAACACAGGAAACCCTCTGGGCTGCAGGCTGGGCTCTGACACCTGCACATTGGGGGCTGCAGAGTGCCTGGGTGGTGCCATGAATTCGTTTGTGAGGAGGACAAAGGGATGCTCTGACAAACGACTGCAACTGGGATTGCCCTCGTCTGTCCTCCCAGAACCAGTGCCCTCCAGAATATGCTTCCCCCTGCCCATCCAGAAAAGTGTTCCTACAAACATCTGTTTTATGGCCTGGACTCCAGCCTGGAGCCCAGTTTTGCATTTTTAGGTCCTGGAGGCCTGATTGTCTTTTTCAGACCATCTCACCACCCTCAGTGGTTTTGGAGCAAGCACCCTGTTCATGGGTCTTAGCATGTGCCTCCTTGCTTTGTTGTGCTCTGAATTACACTAATAATAAAGCCATCTCTTCATCCACTATTGTCTTTCCTTATAAAAAAAAGGACAAAGTAGGAGAATAAATGGACATATATGAGAGAGAAACAGCTTTAATGAGATTAATATTCAATAATGCACTAATGGCTTCATGCTGTGAAGTAGAAAGTATTGTAGGTGTTGGAAAATCGTATGACATCAGTCAAGAATGGAAGGAACCCAGCTAAACTTAGATCAGACTGACAAGTGAATTTTTGAGCTGGTTTTGGCTAAGTTTTGCAATCAAGGAATTATGTTTGCTGATCCCCAATGGGAGATCCATGCAAAACTGTAGTCCAAAGCAACCAAGAGAGTGTTGCTGAGGGTAGATTCTTACCCTGGGGTAGACTTGTGTAAAAGGCTGATGTGCATTCACCTGGTGTCCATCACCCAGCTGGCCTCAGAGGAGGATTGCATGGCGGTCCTGGCACAGGGTGCCCAGAGAAGTTGTGGCTGCCCCTGGCAGTGCCCAAGGCCAGGTTGGACAGGGCTTGGAGCATCCTGGGACAGTGGAAGGTGTCTTTAATGTCCCTTCCAACCCAAACCATTCTGGGATTCTGTGAAGGCAAACCAGAGGGAAACGAGAGCAGCTAAGATGGAGAGACAGAGAGTGTCTGATCTGAGACAAGGTACGAGGTTGCCATGACACAATATAGAGACACAAACCCTGAGGGACTGCAAAGAAACATCACAACATGCTGATGTTCCCTCTTCATTCCTTGTTGTGTTCATTCAAGTGCTAAGACACATTCAGTGGATTAGACCCTGTGAAGGTGGAGGAGAACCTGGGTGCTGTAAATGCCGAAATCCCCTGGATCCTGAGCACTCTGTACATCCATGAGCGTAAGAAATCTCCTGTGACAAAGCTTCAGAGCATCAATTTGAGACTTGGAGGCATTACCCAACACTAATTTTCAAGTGCAAAGCAGGCACGTGGGGAATTTGTCTGATTTTGCCCCGGAAGCTTTCTGCTGTGTGCGAAGCAACCAGCACAGCCTGCGCTTTCTGCTGGGGGCAGGGCCCAGGGCTGAGCCCCCAAGGAGCTCTCAGTAGATCATAAAGCTCACAAGCACTTGGAAAAGCTGACATAACAATATGTCCTTAATTTAAGGGTGAGGGACGGTGAAATTGGGAGATCTGGGAGGTATTTTAAACTCAGAGGAACACGGGGTGTGAGTGTCTGTGCGTGGCTGTGCACGAGGTCGCTCTGGGTGGAATTTGTTTGCCATTACTGGTGGCACTCAGTGGCTTTGCTGCCCATCCCCTGGAGAGGCAGGACACCCATCTTCTGGGCCTGTTGCTAGAAGCTGAATTACCCTTGGGATATTTTATAGCTGTAGCTGTTTTTCATGGCTTGGCAGGTCAGGAAGAACATCTCTTGCCTTGACAACTCTGTGCCTTCGTCCTTTATTAGTTCTTCTCCTACTAAGTTTCCCTTAGGAAACTCGTACTTGCAAAGAGCCCTGGGGTCTCTGACTAAGCCCAGAATCCCAGTGTTGGAGCCCACAGTTCAGACTAGCCAGAGTCCACAGTGGGTTTCTGAGTTCCTTCATCCAGAACCAGGATGTGGGGTGTGTTTTCTCTCTCGGCATTGCACTCACCTCAGGGGTTGGCTTGTCCAGTCTCCACTGCCCCACCCCGACGCCCTCAGGTTTGTTCTCCCAGGCAGATGTGGAACCCCCAGCCCTGGGCTTTGAGGTGCTGGAGGCTGACCGAGGCCCAGGAGAATGTCTGTGCTGGGTACAGCTCCAGCCCTGTCTCTTCAGGGCGCTCTTGACAGTTTCAGTCCATGGCCAGAGCGGAGCAGAGCATGAAAGTAAACACAATACCCCAGCAGTAAGCGTGAATCCGATTCCAAATCAGCAGTTAAGGAGGGCATCCATCCTGCCACGCGAGAGGTGGCTCCACAGAGTACAGGAGGTCCTGCCAAGAGCTTTTTTTGGCTCTTTAGTCAAAACTTCCCTTTGCCTAAATTTCCATTGCTCCTGGGCACAGTATGTGCCTTCTTGGAGCACCCCAAATAACCCTCGCTCGCTACCATCGAGTTATTGTTCCATTTAAATGATATTGGAAGCTCCTCCAGCCCCAGCCAGGGAGAAAGGCTCTCCCTCCTTGCCAGGGGACTATGTAATACGACAGCTTTGTGCCAGAACCGCTCCATGGGGGCCAGGAGAGGAGCAGGAGGGACATAATGTGCTTTCCATGAGGGAAGCCCATTCTACCAAGGTCTGCTGGGGCTTGCTCTGCTGCTGGCATGGTTGCCTCTCACAAGTTGTACAGGACTTGATAAAGTCAGACAGCTGGATGAAAGAGCATAAATACCCTAAACTTAAACACGCTATTGAGGAGCTGAAGGCAGGACATAAATAACTGCACTCTCGCTTTCATGTTTATCATACAATTGCAACAGGACCATATTTGGAATAAGTATCCCAATATTTGAATGCAACATGTGATCGGAGTTTATCTGTTGTCATGTTTTGAATAAATATTCAGAAAACTCATTATTTCGGATATCCCCCTCTTCTCACTTTCTCCCCAGTGAGGTGGAGCTAGGCAGTTTGGACACTGCTCGAGCTGTCTTTCATGTTTTCAAAAGCCTTAAGCCCTGGAACTTAGCACAGCTCATTCCTGAGCTGTCCAGGAGGCCGGATCAGTGCAGGGCGAGCCCTGGCCAGCAGCCAGCCCTGCTCCACACCCCAGACCAGGGTGTCCCTGTCCCCGAGGTATGGTCACTCTGCTGGGCTGCAGCTCCTCCTCTCTGGAGGGCCTCACTGGGTGGGTGACAGCAGAGAGGCTTTCCCGTGCCAGTGACAAGGGGCCATGGCAGCTTCTCCATCCCGAAGGAGAGGGAGGCAGAGCACCCTGACTCGCTCTCTCACCATGGATGGGCTCCTGCCTCTGCCTGCCTGTGGGTCACAGGCAGACTTTCTCTGCACAGGGTCAGTTCCAGTCCTACAATCTCTTGGGGACGAAAGGAAACCCTGACGTCGTTTTCCCCTTTGAGT
The DNA here is from genome assembly GCA_013398015.1 of Oreocharis arfaki. Classification (NCBI taxonomy): domain Eukaryota; kingdom Metazoa; phylum Chordata; class Aves; order Passeriformes; family Paramythiidae; genus Oreocharis; species Oreocharis arfaki. The sequence goes on from VZRR01006126.1 coordinate 144,796, forward strand.
TTTAATAATGTCAAGTGCAAGAGGCCCCCAGCACCACCAGCCATGATCAGGTGAAGCACAAAAACTTGTCCAAAAATCTTTGAGAAGGACATAACAAAACCAGAGGATCAAGTCAACTACAAAGATCTCTTTACCCCCAAAGCCGTGTTGTTAGCTGGTTATTCTCATTTGTGAGAAACTCAATCCCGTTACTGTGTGGAGGATGCACAGGCTGGTCTGCACCATGTGGAGAGCTGATGCTGTCATGGCAAAAGGCTGCCCAAAGACAGTGTCTGGGTAACAGAGCTTGCACACCCTGTGGTGGGCATCCCCAACAGCCAGGTCATGTCCTAATGTAAAGCTTTCCTGGCGCTGCAGCCAGTGCAGGGGTCAAGGGCTCTGCAGAGCAGTGAGCCAGTGACAGGGACCTGCGTGACAGCGCTGCTGCAGCGGTGCTTTACCCGGGTCTGCTGCTGAGGGTTGTTGCAGCCCTTACAAACAGCTGATTACTGCAGTGGTACCTCACTAGGACAATGTGGATTTGATCAGAGCTTGTGCCCAAGGTTATCTTTGCTGAGAAATGCAGTGTTGCAAAGTAGCGTTTCCAGTAACATTCCCGTTATTTTCCCTTTCACTCTTACTCTTACTAGATCAGATTTTGGCAGGCAACATCCTGCTTAATTCCATTTACTTCTAAAAACACGAGTTCTGCAATTAATTTCATCTCTTCTATTGTCTCAGAAATGTTGGTCAACAGGGAGAATAACTCTGGCCTGGATTTCTGATGTGCATCGGGGTACGGCACCACACCGTGCTGCCAGCTGACTCCCAGGCACGGGATGCATTAGGGAGCAGGAAATGAAATCTGAGGGCACGGCGTGTGGAAAGGCAGGATGCCTGCCTTGCACGTTGACACAAGCAGCAGCACACATGTGCACGCTCAGTGCCAAGGCTGTCACGCAAACATTCACACCCTTCCACCATCGCTGCTGCTGCGGCGGGACGCGGGCGCGCGCTGGGGCTGGCTGGGAGCGCTGGGGCTCCCGGTGCTGCCGACACCACGAGGCCCCGGCCGGCAGCCAGCTCGCGCCAGCACGGCCCCGCTGCCACGTGCCGCTGCCGTGTTTCTTCCTTAACGTTTTGGGCTCCACACAGATGGGCCCCAGGGTGCTCTGGGTTCTTGGGGCTGATGGGAGTGCCATGTCTCCAGAGCTTGAGCCGTAAATCTTTGTGGACCCTGATGCTTGCCAAGATGTAGGATACACAAGCTATGGATGAACAAATGGCTCACAACCTTCTGTCGTGAAGGATGGAGGGGGACAGGACAAGGGGGAATGGCTTCACACTGGCTGAAGGTAGGTTTAGATTAGATGGGGGACAGGGCAAGGGGGAATGGCTTCACACTGACTGAAAGCAGGTTCAGATGAGATATTAGGAAGAAAGTTCTGACTGTGAGGCTGGTGGGGCCCTGGCATAGGCTGCCCAGAGAAGCTGTGGCTGCCTCATTCCTGGAAGTGTCCAAGGCTAGGCTGGACAGGCTTGGAGCAGCCTGGTCTACCGGGAGATGGAACTGGATGATCTTTAGAGCCCCTTTCAAACCAGGCCTTTCTGTGATGCTGTGATTCCACAATTCTCCATCCTCCTTTCTGCTGGCTCCATGGCTACACCTCCATCTGCTTTGTGACTGAGAATGCTGGGCTGCAGAAATCCATCACTCCCTTCTCCCAAGTGCCACTGTCCTTTTGCCAGATTCCCACCTCCTCCCACGCAGAGGACACTGCAGACAGGACACAGGCCCCCCACTTGCCAGAGAGCCCTCTCAGGCCTGGGCACACACACTGCTCTGGGGGGCACATGGAGCACTCACCCCCCACGAGTTACACACCCATTCAAATGCTCCATTTACACAAGTTCTTAATACTTAGCTGCCCTTTTCTGAAACTCCACACCTCAAAAGAAGCACTGTGAAGAGGGAAGCAGCCAGGGTGGACAGAAAGGACTGTGTCCGTGGTCTGTTTCTTTGCCATCTCCACTGAAAGGTGGAAAAAGGTGCTCTGGTACATCTCCTTCATTCGTGAGGTCCTGCACGGTGACTCAGCCCTGCAGGTTCAAGCTGCTCCTAAACGCGGTGCTCATTTACCCGGAGCAGCTAACGCAGAACAGCGAGTTGAATTTGTTGACACATCTCAGAGAGATCTCGCTGATTAATGTGCTGAATCTCAAACACAGGCTAAGACCATGAAATCCCTAACAGGGGTTTAGATCAGAGATAACATAATAACACACAGAACTCTTGGAAACGTTTTCAAACCATGTAATGTCTATATTCTTAGTGTTCCTGACAGTGCTAATGGAACCAGAAAGTTGACAAGATCTCCTCTGTATTCAATTCCCTGATTTGCTTTTAAACCCCTTTTCGTGTAGGCATGGTTCTTCCAGCATCACTTAAATCTTCCAAGCCTATAGGAACTGGCATCTCGAGCTTGGCGAGCCAGGGTCACTCCTCCCCTCTCTGTGACCAGGGACGAGAGGCTGCAAAGGCTGCCCAGGAAGAGATGCCCTTGCAAAGGGCAGGGAGGGATCAGCTTTACTGGTGGAAAGGGAGATGATACAGGCCAAGAGGACGATGTGAGCTTTTGTGTCTCTGTCCTGCTTGTCTGCAGCGTGGGGTGGGGAATGATGAAAGGCTGTTTGAGTGTCCAAGGCAGGTCAGGGAATGCTTATCACTGTGCCTCATCCCACAGGGAAAGGCACATGAGAGCAGACCAGGCAGTGATTCATTAAAAAGCTCTGCTTCCCCCTGTCAGAGCCTTACATGGTGTATAGCTTACTCCTGCTGCCTTAATCCTTTGAAGATGCTGGGTCAGTTTTTCCTGCTCATCTGGCTTTAGCTGCACGTGCTCTCGGCGCACGGAGCCGCCAAAATTTCCTGGGCTCTCCAAAGGGGCAAAAGCAAGGCTTTAATTTATCTGATCTGCATTTCATTCTTCATTTGTAAAGGGAGCAACAGAAGTGGAAACGGAGTCCCTGCCTGTTCCCATCAAGCCCCGCACGTGCCCATGCCATCGTGTTTGCTCCCTTGAGGATTCACGGGAGGCAGCTCTGGGATTTCACGCTGCAACAGTCAGGAATATTTTCTCTGGGTTTTGAGGCAGTGAGGGGGAAGGTTCCCAAACCCCCCTCCGAGTTCTGGCACTGGTGCAATTGAATGAGCTGAGAAAGGGCCCTTCCCAGCGAGGGCTGTGCGTGTACTCACAATGGCATGTGCTCTCAGGAAGGGAGAAGTCCCCATCCAAACCCCACACGCAGCTGGCTCCAGACCGCACTTCACCTTCACCTGACTCATTGCTGGGTCTCCACTCCGGCTGATTTTATCTGCTTTACTCTGCTCGCTTCCTGCCCTCGGGCGATGATCTCCTTCGCCGATACGGGACGGAGACCGGCCGGCAGCGGAGCGCAGGGAAGCAGAGCGAGATTGCTCCGGGAGCGCAGGCACTTCGGAGCAGCCTCCAGAGGGAGATGCCAGCCTGGCTCTGGCAGGAGCAGCCTCCAGAGGGAGATGCCAGCCTGGCTCTGGCAGGAGCAGCCTCCAGAGGGAGATGCCAGCCTGGCTCTGGCAGGAGCAGCCTCCCCGAGCGGAGCTGGGCTCCCCGGCCGTGCTCTGGCTCGCTGACATCGCGGAGCTCGGCTCTCCGAGGGAAGGCACCGCCAGCACCAGGTCCAGGCACGGAACTTGAGGCAGCTGAGGCTGCAGGAAGGAGCCAGGTCTGCTGCTCCGCATTGAGGGCAGGTTCCCCAGAAGCAGAGGCAGCCACAGCCTCCCTGCACAGCGCTGTGGCACTAAGGAGAAGCCACTGCCCCATCACACACTGCACCTGGCAGAGCCTGGAGGGTCCTTGCAGCTCGCTGGGTACCGAGGCAGAGCTCTCTCAGGGGTGCTGGGCTCAGGGAGGCTCTGGCACTGACTTTACCTGTGCTTGCCTTGCTCACCTTCCCAGCCCCAGCCCCTGCCCAGCCTCCCTCCAGCCCCACAGGGACCCGCAGGCCGCCAGGGATGTGGTTGGGAACCTGCTGTCAGCTCCAGGGAACGCCTGACCCTGCCAGCAGCACTCTCTGTGCCGTGTCCACCACGTGTCCGGCAGCCAGCGGGTCCAGCCCCCCAGCCTGCCCCAGGACAAGCTCAGCCCCACCACCCCTGAGAGTCTCAGCACCTCATCTCCACCCCAGGGGCACCCAGGGGAAAGGGAAAGAGACGAAATAGAGCAGGAGGCGTGCCCAGGATTTTCAGAGGGAGCTTGGAAGCAGTTTAGATCTACCTGAAGCAGATAAATAACAGAGTTCTTCTGGGGCCGGAGGAAGAAAACCACTTTACAAGCTCTGAGGTTGCACTCCCTGCCTGTAGCCCTCGAGGAGCAGCAATTGGCCTTTTGCAGCCTTCTGGTTCCCTTCCCCTGCCTGGTTTTCCCACGAGTTCTTTGCCACTTTCCGTGCTAAAGCCTCTGGTTTGTGCCAAACCTCACGTCTGCTGCAGTGCATTTAGCAGCCAGTGGTTGGGGGTTTGGCTCCTCAGGTGGTGAGCTCTCTGCATTATTGTCAGAGAACATTGTGGTTTCAATTTTTTCCAGTCTTAGGAAATTTTGGGGACTGCAGAGAATGGAAACTAAATTTGCTAGACCAAATAATTCTGGGGGTTTTTTTCCTAGCAGAGTAAGCACCATATAAAATATACCAGTGACAGTCTCCCAGCTACACACTGCATGGGTTCAGCAGCACTGGGGAACAGCCTTAGAGCAGGATTTGGACCTCAGCTTCTCCCTGGAGCTCTGAATGCCCTGTAAGACAGTGCCCCACGCACTCAACACAGCAGTAATCAATACAATTTACAAAACATTGGGTCCTGGGAGCACTACTGGGGCTGCTGTGGTGATGGCGTCAGCCACGACAGGAGAGACCTTGGAAGAAGTAAAACTGCTGATTAGATGAATGGGATTGCATCTTAGCTTTAGCTGATCTTGGAGTTCTGGGAATTGGCTGGGACATCCCAGCACGAATCATGCCTTCAGGAAGTGGGCTTCTGCTCCAGGCTGGGAGTTGGGCAGCTGGAAACCGTGGGGAAGACTGGGGTGCAGGAGTTTATCATAAGACAAGTCTAACCCACTGAAGTCACCATGAAAGGGGAAAATGCAATGCCAGGATGTCTCAGGATGGCTCCTGCATAAATGACAGGGAGAAACTGATGCCAGGAGCTCTGGAGAGACCATGCCTGGAGAAGTGCATGCAGAGCTGGTTGCCTGCTTCAAGAGAGACATTCACTGTTCTCTGGACACGAGTCTGGGGTAAATTCCAGGGATTAAGAGGATCTGTTCTTGACTCTTTGAGCTAAAGATCTTTGCTGGCAGAAGAACAAATGGGCATAAACTGGTTGCTATGAATTCAATCTGAAAACGAGGAAATGCAGCCTGAAGGTCAGGAATGAGATACAGGAACAGCCTTCCCTACACACAGTGGAGACCAATCCAATCCCTTCACAATGGACACAATTCCCTGGGGAACAAGAGCACATTGCTGTGTGCAGGGGCAGGTCCAGCTCGGTGATCCCTTATTTGCAGAAGCAGCTCCATGTCTGGCTCATCTGGGCACAGGGGATTGCCAGGGCCAAGGAGCTGAGGACAGCTCCGGTTATCAGCCCTTCCTCTGAAATGGTGTTTGTTTTGCTCAGTCTTTCATCTCCCAGCACTCATTGAAGCCCAGTTTTTTTCCAGACCAGGAGGTTCCTGGGTGCTGAGAAGAGGCAGTGTGCAGCCAGATGGGACAGGGCTTGCTGAACACTCACATTCTAGATCTCCGTGCCTCAAAAACCAACAGAAGGTCTCTCAGAAGTCACCCCCAACCCATCTCTGTGCCACAGAGTCACACAATGGTCCTTAAAACAGAGAGTGTTTGTGTGCCACACGCAGCTCCTGCAGCTGGTCACCCTGGGCATTCCCTGGGCAGCCCAGCTGTGCACAGCCCCAGCAAATCTGAGCTTCACTTCCAGGTGAGGAGAAGAGGGTGTGCAGAGGGCTCAGTAAGAGGCTCAGTAATGAGGACAGGGAGAGACAAGCACAAGGCACATGGGAACTCAGTGAATCCTCCTTATCACACATCTGGAGCAGAGAAGAGGCAGGAGCCTGCCGAGATGTGAGCGGAGGGGAAGAAGGATGTGCTTGTGACACATCAGTGCAGGGTAGTGACAGCCTCTCTCACGCTGAGGAGCTTTTAACTCCCCTCTCCTGGTGAGACCCAGCAGGTCTCCTCACACAAGCACTTGGCAAGGGGCAGCTCAGAGACCCCACAGCCAGAAATCAAGCTGCTCCCCCAGAGCTCTGCCAATGTGCCCTCACTCACGAGCAGAGAGCTGAAACCACTCTCCCTCCACTTGGCTGTTTGCTCGTGCTCACGTCGTGTGACTGATAGCTGAAACCATCTGCCATTGTTTCTGCTCCCTGGCTGGATGGCTTTTAAACAGGACACCCAAAAATACACTCTGGTAAGGCTTTTCAGATGAATGTTCGCTCGGGATTGGATTTGCGTGTTTCTGCCTCGCAAACACTTGCCCCAGCGAGGAGCAGCCGTGCACGTGCTCACCAGGAACCTCAGCACTCCCAGAAATCCCAGCTAGCTGGACACCAAGCCGTGCTGAGCACACATCTTGGCAAAGCTCCTCTTCTTTTCCTGTGTGACTGGCGCCAGGGGTGGTGCTGAGCAACTGCTCTGAGCACCAGGGGGTGAAGCACTCTCCAAAACCTGACCTGGCTTATTTATGAGCTTTGTGATCTCTTCTGCACATCTCCCCACGGGTGAGGTGCTGCCGTGAGCTTTGTGCTGGAGCTGCTGCCACGACAACTCGTGTCACTGTACTGTCACACTGACACTGCTTCTGCACCTCTTTCCTCTGGGCTGCCAAGCAGAGGTGGAAATTATGGGTTTGGTAAAGCATTCAGAGCCACGGCTTCTCCCTGGGCAGGCGAGAGCCGTGGCTGCAGCCCCGAGCAGGGTGTGCTGCGTGGCTCAGCTCCTGGGCTCGCAGCACCTGCATGGCCAGCCCTGGCTGGGCCCAGGGTGCACAGCACACAGGAGGAACACAAGGCACTGGCTGCACCAGCACCTGCAGGGAGCAGTGAGTGAGTGACGAGCCCCACCTCGCCCTACTCACTGGCTGGAGGGAGCAGAAAGGGCGAGGTTGGGTGGTGAAGTCACAGGGCAGTGGCACAGCAAAGCGTGTGCCAGGCACCCTGCTCTGCTCACCACCCATCATCTTCACTTGGAAACGCTCCAGTCTGTCCCTCCAGAGGCCTTCAGGGAGCAGGAGCTGGTCCCTACTGCAGCCCTCTGGGTCCTTGCAGGGAGAACAGGGAGCCAGGCACCACTGCTTCAGCTCAATGAGGTGATAAATCCTGCTGGCCTGGCAGGTGGTCAGTGGCGTGAGGATGGACCAGGCACGGCACAGAGCTCCCCTCCATGCATGGCAAGGAAGCAGAGCAGTGCCCTCCTCGGGCATGCTGACTTTCTGAGGAAGTGCTGTGTGAGTTCCTGGGAATTGCTGTGGAACATCCTCGGGACAGGCTCTGCTCAAGGTGGGGAGCGTGGCTGCCAGGGAATGTGGTGACAGGATGCACAGGGGCTGGCAAGGAAACCACAAACACCTGGGCAGCAGGACTGCTGGCTGGGGCAGCTGCTGTGCTTTATCCCAGCCCACCTCGCTGCCTGCCCGTGAAGCTGCCTGCACACAGGGGACAGTATGTGCAAACCCGTGCCAGCTGGACTCCCAGGGCTGTAGGGACAGAGGAAAGCTGCCCTTTAGCAGGAGCTACAGGAGCAGGTGGGTCTGGGCTGCCTCTGCCAGCGTGGGATGTCCCAGGCAGCTGCTGCACAGAGAGGCTGAAAGAGGGGCCGTGACTCCCTGCTTGAGTCACTGTGACATTCCACTTGGCACTCTGGGCTGACAGGGCTCCCACTGCCCTTTCCCACAGCCCAAACGCTGCTCAGGGGATCAGCACCTTGCAAACCCTTGCCTGTGTTGTCTGCTGAGGCAGCTTTCACTTGCCAAAAGGTTCAGGGCAGACTTTGCATCCTGAGTAATGTTGTGGGGGCATCCAGGCAGGTGATTCCGTATCCCTGACACAGCCACCCTGACGAGGTGCGTCCCTTGAGCTGGCTCAGCATCAAATCTCGGAAACTCCAGGGAAGAGTTTGCAGCAGAGCAGAGTCACAGTGCTTGGGCTTTTACTGGAGACAGAGGTGAGGGCCGGTTCTGGTGTCAAATCACCTCTGGAGGGGATTCAATCATCACTTTCCTGAAGATGCCTCATTCTCCCTGGTAAGAGGGAAAGTCCCAAGGGCCTTTGATTCTGCACAAGGGGGGCTGACCCATCTCAGTGCAGGACAGGGCTCACAGCCAAGACCCTGGAGTCCAGACACCTTTGAGGGACAGGCTCAGGCCCTGTCCCTTGCCACAGCCTTTCCTGCTGCTGGCGTGTGTCAGCGAGGAGGATGAGATCCAGATGGGCTCTGCAGGACGGGCTAAAGATGAGTCCTACACCATGGGACTCCCAATCTGGTGTAAATCCTCCAAGGGCTCCTGGTTCTCTACCTGGTAAACCCTCCGAGGTGGCATCGTGAGCAGATGGCAGCTGAGAACGTGACGTGAGCCTCAGAGAATCAGGGCAACACAAATATTTGTGATATTAGAAATAGCTACAAAAATATAGAGCAATGGGAGACACGATTGGGATTATAATAAGAAATGCATTCCAGAGCTGCCAGGGTGCCTTAGCTCACTTGGGAAGTTGGCCTTGGCATCGTGGCCTCTTTCAAAGATGAAGGAGGGATGAGGTGAAATGGAGATGTCTGAGGAACTGCTCCCATCCCCATGTGAACGTTCCTTCCTGATTTCTTCTCCCGTGCAAAGGTTTCCCTTTGAAGTGCAAATCTTAGGAGGAGACCTCCCAGCAGGTCCCAGTGGGCCAAGGGCATCTTGTTTGCAAAGTCTGCTGGTTTCCACTCTGTCTCACACTGAACTTCCTGGCTTTATTTGAAATAATTTTGGTTTTAAAGGTCCTTTTTCTTCATGGGCTACTCATGAAGAAAAGGGCAGCTTGGTACCTCTGTTTCAAAGCTCTGGAAGGCTCCTGGCCCCATCACACACTGAAACTTGCTGTGCTTGTTGCAGCCACTGAAATACAAAATACAGTGGCCTCTGTACACTGAGAATGACAAAACCAGTGGTGAAACAGGAAAAGGGATCTGAAATTTCACCTGGACAGGCTCGAGAAATTCCTCTGTTCCAGTGGGAATCTCTTGTGGTTTAGCAGGACCAAGTGCAAGATGCTGCACGTGGGTTGGGGCAAACGTGGATTGGGGCAACCCAGGCTGGGGATGAGCAGAGGGACCCCAGCTCATATCAAGATGCAGATGCTGTCACAACCCCACAAAACCAAATCTCTCTCTTTTCTCCCAACCTTTATCTCTGATTTTTTTTCTTGGTCATTTGGTGTGCAGCCAAAAAAAGGGATGGGAACTGTCCACCACTGCAACCCAGAGTGGCAGTGCAGTTCTGTGCTTGCTGAGGGCAGTGATTGTGTTCACAGCAAGCTGAGAATCAGGCAGAGCTTTGGGTATCATTCAGGTGGGGTTCCAAGAGTTTTGCACTGCTTTTCATCAGTGCTGCCTTCCCAGTGATGTGGAACTGCTGGACAACATCTGCCTGCACTGACCCTGGAGTGTATTCCAGCCCTGGCACGCAGGATGGGAGCCTGTAGGTGCCAGGGGGTGGAACTGTGAGGGTGTATCCAGGCTCTGGAGACAGGAAAGCCAAAGGGATTGGCCGTCCAGGACATGGAGGTGGGACTGAGGCAGCAGCCAGCGCGGGGAGGGGTGGTGGGACGTGCCTGACATCTTGTGTTCCCGGAGCTTGCTGCTGCCAGGAACGCGCCACGGTCCCACCACGGTCCCACCACGTCCAGGGGGTGTCCCCTTGGTCACCGTGGCAGTGGGGAAAACACCCAGGAAATCTGCTGCTGACCCCACTGCTGCTGACCCCGCTGCTCACTGACCCCACTGCTGACTGACCCCACTGCTGACTGACCCCATTACTCACTGATCCCACTGCTCACTGACCCCACTGCTCACTGACAGCACCCTTTCTCACCTGCCATGCCATGTCCCCCCATCCAGCCCACACTGCCACCACAGCTCAGGGGTCAGTTCAGAGACCTCAGTGAGTCCCACTGAGGGCAGCTCCCCACAGCCCCTCTCAGCCAGGGCCTTTCCCCTGCACAAACCTACACACAAACCTGCTCTAGGGCCTTTCTGCAAGGCCCTGGAGCCGAGCCCACCGCGCTGCAGTGAGGTGAGACCAGTCTGTGGCGTGGAAGCGAAGGTTCCCCTGTGAGCACAGCTCTGTTTGCTCACAGAACCAGTGCTGGGACCCTGCCAGTTCCACTGCCAGTGCCTGCCCCTTCTCCTTGGCCCCACGCACCACCCAGGAGGAGCATCTTTGCTCCTGTCAAGTTTTTCAGCATCCAGCTTAAAGTCTGTCTCGTTTTCCCCTCATCCTCCTCCCCAGGGATTCACTTAGCACGTTCTTTAGGTGGCATTTTTGTCACCTGCTTGCACCTTTGAGCACACACACACACACACACACTCAAATCAGAGCTAGTAATAAATAAAACTATTCCTTTCAAAACAGAAACTCATTCTTGTCGAGATTCCCATCTATAAATACCTCCGAAAAGGACAAGAAAGTTTAGTTTGGCATGAAAATGTGGGTACCATGAGGAATGCCATTTTTCAGCGCTACCAGAACGGGCCCTGCAATAAATGCATGCCACGGACACAAACGTCCTGCCCGGAATACGTGCCTCTCTTGTGCCTGGCTGTGCACTGTGACCTATAGATTGGGCATGCCTGGGAAGCAAAAGCCTGCAGAAAGCTGCAGGGAGCTCCAGGCAGTCTGACTGGATGGGCAGCAGTTCACAAATTCCGGAAAAATGCCATCTACAATGAGGTAACAAGAGTAGGAGTCAGGCCACGACAAGGGACACCCCCATCCGGAGGGATTTAACATCTCTCTGTGTGGGAGAGGAAGCAGGCCAAGAAGTGACTTGCTGGAGAGGGACTTCCCTGAGCTGGTGGGTGACAAAGGCAGGTTCCCTGAGCCTCTGTGCCAGCCACTGAAGTATTCTCCTGAAGTGTTCTCCAAGCTGAGGTGCCCCCACCCTGCGGCCCTACACATCTGCAATGACACGTGTTGTTCTTGGCCGCCTTTTGATCTGCCCTCCAGCAGCCCTCCAGGCCTTCTCCACGGGACCTTACCCCACTGCTGGAAGAACCTACTCTCCACACACTGATTCACCCTCTCCCACCTCCTGAGAACCCCACTGCTCACCAGCCGTGCTCCCACACCCTGCACGTGTGGGACTCCGGGGCACGGCCGACTGGTGTGCCTGTGTTTGTGAAGTGGAAGTGCCTGTCTGACTGGCTGATATCACTTCCACAGGCACGTGGATACCCCCCAAAGCGAGTGTCTTCTCCGTAACACAGCAAGAGTTCACCCAGCTTCACTTCTCCAAGGGGTTCGCCCCTTCCCCAGGGGGCTGCCCCGATGCCGGTGTCTTTGGCACACCGCAGGGGTCAGAATGCAGAAGGCAAAGGACACTCATCCCCTGCACTCCAGACACTAAACTGGGGTCTGTGATGGCAGAACAGCCCCTCCTCCCCCTTATCACCTCTTGGGAAGGACCCCATCTGTGGTGGCTGCTGGGGCTGCTGATAGCGAGGTCCTTAGGTCAGGCCATTTCTGAATAAAGCCCCCTATCTCAACTCAAAATCCTTTCCCATTCTGGGCTGTGAAGCCACGTCTGGAGGCTCCGAGCACTCTGGGCAGGAGACACATTTGGCTAATCTCTGGCTGTGGCTGGCTGCTCAGAACACAGCTGACACCTGTCAAAGTGATAGCAGAGGTGGCTTCCCAAAGAGGCCTGTCCTCCAAACCCTCCGAGGCTCACGGCAAGTAGGAGCCAGCAGCCCTTAGCCCTTATCTCCCAGCTCTTCTGAGAGGAACCTGAGGTGTGTGAAGGCAGCTTTATCTCCCAAAGTGACAAAACGACCCGAATAAATAAGCTACCGGGTTGAGGAAGGTCCCAGCCGTGTTTCTGGGACGTGTTTTGAACCACCCCAGCTCACTGCTGAGCAGCGATGGAGGAGTGGTGTGTACTGCCAGGGCAACCCTTCCCTCACACCCCACAGAGGACAACAGGACCAGGGCACAGAGCCAAAGCGACCCCTTGGAGGGCGAGGTGACACAGTCCCATCCAGAAGCTGTCACAAAGATGTTTGTCAGGAAGACGAGCCTGGAGGTGTCACCCAGAGAACTCTCACAAATTTCCTTCTCGGTCACATCCTGTCTGCTCCTCCAGTCCCCAGCATGGGGACCAGCCAGGTGTCCCATCAGAGGGGATGGCTCTACCACACACCTCTGGACAGAGACGTGGGTGTTGCTGACCTGCTCACCAGGCTCTGCGCTCTGGGGGTGATGGACGTCAGCCCACAGAGGAATCCAACCACAGAGGACGGGCAGTACCGTACCAGAGCCGTCATCTCCCCCTTTTAGCTCTCTCCCAGCTGCTTCCCTCCTTCCTCTGTACGAGGGAAACTGGTGACCAGAGCCCCAGGGTCAGGGCCATACTCAGAGGAGCAGGCAGTCCTGCCATGTCCCGATTATGTCATTGGAAGCCAGAAAGAAAACCAGGTTTTTTCACATTTTTTCCCCAAATGTCGTTTCCATTAGGTCGTCTGCTTCTGCCAATTTAAGCTCTCAGCAGAATTCCCACCAAATTTTATATCAACTATTCTGGGGTAGGGCTTAAAAAAGTGAAAGAGTTGGACTAATTTTAAACCCGGCGCTCCCGAGGGACACTTAACAAAACACACAACGTCTAAAAACCTTCGCCGTTTCAAGGAGTTCAAAATAACATTCCAGAAGGGATCTTTAGAAAAATGTTCCTGCACTGGTCCCGTTCCCGCCGCCGGGCTGGGCCGCCTCCCTCTAATATCCCACATTTGTTTTCCATTTAGTTATCAAACCTACATTAAAATAAAATCTCGGAGTAAATGAAATCAAACTAACCTGCCTCCTTTCCTTTCCAGATTATTTAAGGCGTATTAAAGGAGCAGAGCCTGTGTGTTTTCATTGCCAGGGGGGTCAGGTAGCTCACGGGTTTCCCCTCTGAGCCCGTGGGACGGGGCCAGGGCTGAGCACACCTTTGCTGTCCCTCGTCCCACACCCCCGTGCTCTGCACCAACAGCCCTGAAACCACTCCAGGAGAGAAGTTGTGGGGCTGTGCCTGCCACCCCCACTGTGATACGGAGGGAATCCATAAATCTCATTTTGCACTAACCCGAGGGCTCTGTGAAGCTCCCTCCCTACCTTTTGTCCGGAGAAAGTGGATGTGTTTAGAGATGGTTTTATTAAAAGAGGCTTGGAAGGAGTTCTTTAAATCACCCTGCTTGGAAACCTGACAAAATTACCTGTGCTGAGCCCAAAAGAAAAACCCCCTGTCGCTTGCAGAATCCCCTACTTCATGTAAAATCAAAAAAAACCTTGCCTCACTTGACAAAAAAAGTTGTGTTTTTTTTATTACTGCTCCCCTCACTCACCATAGCCCCTTTCTGACCCCTTTGCCCAGGTTACCCGGTGCCAGGGCTGGGGTGCTGGACCCCAGCTCAGTGGCAGGTGGCTTTTTTGGGAATTAACACCTGGAATTCCGTGTGGGAATGAGCCTCATGCTTGTACCACATCACCAACACCATCCTGGTGATGGCAGCCCTTTGAAAGTCATTTTACATTGACTTGATCTGTGTGCTGGGGAGTGATAATGACAATGTTAGATCTTGGGGAAGGAAGATTTCTTTTGTCTAGTTTATTCCTAGTTTTCATGGTATGGATGCCCTTCAACTCAAACATTTACATTTTTGCTTTTTTTTTCCTTCATAAAAGAAATAAAATTAAGAATTTCTATGAGTCATCATCTGCCCAGAGAGCATTTGCTAAAATATTAACTGCACAAGTAGCTCAATACAAAGATTTCCCTCTTTCCATGAACAGCAGACGACATTTCTTTTTGTCAGCAAAGATATTTCAGATTTATTGAAGCGTAGTAGGATAGTCTGTGTCCCAAACATACAAACAAAACTATAAATAGTCCAGGAAGATAAGAAAAGTATCTTACGTAAATACTCAGCCTAAAATGAATACAGAATCCAGGAATCCTTCCTTGCTCCCCAGTATATTTAACATTTCCAGATGTGTCTGGATGACCAGTTTGGGATTAGGGGTCTGGACCTGCATGGCGTGGGGCCCACTCTTCAGAGGCAATAAGTTGGAATAAACATCCTACAGCACATCTACTTTTCTACAGTTGTCCCTGTCCTCGTCAAGTATTTGCTATTTCATAGCAGGGACAGTTTTCCCTGGATTTTGCCTGTCCTGTAGATCATCATCAGGCAGTTTCCTTTTCCTTACTGTGCCTCCAAACTCTTCCATCCCTTCGGACCACCTGGTCCTGCGGTCTTCACACTGAGAAGGCTTAGATGTTGCAAGGGCCTCAGTGATCTCCACATTATCTTGTCCCTGATCTTGGTCAGGAAAAAATGTCCCACCTGGCAGTCCGTGACGTTAGACGAAGGCTGAACTCCGCATCTGATTCTCAGGGAGTCCGGCAGGGAAGGATGAGTGCAGCTCTGAGAGCTTGCAGCAGAGCAGGGGATAAAGGATCTGGACCCTCTGCTCGTTCCACGGCTGTCACTCCCACCTGCACAGGGAGGAACTGCCTTCCACGGCCTGCACTGGGCAGGTGTGGGCTTCTCAGAGAGTCTCTTCCTTCTCAGCCAGAGGTGTGAGGCTCTGGAAAACCCCTTAGTGCTTCCAAGGAAAATGAAAAGGGGAAAAAAAAAAGTTAATTTCTGAAAAGAAGCTTGTAAGAAATAAGAGATCATAAAACAGGCACATTTGGTTCGTTTTCCCTCAGTTCTGAGAGGCTTTTCAGAGCAGTGTGTAAAATGATTTTATTTCCAGGAGTTTTCATCTGCATTAGAGTGCTAGGTCTGTGTTTACACAGCATTTCAGAGACCTGTCCCATGAACTTCCCTGTGTGTTCCCAAGCCAGCAGCAGGCAGCTCCTGTCCCCGGTGCCGTGATGTTTCCTGGTTGCAGGGCTCTGGCCACAGGCACACCCAGCCTGTGTTTGCACTGCTCGGGCTCTAGCAGCACCTCTATTGCTCATCAGTCAGAAAAAAAACCCAAACATAAACATTGCAAGGTTATATAGAGCGCTGATTTCTATTTTCGTCATCTTTAAAATAGTAGGTAAGTCCCTTGTTATATCCAAGTTGGCCCAATTCCTCTTTTTGTTTGTTTGGGGTTTAATTATCTTGGAAGAAATTCGCTGGTGCTTTTGGGTCTCTGCTGCAGTGCTGTGACAAAGCCTGTGCTCGGGTTTTTCATTTCCAAGCCTGTGTTTTGCAAAGCTTGGCACCTCCACGTCCCTCCCCATCAGGGAGAATTTCAAAGCCTCTGCTTTCTCTCCTGCCTGAGCAGCACAGATGAGGGAAGGCCTGGGGAGGCTGCTGGGAGCGGGATAAAGCACCAGCTCTCCCGGCTTCCCAGCAGCACAGCTCCCATTTCTGAGCAGACGGTGACGGGTGGAGGAAGACACTCAGATACCCCGGGAGAAAAGCTTGCGAGGGGGATTTTGGCAGCAGAAGGCCAGTGCCCTGGGGAGAACCGCAGGGGGAATGGGGTCCTGGGGAAGCTGGCAGCTCCCGGGCTGGAAAGGCAGATGCTGAACAGACCCGTGCGTGAGCGGAGCTTGCGGCAGGCGCTGCCGAGCAGCGAGCCAAGGTGCAGGACAGTAGCAGCCTGAAATTCTATAAATAAACAGCGCGTGCAGATGGCAACGAGCAGATTCCTGCTCCTGCCCCAGGTCTGCGTGGCTGTGCAGGATGAGCTGCTCCCCAGGGCTGCTGTGTGCTGAAAGCATCCGCCGCCCCAGCAGCTCTGCCCTCACCACAGCTCACCGTGCTCCCGAGCAGGCAGAGCCCTGCAGAAGTGCAGATTCTCTGTTTTTCGGTGTTGTCGAACGTCAGGAGCAGAGGTGGGAGAGCTGGGCTGGAGAAGGGCCCTGTGTGAGGGAGCTGGCTCCTGTTCTGCCCCAAAGCACCGTGGCCATGCTCATGGATTCCTGCCAGAGCCGGGCTGAGGGGACACTGAGGAGCAGCAGCGAAAGTTCTGGCCTCGGGTGTAAGGGCTAAACAGAGGAAGGGCAGGGCACTTAAAGCATCAGTGATGGGGCCAACATCTCCATGAGAACAGGGCCCAGGGAGACCAGAAGAAAGCCCTGTCCTGAGAGCAGCAGGTGGGATCAGTGTCTGTGCATCCCTGTGCCTGAGGAACTCAGCTGAGCCCAGAGGTCACCTGGGTGGGGAGGGCTGGCAATGCTGCATGCACAGTCCTCCAGGAATCCGACAGTTTGAGTGAAATTTGGGATCCATCTGCACCCTCGTCCATGGCCAAGGCAGGCAAGCAATGGCATAAGATTCAGGGAAATAATGCATCTAATCCGCCTGAGTAATGCTAATGCAAGCCTCTTGATTAGTGTTTAGAAACCAGGCAAACAATTGATTTAAAATAATTGGTAAATTATGATTAAATAAAAACATTTATACAAAAGAGTTTGTCATTGATATGGTTAAATAAATATTTGTAGAAGTAACTTATACTTGGCCCGGTGCCTGGGCGATGAGCTCTCTTGGGCTGGCTGTGGTTTCATTTTAATAAAGACCAGAAGGCATTCCAGGAATACATAATGCTCCCAGCCCATCCGATGTATATCTGGGGCTTTAGCTCTGCTCGCCACTAACCCAGCCCCAGCTTTGCTTTGTATCCCTCGCCAGTGCTTGTCACACCCCTCCCCAAAACGTGCTCCGTGTTCAGGGCTGAGCCGCCGAAGGAGCGGCCGTGCCGAGGGAGGGATGCACGCGGGGACATCAGCGTGTCCCGGCGGTGGCAGCGGAGATGGGGCCGTGCCCTAGGGAAGCCTCGAGCTCTGGAGCTGCTGCAGGGCTTAGAGCAACACAGCTCTTATCTGGCCCTGCTCGGTGGGAGATTTCCAAGCGCTTTGCAGAGGGGTTAGCCTCATTAGGGCCAGTGAGAGATAAGGAAACCCAACAGAGACGTGACTTGCCCGAAGTCCCGCTGCGGAGGGAACAGAAGCCAGGTCACCCCTGGCCAGGCCCTGTGGAGCCTCCTCGGCTCTCGGGATGCTGCAGGCTCATTCCCCTGGGCTCCACAGCCTGGCAGTGCCTGCACTGCCCGGGCATCCAGCTGCTCCATGGACCAAAGGGACTCGTGCAGCCCCTCTGGCACCTGCACTGTCAAATGTCACCCACAGACTGAAGGGTAAGGGGGGACACCAGTCAGCAAAACGGGTTATCTGGGGGCCTGGGGGTGATACTGGCACTGCCATTGCTTCTCTCCCTCATTTCCAGCCAGCCTCCAGTGCTTGGAGCAGCCAGGCCAGGCACAAAATCCTTCCTGCCTGCAGTGGCCACCCAGAAAGCAGCCAAGGGCTCGTCACTGCTACAAAACACACCAGCTCAGCCTCGCGTGTTCCTCGCTGCCCTCAGCCAGTCCAGCTGGCTGGGAAGTCCCGCTTGTAGGGACATCACCCTGGCCCCAGCCTCACCCTCCTCGTGCCCTGGCAGAGGCTCCTGAGCCTGGGGTGAGGGCTGCCCGGACGGGGTGCACGTTTGGCTGGTAGCAAAGGCAGGAGAGCCAAGCAGTCCCTGCACACAGCACCTGCCCTTTCCCCAGGACAGGCCTGCAGGGACACACGGTCACCCTGCAGCCTGGACAGGCTTGGTTTGCACCGTGCACGAGGCACTGGTGAGGTGGAGGGAGGAAGTTCCTGCTTCGCTGGGCTGCGGTATTCGAGGTGTATCCCAGGCACCACTGCAAGGGGAGCTCAGCACCTGGGAGCATCCTGCTTGTGGCCTGAGATATCAGAACAGCTGTGGGTGTGAGAGAAGTCCCCTGAAAGGAGCAAGTCCCCAGCTGCATTGGGAAACCATCCCCAGAATGTCATCTCCAGTGGATTAAAATAGAAATTTGCCTGCCCCGGCTGTGAAACACAGAAACTCACATCCCACTCACTGCAGGGAATTCACAGAGCCTGTCCCCAGTTCTCCTCCCCACGGGGACAGGGGGACCAGACCCTCCACTGCCTGTGAGTCCACACCAGGGCCATGCTGAGGGCACGTGGTGCTGCCGTGCTGGACCTCCCAGCGAGGCCAGCGCCCTGACCTTGGTGTCCTACCACAATCATGAGTCAGGAGGCAGCTACTGGTATCTCCCACCCCACACCTCATGCCTCTGGGCAGCACGGGCTGTGTCTGGCCTGGCCCTTACCCCTGCTCTGCATGGGACAGAGGAGGTCCCTGAGTGCCTTGAGCTCCTGCCAGCACAGCACACTTGACCTGAGCGCTGCGCTCCAGCCAGCGACCCCATGGAGAGCATCACCCCTCCTGCTGACCTCCCCAGCCCCAGCCCTTGAGCCTTTAACTCTTCCTTCACCTGCTCTGATCCCCTGTGCCCTCCCATCCTGAGGGCTGACGGGGTGGCTGCAGCCAGCGCTGCTGAAGGACCAGTCTGTGTGTCAGCAGTGACAATCTGCCCGGAGCCAGGGAGTCAGGGACGAGTGCCAGTGCATCCACTGTCCCTGCAGCCTGGAGCCCACGGGGAGGGGCAGGCAGGGACATGGGACAGCCTCCAGCGCTGTGCCCGGCTGTGGCAGCTCTCCTCACTCGCTGCACATCCCTGCTGGGTAAACACAACAGCCAGAGTTTTACAATCAAATATTTATGCTAGCAAAAAACATTTTACATAGTCTTTAAACAGCTATGTCATCTCCCTATTTTCATTCTCTGATCTTTCTGTTTTTGAGTCGGGATTGGAGAATTTAGTGTATTTACAAAGAAATAAATATTATGGTGAAAACATCAGGCAGCTTAATAGTAGCTTTAGCAAAGTGCAGAAGTATTTTTGTGTTCGTGTTGTCAATTGCATAATATCTTCTGGACCTTCATAAATTGAGAGACCTTGCTTGGATGCTTGCAGCACTGTGGTAAATAGTTCACAGCTCTGACTCAAGCGAGGCTGTCTGCTGCCGGAATGGGAAGAGCTCATGACGTCTCTGCCATAAATTCTGGCCCTCCAGCTCTGTGAGGGGACAGGGAGGGGACAGACCACTTAAAAGCCTGGCAGACAGTGGCAAGTTCAGGGTAGTGGAATGCTGCTGCAGTGGCGCTTACCAGGTGCTATCAGGAGTGAAGGATTGGACCATCCCTGCTCACAGCTCCCTGACCGAAGAAAACGCCATGGCCTGGGCATGTCCTGAGCTAGGACCCAGCCAGGACCTTCCTGAGCTAGTCCCTAGAGACCACCTCTGCTTCACAGTGGCAGAGGCACTGCTGCCTTGCTAGCTTTGGCTCAGAAAGCCTCTGTTTGTCCCAGGATATTCATGGAGAGGAACATCCTGGCTGTTTGCCATGTAAAAGCCACAGGACCTCTTTTCTGTGCAATTCGCCCCCAGGTAAGTCTCAGGCATGTAAAGAGAAGCTAATTTCTCTTTAGGTTCCTAAAGGCCATGATCAGCAGCATGGCTGGAGCTTTGCTGGGGCAGTCTCAGAGCAGGAGGTTCCTATCTGCCCTGAATTCAGACAAGTGCAGCAATCCACTACGGGGCAGTTCACGTGGCCCATTGGAAAATCCTTTCTCAGGGGAAGATTTCTTCTTCCATTCTCTATCACAATGATGACATCCTGGCAGTGGGCATCTTCAAAGGATGTCCAGAGGTCTTTGTGAGCCTTGGCTATTGGTTTCCCTGTGATACCTGCCCTTGGCTACTGCCCTGCACTCAGTTTATCACCGCTGTATTGGGTATGAATGGAAGAACGCCCTCCTCCTGAGCAACATATTTGTAAAGGCAGCTCTTTTTCCAGCCTTCCCACTCGTTCAGCATTCAGGGTTATGCCAGCTTGGGGACATTCAGCACAGTGCTCATACTGTGCCAGCACAGCTGTCCCTCCCCGTGGGACCCTGGACACCACAGCTGCACCAGCACGCAGCAAATTATCGCTCCTCTACTCACGGGATGGGGGAGGCAGGGCTGGGAGTTCATACCATCAGATCTGTCTTTCCAGAGCATACTGTGAAGGTTCAAGAAATAAGGCCATGGCAGGAGGGGGCTTTTCCAAATGGAGCTGCCAGGTGCTAGAGAAAAGAAACCAAAGCCAAACCAGCCTCGTTCCTACAGGAGAGGACAATCTGAGCAGGCATGACTGGCTGGATACCAGCTTTGGGGAAACTCCCCTTCTTTGGCACAGACACTGTCACACACTGACCCCTCCAAGTCCCCAGAGGGGTTTCACTGCAACTTCAGCCCATTTGGTTCTTTTTCCCATACTCGCAAATCTACATGCAAACAAACAATCTGCTTTAAAATAAATCAGTCCCATAAACAATAGGGTGTGTTGGAAGATTAGAAGGGATGGCTTCCCGGGAACTGGTGAGCAGCACGGAGCTGATATCCTCATGGCTCTGGGGTGTGACTTCTCAGTTCAAAGGAATTCCCTGGCATGACTAATTTATTCTGGTATTTAAGGCTCACTCTTTCACTCAGTGCAGTCAATATGACCCCGTTTACAACAGAGGTGCTTGTGGCAGAGCTCAGAACGGGGATGGGAAGCAATAGTGGTCTTTGCAGCCTTTGGGACCTTTGTGCCTGTTTCCCCTTCCAGAGAAGGGTGGTGATGCAGGCTGTGGTGAGGCCCTTTTCAGAGCCCAGCAGTGATTGTGCTGCAGACACGGCCAGGACTCGAGGGCTGGGCAATGATAACTCCAGAAACTCATGAGGACCTTGCAGGGGGATCACTATTTCTGGGCTACCTAAAGCAGGCAGCAGCCGGGCAAATGGCTCAGTTTCTGTGGTGGGATGTCAGTGCCTGTCCTCGCCTCAAGTCTGAGGATTATGAGAGACAACTTTCCTCTGTTTCCTGAGGACATCGAGAGTACATGTGGTCAGGGCTGACTCCCACGTAATGACCATCACAGCGGAACACTGGCTGTGGCCTGGGGGTTCAGCAGTTGAGCAATTTGCTGAGATGAGTCACCAAATTCGAGCTTGTTGGAGGTTGTGTCACCTCCTAAGAAAGAGGTACCTCCCTCCCCCACTGGTATCCCCTGCAGGACGAAAGGGAGAGAGGCAGGAAGGGAAGGAGGAAAGGAAGGAGGGCAGAGGAGAATAAAATGTCTTTCGACTCTTCTGACCTCTCAGTCTGTATCACTGGCATGGTTTCATGGGATACAGTTTGTGGCTGTTAAGTTTTGGAGAGGGGAGAAAGGATGTGTAAGAGCAAGTCCCGGAATCAGCATCGAGGGACTTTGAATGTCCACCACCTGAGAAGCCTGGGGTCTGTGAAAAACAGCCTCTCACAGGAGCCCACGTGTGCCTGATCCCTTCCCAGCCCTGCCACAGCAGGGCCAGGCAGCAGCTGCCAAGGTACGGGCACTGCTCCCCACTGAGGCACCCCTGGCGTCCAACTCGTGCTTGGTGTTCACCAGGCAACAGGAGAAGTGTCTCGGGCTCAGTCAGGCTCAGGCAGCGTTTAACGATCTGGTGAATCTTTCTTCATTATCACCTGATTCCATCACAGGCGCATCTCTAAATTCAGTGGAGTCCTAGGCAGCACGCTGGGGGGCAGTTCGTTCTCTGGGAGGGGAAGTGGCAGTAGGAACATAAATAGGGAGCCCAGGGGAGCTCATGGCCAGGCTAAGGGTGGAGTTTGTTTCAGGACAGCAGTGATGGTGAGGTTAAGTCCGTTAGAGATGGCATTTCAAGTACAGTGGACTAAACATTAGGAAAAATTAGGACGGAACAAGGCTCTGGCCACCTTGCTAGACAATACAGTAGAATTCCATTTACTAGCTCAGATCGATGCTTGGAGATCAATTTATTTAAATCATCTCTCCCTTGCCAGTCATTAAGGCAAATCCACTTCATCAGATGCAGCACGAGCAGGAAATCACATCCAGCCCATGGTAAGCAGGGAGCTCAGCTCAGGACAGCCTCATTAACCTCAGCTGCCAGGTAACAAGCAATAGGCCAGGAGGAAATGGCCTGAAGTTGTGCCAGGATTTAGGAAAAATTTTTTTCACTGAAAGAGTGTTCAGGCATTGGAACAGGCCACCCAGGGGAGTGGTGGAATCGCCATCCCTGGAAATGTTCAATAAATGTGTAGATTAGGTGCTTAGAGACATGGTCAGGGGTGTGCTTGACAGTGCTGGGTTGGCAGTTGGACTTGATGATCTTAGATGGCTTTTCCAGCCTAAATGATTCTGTGCTTCTGTGGTTCTGCCACATGGACTCCATGAGGATGAGAGACCCCAGGAGATCTCTGCTGCCTTGGGACACTGATGAATCAGAGCCTCTGGGGCTATGAGTGTAGAAGCCTGGAAATTCCTATTCCCAACCCAAACTCTTTAGTAGTACTTCCCAGAAACCATGGGATTAAAATAAAGTAAAATAAAAAAAATTCAAAACACAACCCCAACAAAACCTCAAACCAGTCCTGAAGTATTTTTATGACCTAGAGGGAATTTAGGCAGCTTCCTAGGTGAGACCCACGTGTCAGAGAAGCTGAGATCTGTCCTCGGCTTAGCTTGGCTTGCATCACTTACATTACACAGTAAAAGGTGCCAGCAGATCATCCACTACCTCAAGTGAACCAGATGTGGGCTCGGGGAAGGGGAGCCTCAAAAGGGTCACCTTCTCTTCTCTGAGAGCGTGTTTGGTAGCTGGGAAGGGATCTTCAGCCTCCTTGGCACCGCTGTGGCACAGCAAACTTGGATCTAAGGCTTAGCCCTGCCTCACAGATCCCGTGCCAGTGTTGCGGGTGCCTGCAGCACACGGGAGCATCCCGGGGGGACAATCCCCTGGATACGGGCACGCTCAGGGAAGGGTGTGCAGCAGCAGCAGGGACACCCAGCAGGGATACCCACGCCGTGCTCAGCCCCTGCCCCGATGCGGTGAGAGCAGCGCAGCAGCAGCCGCGGCCACAGCTCCGTCCTCCGGGCAGCCGCGTCCCGTGCCCGCCGGCGGGGAGGGCATCCGAGGCAGCGCATCCAAGGCGGAGCGACCTTCCCAAAGCCGTCCCTCTCGCCGAGACACTTGTCCCGACCCCAGCCTTCCCCTCGTCGTTGGGAGCTGAACCCCCCAGCCCCGCTGAGGAGCGGCGGTGCGGGCTCCGTGTCCCACCACGCTGCAAAGAGTTAAGCCCCGGCTCTGTTGATATTTCCAGCGGCTCCCAAAGCCGGCTGAGACGGGGAGCGCCCGGATTGGCTGCGTGCGGCCGGTAGTAATTAGTATCAGATATCAAACTTCTGTCTTTGCTAAGACCCTTTCCGATAGTCGCTGCTCCCCGCTAGACGATGACATCAGCCAGGACACCCAGCTGCTGGTAGTAAACTCCGGGCGGGAGGAGGCTCCCGCTGGCTCCACGTTAATTAGTTCAACACAGCACAGGGGGAGCAGTTGGTGTCTGTGCAGGGTCACTGCTGGATGGGACCAAATCTTACAAAGCCACTTGCTGCTCCTTGCCAGCCGGCTGTAAAAGCACCCAGAGAGTCCAGGAGAGCTGGATGAATCCTGAGCGCCAGCCACGGTTTGGTCGGCTTTTCCCTGTGGAGGAAGTTAATGGTTTAAGTGAGGGGCGTCTGGATCTGGTCCCCGAGTCACCATGACACTCCTGGGGTCTGAGCACTCCTTGCTGATTCGGAGCAAGTTCAGATCAGGTAGGGAAAACCTTGCGATTTCTCTTGAAACTTCTCTCTCTGTCACGCCGCAGCCACAGACTGTTTTGCGTTAAATGTTCGGAAGCAGCATGTGAGCAAAAGACTCGAGGTGCTGTAGAGCTGTCACGGCTTTGCTCTTGCAGAGGCTGCTCCACAAGTGGAGAGACGCATCTTCCTTCCTCTCTCTTGCTTTTTCCCTCCTGGTTTTTCATTGTCTTTGATTTATTGTCTGTGGTTTATTTTGGTGAAACTGCAGTTCCCTGCAGTTCTCCTGCTCTGGCCCTGCTGCGAAGGATTTGGGCAGGGATCCAAAAGGGCATCTGGGATAAACAAGGTGCCTAACGCCGTCCGTATATTCCAGGTGCTCTTGCAGGTCTGCCCGGGATAATCACGGAGGGGGACGAGCCTGACACTCTCTCTGACAGGCAGGCAGCCGAGCTTGTTCCATTAAGTTGTGACTAATTGGAGAAAAATGAATTTGAAGAAATGCGTCATTTTTAGAAGTAAAAATAACAAATGGAACATGAAAAGTATTTAAAGTGACATCATCAGAGAAATAAAACCAGAGGCACACAATTGATTGCCACTCGCAGAGGGCTTGCAAGTAAAACATGCCTGCAGCTCGTAAGTCAGGGGAAGCACCGGGCAGGGGCTTCTCCGAGGACGTTCAGTGAGTGAAGGTGAGTGAAGGTGAACTATGGGACGGTGGCTTCTAGATCAGCCTCTCTGCTGGATGTTCATGCCTTTAGTCACTGGCTGCATCTACAGTAAGTATGCTCTCTTTGGGAGTGGGTGTCCTGACTCGTAGCTTTTTTTTTAAATGATCACAACATACTGCGAGTTTTAACAATAACGCCAAAAAAACATTGTCAAGGTGCTTTCTCTGGCCTTCCTAGAGGTGAAGTTCTCCCTGGGAATATTATCTGTAAGGATGTGCAGCTAAATCAGCTGCGTGTGCCCTACGGGATGCTTTAAATCCAGACGGGGCAGTCACGTTGGAGCATGCACCCGCTCTGGCATGTCACCCACGCCGTGTGTGTTTCTGCCTCCTTACTGTAGATAATGAAATGGGAGATTTATGGTACTGATGGGAGACATGAGTGGTGTTATCAGGATCTCTTAGATAGCTGGGTGGTCAACTTAAACTTTGTTTTTTCAGCAAATACAAAGTTGGCAATTGGTTGAAAACCCCAGAGTGTGTGTGCAAACACAAGTGTCCTAGTCTGGCTGAATTATACAAAGCCTGGGTCCAGGTCTTTGGTGTGGTTTCCATATCGCTCTGATCTTACATTTCATTAGATTAAGTCATTCCTTAAATTTTGTTGGTATATTATGGTACACTGCTGTTCGTTTGGAAAAAAATCTCAGTGTGTAACAATTCCTCCAGCATGTACAAAGCAACACTGCCACCTCCCTGAGGAGCAGAGGACGGGCTGTGCATTGTCCCTGCATTCTTTTCAAATGAACCAGGATTGTTTTCAAGGCTCATTTCTGGTTTATTTGTAAGCTGGCTTTACTATGGAACCAACAGCGGGCTCTCTAAACATATTTTTCAAATGATTGTCCGGGAAAAGTAAACTTTGTGGGTCTTTGCATCCATAAATTCTCGTGGCTTTCAGCATTTCTAGGACAGTCAATTTGTGGGGCATTCTTTGGCTCATGACTTATTCCCACAACTGCTATCCCTTGCTATGGCCTGGTGAAAGACAGGCTGCCCATTTGACAAGATTTCTCTGCCTATTGGTTTTGTTGGAGCTGGGCTCACCAAAATCCCAAATGCGTGTCAGCACCCTGCTGTCCCCATGGCTGTGACCACTGGTAACACGGGACGTGGCCACAGCACAACCCTGCTTGCCACAGTGGGTGAGACAGGAGGAGAGCAGGATGCTGAGAAACCCAAATAAGTCAATAAAGCTGCTTTCAGCTTGTGCTGGATTTTTAATAGCATGGGGAAGAGAGAAGGAAAAGCTAACGTTTAATGGAATCTCTTTCACTTGCAAAGTCTCCATGGGACAGTTTCCTGTGGCGTCCCTGCTCTGTGTGCAGGTTTTTTAAAGCCCCACAAGGATGGCAGGAGGTGCAGAGCTCTGATTTACCATCCTCCATTCGCTTGGAAGAGGGTCGAAAGTCTCAAACAGCCCATGGCTGTGCCCCACACCGTCCTGCATGGCTCAGGGGCTGTGGCACGGGCCAGCAGCAGTTCCAGAGCTGTGTAGCTTGCACAGAGGCAGGAGGGATCAGCCCCTGAAATGCCGAGCCCCAAGGAGCCACGCTCAGCCCGTGCCATCGCTTTGGAAACGCTCTTGAGCCGGCAGGTGTGAGGCTCTGTTTGCTCCCCAGGTTTGGGAAGGATTAGCTGTGCTTTGTGACTCATGATGAGTCTGAATCCCTTTTGAAGGATTCCAGGCCAATATTAAAGAGGGCTGAAGTAAATCTTCGTAACTAAACTTCTGCTGTCTCTCCGTGGCCTGCACACGCCGAGCAGCTGAAGGAGATATGTGAGTGTGTTAAGGGGAGCTAGAGATACATTACTCGTTGTTTCCTCATCCCAGAATCCCTTTAATCTCTGTGTTATGCACCAGGCAGAAAGTGGAGCAAGGAGGTGGCAGCTAGAAGATGGTGGCACTGGTGTGGCTCCAGGGTCAGCTCTCCAGTCTCTTGCTTCCATCTGACTGCATCAGTAGCAAGCAAAAGTGTGTTTACCCAGGAAAGGCTGCTCTGCTGGTGGCAGTGGCTTTTCAATGTGCCCAGCAATCATCCCTTGAGTGCCACAGCGGTTTCTCCTGTCCTTGCCTCTCCAGTGGTCCCATGAAGGACCAGCACAGCTGTGCCACGTGGAGGGACCGTGGCTATCCCAGTGCCAGGCACCAGGAACCGCTCCAGAGGAGAGAGAGAAAAATCACCACCGTGCTGCAGTCCTGCAGGGTCCCACTTCTCTTCCTCAAGGATGTGTGTGCCTCTTTATTTTGTCTGTTTGGCCAAAGTTAAATATTCTGATCTGAGGTCATCCTGACAAATTTTGCAGGAATGATGACTCTTCAAGTCTGCCATGCTATCCCGGACGACCCAGCTATCAATGGGATTGCACTAAATCAACCAGGACATCTAAGTGCTGTTCCAGAAACACATTTAACTCTTCTCAGAGATGATCATTTATGTGATCTCTTGCTCTGAGTACAAAACACTTGTTCTCCAGCAGTGGAGAAGCATTGGCATAGGACAAAGCAAACAAAGCTGACAAATGCAGATCCAACCTTAACCCTGACCTTTTTTTTGCAGCTATATGGAAAGAGCTTACAAGGCAAACATCTGCCTAACTTCAGTGCTAGTTCAGATAATTGGTGAGAAGTGAAAGTTTAACACTATAAATAAGGCTCTGCATGGCTTGGCATGGAGTACCAAGACCTAATTGTGGACACATGGGTGTGGGTTTGCCTGGCTCCATGGAGGGAAGTATTCAAGCTTACACATAAGGCTTGAATGAAACTGAGATGGGAGAGGAATTTATTCTGTCTGCCTCCAGTGGCGAGAGTGATTTGGACCAAAATCAGCAGGTCAATAAAGGCAGAAGAGAATGGGTCTTGGTAGGGTGTTTGGCCAGGCGTTTTGGCAGAACCTTTATTTTGATTTTCCTGTTGTCCAAAGATAAAGCATGCGCCTGTGTTTCCTCTCAGATTGTGAACTCACACAGGTCACAGTCAGTGTGTGTGTTCAAACCTCGGCCTCGCTGTAACCGATGAGACTGTTTTGTGAAGCTTTTCTAAAACACTGGCTTGATGTAGATCAGTTTGTGCTCGGTTTCGTTTTTCTATCGAAATGTACCTCAGTGTTTCAGTGGGCAGCCACGCGTTTCTCTGCCAGTCAAGCATGCGTTGGAGCACAGATCGAAATGTACCTCCCTGTGCTTAGTTGGACTCAATGATCCTTGTGTCACAGGGGTGCTGAAGGCAGCTCCTCCTCCCCATCAGGCTCACCCCATACGTGGGACATTACATGGAAAGCCAGTCCCACGGCCTGCAGCAGCCCTGCCTTTCAAAGGTGGCTGGGTCCACAACAAGGCCAGCAGTTGGACTCAATGATCCTTGTGGGTCCCTTCCAACTCTGGGTGTTCTGTGATTCCAGGGCTGCTTTCTGCCAGTCAGTGTGTGAGCAGGGGCAGGTCACAGGCTCCTCTGGTACACACCACAGCCATGGACAGACCTGTGCTTCACCTCTGCTCAGCTGCTCTTTGACGGGCAACAAAACTGCTGCTGTTGCCAACAGGAGCCCCCCCCTCCTCACTCCCAATTTGTTGCCAACTCCCCCCACCCCAGCAGAGCTGTCCCCATCCTGTGCACCCCTGAGGTGCACTCACACTCCCCAAACCCCAGCTCTGAGCCATGGAGGGCAGGAATGAGCTGCTGGTGGCAGGAGGGACGGTGACTTGCTGCTGCTTTTTCAGTGGTCTCCTCCTTGGAGACAGAGCGGCCCCAACACCAGGTCAGGTCAGCCATGGCTTTGCCTGCCTGTCCTGGCCCTGAACCCTGTGAGGAGGGCACTTCCCCCACTCCGTGGGACCCGTGCCTCATGCTGTTCAGCCCCCTGTGCTGCTCAAGCAAATTCCCCAAGGAGAGGATGGTGCTGGGAGTGCTCTGGCAATACCCCAGTGAGAGGATGCTCTGAAGCAGGTGAGAAAATCCCATCCCACCCTGACTGTCTGCTGAGCACCGGCCTCAAAGTGTGCTGGCAGGCTGAAGCAGATGGATCTGCCTGTTCCTGGGGTGGAGAGAAGGTTTGAACGTGTCTTTTCTGTGCATCACCAGCCCAGGCAAGGCCCAAGCTGTGCT
The DNA here is from genome assembly GCA_013398015.1 of Oreocharis arfaki. Lineage (NCBI taxonomy): Eukaryota > Metazoa > Chordata > Aves > Passeriformes > Paramythiidae > Oreocharis > Oreocharis arfaki. The sequence continues at coordinate 173,548 of VZRR01006126.1, forward strand.
CTGAGCTTCCTGCAGCTCTGAGGTCAGCTCCTAGAGAGGAAGGTGATTCATGACTTCAAGTCACAGGCAGTGCTCAAAGCTTGGGCCACCAGAGGCAGCTGTGACTGATGCCAGGAGGTGTTGTCTGCACCCCTGACACAGCCCTACTGCACAGGACATTTCTGGAAGCCAATATCAGTGACTGGGACGTGGTGCTAGCATGGAAGTGAGGAGTATTTCTAACAGAAAAAGCTCACGAGCAAATTCACTGGGATAGGTCTGCCATGTGTCTCATCATCCCAGGAGGATTTCTCATCATGGGGTACCCCAGGAGGGAGCAGGGGTGCTGAAGGAAAGGCTGTCTCTCAGCTGGTGGTAGCACAGGATGACCAGGGGCATGGCTGCTCCCTGGCTGGCACTTCTCACCACCCAAACTGGTGCAGGCAGGCAACAAGGATGCTGAGGGGTGGGACCAAGATTGTCTCTTCAGTGCTCCAGCCACCACTCTTCACATGATAAATGTTCCTCTGAAGTGTTAGCAGAGCAGTTCCCTTCGAAAATAAGAATATGCATGAAAATTTAATTCCCATACAGCACTCAGAGCTCAGGCCTCCAGGCATGCAGCAAAGGAAGAGGACAGGAATGCAGCTGGGGTCAGACACAGCTTCAACAGATTTCAAGGAAAGAAGCAGCTAAGTGGTGGTTTGGATGGTGCCAGGGGCTCCTCCAGCCCTGTTTTTAAGCACTGTTGGGTGCAAGCCCTAAGCTGGCAGCTGCCAAGCTGCAAACTGCAGCACTGCCTCAGAGGCTGCTTCCCTCTTGTGCAGGGATGTTCAGCATCGTTGTCAGACACTGTCCACTTTGTTTCTTTGGATGGTTTGCAACAGGTTTTGGAAGTCCATAGAGATATTTGAGAGGCGAGTCATGCATCCTACTGCATGAGGAGGTCCAGACTGGGATGAGTATTTGGTGGCTGAAATAACTGTTTCAACAGTTGAGCGTGTGCTGCTCCTGGAAATGGCTGGTCCTTGCACTGGCCCGTCCTCACATTTTTTGACAGCATGCCCTGAACAGACAGGGCTGGATAAAATTTCCCTCCTTGCCCTGTGGCTGAAGAATGGGCCAGACTTAAGGATATTTGTAAGCTCAGCGTGGGCCATGGTGAACTCAGTGTCTGGGGGAGGTGACCTGCCCGTGGAGCTGCTCAGCTCTCACCCCAGAGCAGTGAGTGACACTGCTGGGTCACAGCCTTTCTACCCGTCAGCACAAAAACCAAACTGGAGACCTTTTCCCCTTGCACAAAATTATCATTACACAGTCCCAGATCCCCTCTGTGACAGTCTATCCCCAGGGCAGGAGGCAAAGGAGGGGCTGTGAGGTGGAGCACGGACCAGCTGCAGCGGGGTGGGAGCCCCCAGACCGTGCCCTGCTCACTGGAAGGCAGCGGGATCTGGGGAATCTGTGTTCCCAAGCGCTGCTGCTGCAGTGGCAGAGCTGTGGCAGTGAAAGCCACTCATTTTCATCACTTCTTGCATCAGGGCAGATGATGAATCTCACACCCACCACACAGGGAATCATCATCACCTTCCAAGCTATGCCCCAAGGGGATTTGTACCCTCTCCTTTTTCTCCTCACCAGCTGGCTGCTCCCTGGGGCTGGTGAATCGTTAGTTTGCTAGGAAGGGCTATGAAATAAGCAGAAGCAGCAGGGAATGTGGGCCCTGAATGCACAGACTGTCAGAATCCCCCTTGCCAGTGTGGATTGGGTGCATCACTTGGTCTGGCCGTGTCGGAAGCTGGAGTGAAATGGTGCAAATAATTTGGCACACGTGGGAGCTGTGAAGGGAAGTGATGGAGGATCCTCACACAGGATATTTTACAGCTTGGTGGGGCACTGCTGTGTCCTTGGCAGGGTGGTGTATGTGACTCGAGAAGGCTTTGCTGTCTCTGACTCCTGTTAATAATGTGATGTTGTGTGTAAATTGCCTCAGCTGGAGGCAGGATGCTCTAATGCCTGGGATACTGGACCAGGACTCGGAGAGTACAGAACCATTCTTGGGTGAGCGACAAATTGTTTTTATTCTCGGACAGTCCCTGACCTCCCCCAGCTCACCTATCCCATAAAGATCCATCTCTTCCTCAGGGAAAGTGCCAAGCTCTGCACAGTTCTCCAGTATTGTGAGCAGTCACACAGAAGGTCCTACACAGGGAAACTGGGGCACAGCTCACCCTGCGTCAGACACCAGCCAGGAGCTGGTTACCTTTAACGTGCCTGCACAGCCCAGGAGGAAAGATGGGCATTCCCAAAGCATGGACTGTCTCATTTGGTTCTGAGAGCCCCTGAGGGGGATCTCTTCTGCAAATTGGGGGCAGATAACTGGGTGCAGTGTAGGTACCCAGCATGTGAGGGTCTAAATCCATGTCCATGGGCAGAACCAGCACCAGCTGGGGGTGGTGCCATGGGGGAGAGGAGGGCTACAGACTCCTCTGGCAGCAAGGTTAGCAGTGACTTCAGCCACCAGCTTCACCCTGGCTTAGGAGGAACAGCACACACACAGACTTTACCACATACTGAAGGCTACATTTTTCCCTCGCTGCAAGAATCTATCTTTGGTGTCCAAAGAAGTGCTGGAATTTGGCAGGAGATCATTGTCCCACACGAGGCCTTCACTAAACATTTGCTCTGAATGCGAAACATGGTTTGTACAGAGGACATGGAAAAGTCACAAGCAATGGCATCTCAGGGAGCCTCATGCTTTGGGGACTGCTCTGGAAGGGATTATTTTTCAGCTCCATCCCACATCCCAGGAAAGTTGTGTGGTTGAGCTCAGCAGGTTGCTCCCAAGGACAAAAAAGCTGTTCCTGCCTTTCTTTTCCTTCCAAACCCAGCTCATTCCAGGCAGCTCAGGAGAAGCAGCCTGGCCCCCCGCTGGTGGGCAGGGAAGTGTGCAGCTATGTTGTGACTGAGGTGCCTGTGCTCGTGGCAAGCTGTACTGAGCTTCCAGCAGGAAAGCATGGAATTTTTGTGTTTTACCCTGTGATATGGGCGTCCTCCTGAAGACAGACTTGCAAAACCAAAGATGTAGAATGTGATACTAACTCAAAGTACAGGCATGGTTCCTGGGTGATGGGATGAGCTAAACTGTTGACAAGGCTGCTCCAGCAGCAGCAGGGATCAGTGCCAGCCCTCTGTGCCACACACAGACCCCACACACTTTGTCCCTGTGTTAGCACCTCAGTACAATCCTGCCCCTTCCCCTGACACTTTCTCTCTCACAGTTTTACAGCTACGGCTCCAGCAGAGAAGGACCCGTGAGCAGCTGGCAGACCAAGGCATCATGCCACGTGAGTATCTCCTTCTGCCTTTTTCATCCTGGCTCAGAGGGCTGTGTTCATCCCGGGCACTGCTGGGGCACTGTCTGGCACCAGCTGCCCACTCAGACCCACACAGCTCGGGGCAAAGTGCTGCCAGGGGGACTTTGCTTCCTGCCCTGCAGAAACCTGATGATCCCTGGTGCTGTACAGTGCATTTGTCACAGAGACCATAATGCCCCTGCTCAAACTGCAGTCAGGAGAGATGCTTACCTTACACCATCCAAAATTCCAGCTGCAGAGCTCCCTGTCCCAGAGGCCACTGTAGCAGGACAAGCATATCCAGCTCAAGCAGAGGACTCACAGAGCTGTTCACGTAGGCAAGGGCAGAGAATCTCCTGTCCTGCTGTAAAAGCCAGGAACCTCAGTGACAGGACAAGGAAGAGGATGAGAGGGCTCATTCCCAGAAGGCTGGGGAGGAAGGCAGCACTGGAGAATTTCCTTGGCCCCTGTGCAGACTGGCAGTCCCTGGAGGATTGAGACATACCCAGATCTGTGCCCAGGCAGGACTCCACAAGGCCAGTGAACCCCCACAGGGGCTGCTTGCTGCAGAGTGACAAATGTGTTCCCTCCCTGAGCCCACCCACCCCTGCTCACCTGGCATTCGAGCCTGAAGGACGAGCTCCAGGACAGCATTATCACGAAATCATTCTGCAGCAGAAACTCAGTTGCTGGAGCCCAAAAAGTCAGTGAATGAAAACGATCCCCTTCTGCACCTGCAGGTGCATCATGAACCCTGTAGCACCACTGGAGAAAGGATGTTGGGAGCTCAGCCCTGCTCAGTGGAATACTGCATCCTGACCTAGCTCATGCTCCATGTGCAAACCTGTGGTTACCTGGGACCCAGGTAGAGGATTATCCTTTCTGTCTCATCAAGGACCCCTTGGGTTCACTGCTAAGGTCACAATTTTCCAGGGGCTGTGTCACTTCTGTCTCTTCTGGTTGCCCTTGAAGACTGTGATGGAGCTCTTGCCTAAGCAGCAGAACACCACCTCTCTAAGAGCATGGCTCTAGCACTGCTTGCTGCACCCTGTCCATGCCCTGGCCCCCCTGGAGGATCGTGCTGAGCATCAGATGCCTTCTCAGGACATTCTTGTAGGCACCAAGCATTAGGAAAACCTGAGCAGGATGACAAAAATCATGACTGCCAAAATGATCAATGGGGTTTTAAGACTGATAAATGCATACTCTTTCCATTTTTCACCTGTTTGTTTATTTCTTTAAACATTCAGATTTTATGCTGCCTGCACTTTGATCACAAGACTCCAGGAGCTGAAGCTTTAAACAAAATACTGTGATATGTGTTAGAGTAATGCAAGCACTAGGAACACAGTCAGTGGCCAAAAATATGTCTAACATCTCCCAAATTGCAAAGTCCAGTCGGTGAAGGTGGGGACACGGGGACAAGGTGCAGGACACCCCACTGCACACACACAGGGCAGCAGTGCCCCCTGAGAGTTTGGTACACCTGGGGCTGCTCTGCGAGGCTGCGCTGTCACACGTGGCACCCGACATCTCAAACCTTACACACTGCAAAATATTCAGCCACGTTTATTTGACGGCAAGTGAAGGGTATTTTCCTGTTACTTACAGCTTCTTTGCACTCCCAACATCTAGGCTGACATTTTGCAGTCTGGTTTCTGTCCAAGAAGACCATTTTGGGAAACTTGAGCTCGGTTCACTCACTGAAAGAAATAGAAGAAAAGGCACTTATGCCATTATAAAAACAAACACGCAGAATTTAACTGCTGAATTTGACATCAGGAGGAAGTGTCAGACGTTAGCATTTAATACATGGGAGCCCCAGCCAGCTTCCCCACGGCTTGGGCATGTGCAGACATTCCTTATGAAAAACAAGTCTTTGTTAACCGTGTCTTCCCATGCCATGTTGGTTCTGAGGACCAGCAGGTGAGTCCCCCTGACTGTGATGGACTGCAGAAATACCTGTGCTTGAAGGCCCTCCTGCTATGCACAGCCACCACCTCGTCCTCTCACTGAAACCTCCAGACAACTGTCCCAAGGTTACCAACGCCACACACAGCACCTCTGCCCGGTGCCTCCAGGCCCTCACCCATTTCATGCTGAAATGTCATCCCCTGACAAGTCCTCTGAACTAGCAGTGCTAGCAGTGTCCTTATTTGTTCTCCAGACTTACACAAGCTGCAGCGCCCACGTAATTCCTCCAGAAATCTTGGTAAATCACTAAACTCCGCAGCACTTTCCTCTTGAACAGCACGGCACTTGGTCAGGGCCTGTAGCACACTGCCACCGTCAGTACTTCACATGAGCAGGGCTGGGAAGGTCATCTCTCTTGCTAACTCCATTTTCTCACGTGCACTATTTGATTTTGCTTCTGACTGAACCAGCTGTCAGCAGTGCTGGTGGCTGCTCACTGGAGCATGGCACAGCAGCACCAGCCTGTCTGTCTGTCTGCTTTCCACATGGCACGAGTAGGAATGTGCCTTCTGTGCTCTTCTGTGATTCACTGGATGTTCCAGGGGTTGCCCGGGTGTTGACTACCAAAAGTCCATTCAGAGGACCCCCAAACCTTTCCTGTTTCTCCTCAGTCTTCTTTTCATCCTCCCCTAGGCTGATGGAGGATAACAAGGCCTGCATGAAAATAGTTTCTGTCTTTATTGGATCCCATTCAGAAGATGGAAAGAGAATTTCTGTTGCCAAACAAAGAGTTGCAGCAGACTGTTTTTGTGGGTCAGGACACCTTCCCCTTCCTTGTCCCAAGGGGAACAGTTAGTTTTGTCTGCTCACACAGACAGAAAAGAATTTTTGTAGGATGTGAGAAGTATTAACCCCTTCACCATGCAAATTCTGCCTCGATTCTTACTGAACCACAGTAAACAAGGAAATGTGCAACGTTCTCCATGACTCCAGCACAGACTGCTCCATGGGACTGGTGTTCACTGGTCCAAGAGCCAGGGACTACTGGCCTTTTTTTGGGAGCACCTCTGGGTTAATCCTCCTTGGAGTCAGGAGATGCTGAGGACATGGTCTGCTGCTTGCCTGCCTGGGGAGGTCCCATGGAACACAGCTGCTTCTGAGCAGGGGACAGGACAAATGTCCAGCCATGGTCAGTGACAGGAGAGGGATAAAGGACCACCTGGCAAGGGACAGGACAAATGTCCAGCCATGGTCAGTGACAGGAGAGGGATAAAGGACCACCTGGCAAGGGACAGGACAAATGTCCAGCCATGGTCAGTGACAGGAGAGGGATAAAGGACCACCTGGCAAGGGACAGGACAAATGTCCAGCCATGGTCAGTGACAGGAGAGGGATAAAGGACCACCTGGCAAGGGACAGGACAAATGTCCAGCCATGGTCAGTGACAGGAGAGGGATAAAGGACCACCTGTCAATGCCCTCGCTGGAGGCTGCAGCACAGACTCCAGGAGCTGAGGCAGGTATTAATTTTCCTGCTGACCTCGAGCCTTAGTCACCTACAGGTTTTACTTTCAGGTGAGGTCCCTCACAGGTGTTTGCTCTTCCCAGATCTGTCTTCTGGAGCTGTGGTGCTTTCCACGACCTGCAGGGAACACGACAGGGACAAGATGTGTCTGCTCTCTGACGTGTCCCACAGAGCACTGTGTTTCAAAGCCTGCACCCCCTCCCTGCCCACGTGCCTCCTGCTCTCCCCATGCTCTCCATCCCCCCTGCTCTCTTGCCATGGACTGGCTGAGAGCATGGGATTTCCCAGAGCTTTCCTGAGTTATTTTTAGTCAGCACAATAAAGAGAACAGCTAGTTTGTGTTGCTATTTTTATAGCACTCATTAAAATGCTGTTGCTGAATATCCTGGTAGCTGCTTGCTTCCGCTCCTGTGCTGACTGCTCCTCTTTCTTTCCTGTTGCAGCACTGAAAAGCCCATCTGCATTCCATGAACAGCGAAAAAGTCTGGAGCGAGCCAAGGTAACTCCTGCAGCCATCCCAATGAGGGAACACATGGGCTTGCTTTGCATGAGTCACGGGGTTTGAAAGCACCTTCCACCACTGTCCCCCTCCTCTGGCACCCTCCACGCAGCCCAGGTGGCCAAGGATGAGGGGCAGGGTGCCTGCCTTGCTTCCAGCCGTGCTGAGGCCAAGCCAGGGCTCACAAATGCTCTGGAGCACCTTTCTCCATGCAGGGAAGGTTTAAAAAAAGGGCAATTGAAACATCTGTGCCCTGAGCTGTGGGGTTTTACAGCAGCCCCAGGTTTTACAAAAGGCCGTGGGCAGGGCATGGTTCAGCATGGCTTTGTCAGTCCTTGCAGTGAATGTCCAAGCAGTGGAACTCTGCTTCCCACTCCGGGTCACATCCGCAGCCCGCTGCTCCTGCGCTGCCTGCTCTGCACTCCCGTCAGCGAGCTCAGAGCAGGGCCAGCAGCGGCCAGGCCCGAGGGAACAGTCAGCAAAAGTGCAGGGGGAATGCAGGTGCCACCTGGAGCAAATCCCCAGGGAGCTCACACGTGTCACCAGGCAGGAGCTCTGGCTTTTAGCTCGGCGGAGCAGCTTGGCCATTAGGACACAACATCCAAGGGAGAAATGGGCCAGGCTCCCACCCACCCCCTTACCAGGCTTCCCTAAACACTGCCAAAGGCAGTAGCCATTTCCAGAACACATTGAAACTCTGTGATCTGATCACTTTTTGGGAAATCACATTGGTTTTCCAATCACCCACAATCCAGCCTTGACAAAGCTGGGGGCATGATCCCAGAAAAGGAAGCAATTAATCATGCAGGTTTTGCTTGAAGGCAAGAATTTGTTCCATTAATCTGGAAAACGTGCCTGCAGTCACATGGGAAAGGACCTTTGCAAGGAAGAATGATTGTGAAATACAGGGAAGTGCTCTTCTGAACTTAAACATACTCCAAATCACTTGCCCCAAGTCTCCTGTGGTAATAAATGGCGAGCATAAGAAATACAGTATGACTCTGAAAAATTAGTACGCTTACAAAATTTCAAGCAATCCAAAGTATCCTTGAAGTGTCATATATTTTACAGCTAAAGTATACATTTGTGTCTCTTTGTCTTTCTCTTCAAAAGCTTTCACTGGCTAGTTGCCTGGGGAAAGGGGAAGGATGGTCTAGTCTATCCCAAACCACAAAGTGCTAACGAAGACACTGAGCACAGCCCATAACAAACGTAATTCCCTTGCAAAGCTGCCCTGCTTAAACCTGGGACTGGGAAAATCAGCAGCTGTTTTCAGGCAGTTACTCAAAGGCATTTGTTGTTTGGCTGATATTCCCCCAAGCTGATGTTGTGCAAACAGAAAGCAGATAACTGTTGGTGTGTTCTGAGAGCTCTTCTGCTTCAGCTGATGTTTAAAAACCTCACATCTGAAGTCTTCATCATTCGCACCCCAGAGACACAAATGCAGCTTATTAACAGCCAGGGTCCAAAGGAACTGAAGCCACAGCAGAAGCACAGCTGTAGGACAGCAGCTGGAGCTGAGCCCAAGTCAGGACCCGATCTAAGGATTAGCTGGAAATGCATTACATGAGTTTAGACGCGCTCAGGTGTAGACACCAGCTTGCTCTGACCTGGCACAGGAACCAGGCACACCTACACATGGTCCAAGCATGGGATCGTGTTGGTGCCAATCAGCTGGGAAAAAAACATGGGGGAAGGGTAAGGCGTTGAAAAGACTTTAGTAAATAAAATGTCTGTTATTTGTTTAAACATGTGACTGGCTATGTTAGAGGCTGGCAGCAGGCCAGCGCAGCAGACTTTGAAGTTGATGTCCTATAATAGATTGCTGGGGTGGAGGACAGAGAGCAGGCTGGCTTTGCTGGGGCCGTCTGGCTCAGCGGGGCTGGAGCACTCACCCAGCACCCCGGGCACAGAGGGGCTGTGGGGGTGGATGTGGTGCCTCTGCCCCAGAGCAGAACAGCCCCACTGGGCCAGTCCTGACTGATGTGTGATCCACAGACACCCACTGCCCACACCCTGCTCTGTGTGTGAGCATCCACAGACACCCACTGCCCACACCCTGCTCTGTGTGTGAGCCCTGACAGACACCCACTGCCCACAACCTGCTCTGTGTGTGAGCATCCACAGACACCCACTGCCCAACAACCTGCTCTGTGTGTGAGCACTGACAGACACCCACTGCCCAACAACCTGCTCTGTGTGTGAGCACTGACAGACACCCACTGCCCACACCCTGCTCTGTGTGTGAGCATCCACAGACACCCACTGCCCACACCCTGCTCTGTGTGTGAGCCCTGACAGACACCCACTGCCCACACCCTGCTCTGTGTGTGAGCACTGACAGACACCCACTGCCCACACCCTGCTCTGTGTGTGAGCACTGACAGACACCCACTGCCCACACCCTGCTCTGTGTGTGAGCACTGACAGACACCCACTGCCCACAACCTGCTCTGTGTGTGAGCATCCACAGACACCCACCGCCCACAACCTGCTCTGTGTGTGAGCATCCACAGACACCCACTGCCCACAACCTGCTCCAGTGCTCTGTGACCTGTGCTGTGAGCACGTGGCCCCTGATTCCCAGCCCAAGCTGTTCTGCTGAAGTTTGAGTACACTGCTGTGTGCATATGCAGAACTGTGTCTCTTTTTTCCTGCAGCACTTTCAAAAGCTGTTTTACATCCTGTGTACCAGTAGCCATCTCACCTCTGGACTGACCAACCTCCCCTCCCCTCAGCCCCCCCGACCCCATCTCTGACTCAATGGTGATGCCTGTAGCTGTCACCCAGACCTTTCCATGGACCCTTTCAGATGCAGGGCACAGAGCAGGGCCCAGCTGACACCCTGTGCTGTGTCTCCCTGGCTGGTTTGGGGTTGTGGGTCAGCTGCTGATCACTGGATTCTCCAGAGCCTTTTATACTTTTCCTGTGCATGGAGTAACTAATTTCTGCCCAAGGCCCTGTCCAGTGAGCACTGCAGGACATCTCTGTGCATTGAGTCTTCATCCACTGCAGTGCTTAATCAGCTGGCTTAGCTGTGGCTAACTGTGACCTGAGCACAGCCCTTACCAAATGTCATTCTTGAAACTGTAGCACACGTATTTCACGTCATCAATTGCACCAAATCATGGTGCACTGCAATCTGTTAGCCTTGAATTATTCAGAATTAAGGAGTAAGTCTTCTATCATTCAAGGCACTAATTAATATGTTGTCTAGCAGGAAAAATTTGCTTTGTCACAGGCTTTGATAAATTCTTCTGTTTAGACTCTGAGCCATTTCCAATTCCTCTGGCAATCCACAGCTATGCTCCTTTTTTATAGTAGTCTTATCCAGACCAAATTTCTCTGGCTTGCATGTGAGAAAGCCATGTGAGATAATGTCAAAACATGCTCCGAGTCAAGCTGCATGACATTCAGTGTTTATTCCTGTAACAGAAAACTGTCATTTCTCCATAGAAGGAATTTTGGTTGGTGTGATGTGATTTGTTCTCGATAAATCCATCCTGGCTGTTGCTCACCTCCTTGCTATCTTCAAAATTTATATAGATTGTTTGATTGCTTGATCCAATATCTTGCTGTCTGCTTTATAATTTCCTGGTTTCTTCTTCCCATCTCTTTTAAAGCTAGGAATTATTCTCTCCTTTGCCCAGCTTCCTGGAAAACCACAGATAGTTGCTATTACTCTGGCCTCGTGTGTCTCAAACTGTTTGGGAACATTTAACTCCTCTGAGTACCCTCTAACCTGTTCTCCAACCTGACAACTGGAGCTTCTTCTCTTTTGTTGCTGAAGGTTCTTGGCCGAGCCACCTGTTTGATAAAGGGCCATTTATCTTTTTAGTGAGGATGGTTTTTAAAAGGCATTAAATCCTGTAGCCATCTCAGCAGTATGCACAATTATTTCTCCTGTTTATGGAACACAGACAGCACTTTCCATTGCCTGATCCTGGCTGCAGAAGTCCTTATAAGATCTTTTTTCTCATGATCCTGTACATTTTGTACTGTGCATTTCCAATTTTGCTCCAGCTGCTTGTACTATTCTTTTGTATTTATCCTTAAGATTTTAACCTCTTTGAACTACGTACAATTTTTGTACTATTTCTTCTTGCAGCTCAGCTTAGCTAAGAGCTTGTCTAAGCTGAGCTCTAGCTTTTCTTCACCAGGGGATAAGCTTATATTTGTATTCTTGAGGTCATCTTCCCTCCAGGCTGACTTTCTCAGCCCTTAGGGATGGTGTTACCATACCTCTGTGTGCCTCTCTGTTCCTAAAGCCATGAGGGAGTTGGCACAAGGCTCCAGGACCGTGTCCATCAAAAGCTCAGCTGCAGTGACTGCAAAGCAGATTTTCTGCAAAGCTTGGGTGAGGAACCACAGAGCACAGGAGCTGCAAGACTGCAGGAAGGTTAAGCCTCGTGTCTGACCTGCGTAGAGAGTCTGAGTGGCTTCATGACTTGCTCCTCCTGATATCTCACCCCAGAGTGCTGGGCTTCCCACAGAAGCCACTGCTACCAGGACACTCTGGAGATGCCCTGGTGCAGCTCTCAGGGGTGATGTGCTGTGCAGGCCCACCACTCCCAGGGAACAGGTCTCACCCTTCCTATGAGTTCTCATAACGTTTCAGGCATCAGAAGCCCAACAGTGATTGCAAAGCAGTGGGCACAGTGAACACTCAGCAGCTACGTGCGCGCTGTTCCCTTTCTGAAGAACTTCTGCCCAAGAACAAGCCAGTGTTTGAGTGATGAAAAATGTCATTTAGGAGCTCACTCAACCCAGCTTGTAATAAATCCAAAAGAACCGTGGGGTGGCACAGGGGCAGGTGCTCTCAGTACCTTGTTGCTGCTCTAGCCAGGTAACTCTGCGTTTGTGTTCTGCAGACTGAAGATTATCTCAAGCACAAGATCAGAAGCAGGCCTGAGCGCTCAGACCTGGTCAATATGCACATTCTGCAAGGTAAGACTGCCCGAGCTCCTCCCACATGCTCCTTGTGTCTGCTGCCCTGGGACTCGTGTTTCTCCTGCCCCTCTTGTGTTCCTTCAGGAATCTCATCGCCGTTACTTTGTCCCAGCTGCTTATGGGGGGGCATAAAATGGGACACGTATGAAATTCTGTCCAGACCTGGTGTTGAGGAAGCAGGACATGCTTTTATTCCCTGACAGACACAGTCCCACGGCCATCCAGTCTTTCTCCCATCTCTGGCAGGGAGCAGTGTAAGATGCTCTAGGGAACAGTGAGGTACAGAACAGCTGTGAGAGAGAACTCTGTTAGACACCGGTGCCAATGTCTGATAGCAAGGAGAAAACCCAGGGCATTTGCTGTCCAGAGCACTGAAATTCCTGGAGCAGGTCATTGTAACACCTTCCCAAAGCTGGACATCTTTTGTGCTGCTATAATTCTGGATATTCTGTGTGACAGCCCGTGCAGTCAGTGACCCAAGCAGAGCTGTATGAAAAGCCCTGCCATCAGTCTGTGAGCCACAGCAGCTCTCTCCTCTCCTCTCCCATCCTGGTGTTCCCTCTCAGCCAGAGAGCTGGCAGGGCTGTATCCCATCACAGACAGCAGAACACTACAGTGTCCCTCGTTATCTGCAGAGATAACAAGATCCTTAGAGACAGAGAGGATGTGCAGCCTCCCTCCCTCCTTGAGTCCTGTCACTTGCCTGGAAGAAGCAGATCACCCTCTGGCAGCTGTGAATGCTGCCCTCTGCTCTCAGCATGGATGCAATCTCTATTTCTTTTTTTCCTCTGGCAGGCAGGAGGGCTGAGCCAGGGTCTCATGCTGGATCAGTGTTGCTGCCTTGCTTTTCCCTTGGGTTTCCATCCCTAAAATAAGTTAGCACCACTGCTTGTTTAAGAGATGGAGGGTGTCTTTCCCTTAGGTTAAATAACAGAAGCAAGATGGACTGGAGTTGGGGGGCTGTTGCCAGATGTGGGGGCAGCTGCAGTCCCTAGGCAGGGACAGGGACAGGCAGAGCCAGCCAGGGGAGAGAGACTGCAGAGAGCAGAGGGTGCCTGGCTGTGCATTGAGCAAGATGCATGTGCTGCCCCACACCCCCCTTACCTGCAGCCTCTGCTCACACCTCTGTTCATCCTGTTCAGCATTTCATGGAGCTGTGTCTTGGCACATCGTGGATTTACAAACCCATTTTGTTCATAACAGGACCTAGCGGTGATAGAAACTGGCCAGGTGAAACAGTTTGCATCATCCAGGTGCTTTACAGTCACCCCTGCTGTTACTGTTCACCTCAAGGAGCTCATTTGTGTCCACTGGTTTCTATAATCTGAGGCCAGGAATGGCCCTAGACCAGCTCTCCTGACCTGCACAGAGATGGTATCAAGCCCTGTAGCTCCTGTTGCCTACGGTATCTCTTCCAGAGAGTGTCCAGGCTTTGAAGACAGAACAACCTACACGCAGCTGTTCTTACTTCAAACCCTTAAGGGTTTAGAAATGGTCTGGTTTTGAATCCCACTCCCTCACTACTCACACCTGGGCCAAGAGAGGAGCCAGACAGCTTTGTTCAGGAAATCTTTCTGTAGAAGCTGCTGTTCTTCTGTCATCTCTCAATAACTGGGGTCTTCTCAGCTGGCGTTGGTAGGGCCGTAGCTCCCAGACCTACCTGCCTTTGCTCTGCTCCTCTCCAGCTCGTTCTTCCCTCAAGGCCTGGAGCACTGTAGTCATGTCACCTCCAAAAGTCCACTGCCCAAAACTCAGCATTTTTAATTCCAGCGTAAGCCATTTACTCCAGCTGTGAAGTGCTGCCAATGGTCCCATTCCCCAACCATTTCCCAGAAGCAGGGATCCATCTGCACTAGCCCACAAGGGGCCAGTGTGCTCATGGCAGGCAGGAGCTGGAGACCTCTTCGGCCCTTGTTAGTGGCAGCTTGCTAATTAAGTTTCCATCACAGGTCCCTCCTGGGCCTTGCAGAGGATGCCTCAGCTGTAGGCTGGGTTTGCAAGCCCAGGCTGGTAGACAGAGGCTCTTGTTTGGGAATGAGGCTCAGAGAAGGACCCATGCCCCAAACCCCAGCAGCCCTACCCAGCCTAGCAGAGCAGATCCTGCTGTGCTGAGCCACGCTCAGGTGTTGGCTGCAGCCCCCAGAGCTGTGCTGAAGGGCAGCACGCTCTCGCTGAGTGCTGTGCCCACAGGAGCCCCTGGTCCTGATGCTTCTGTTCGGCCTTTCAGACTCGGCTGCAGAGGGGTCCATCCAGTCTACGCAAATGAAGCTGAAAAGAGCCCGACTGGCAGATGACCTCAATGAAAAGATTGCGCTCAGGCCGGGTCCTCTGGAGCTGGTGGAGAAGAACATTATTCCCGTTGACTCGGCTGTGAAAGAGGCCATAAAAGGTAGTGACAGGAACGTGTGTGTTGTGTGTGTGCATGGAGTGGGGCAGGGGCTGCCGAGGGGACGAGGAAGCACCACAGTGACAGCAGCAAGTGACCAACCTGGATGTAAGAGATGCATTTATTGCTTAGATTTCATTATTCTCACAGTAACCAGCCCAGTCCAGCACAGCCTGTGAGCACAGCGCTCTCATCTTAAGAGCAGTGACACTGAAACACACACGATTGCTCAGCCACATTCCCTCAGAAAGAACCTCCCTTCTTACACCCCTTCCCTCCCCGGGGCTCTGAGCATAGAAGGGAAACTGTTGGAGACAGGACACTCTCCAGCACGGGAGAGAACCTGAGTGCACAGGTGTGGTTGTGAGACCAGCCCAGATTCTCCCACGTGAGCCCTGCCAAGCTCTCACACCCCAGTAAATGGGGGTGAAGTGGCTCCAGTTCAGCAAGGCTGCGGTTCTCTTTTTTTTTTTAACACTGGTATGTGTATGCAGGGCCCAGCAGAGCAGGATGCTGCATCCCTGGGGTGTGGAGCATCCTTGGGGTGCTAAGTTGATGGAGAACATGGGCAGGGGCCTGCACCCCCAAACAGGGCACACTCCCACCAGCTGGGACCCAGCACTTGCCTTGTGCCTAAGCTTGGTTTTCCTCCATCACCTCCCCCCACCAGAGGAGAGAGGAAGATCCATCCACAATTACTTCCCCCACGCTGCTGCAGGGGAGCTGGTGTGGGAGCCAACACAGAGCAGAAAAGTGACTCAAATTTCACCAGGGCCCGGTGCCAGGACAGGGAGGTCCGAAAGCAGAGAAAGGAGCAGGAAAGGCAGCAGGGTCCCACAGTGACAGGACAGCAGCCGGTATTTTTGAAGCCTGGGGCCACCTCCACATGTCCAAACTGGTGCTCAGGTCTCCAGTGAGGCACTGAGAGCTGCTCTGCTCCTGGAAGCTGCTTGTTCCGTTGCTCATGGTTCCTCGATTCATGGGATAATTTCCATTGGCATAATCCCATTTGAAGGGCCTGTTCTGGGGCTCAGAGCAAGCTGGGCACAATGGCAGGGCTTTGGGACAGAAAGGCTCTTGGAGTGACAGGAGAGATGCCAGAAACGAGAGTTGAAACAGGAAGCACTTTGACTTTCATTTCATCTCAGAAACCATCTTAAACGACATGAAATATTCCAGGCTCAGATACTGCTCTGTCCTGCCCCACAGCTGTCCCTGCTCTTGGTTTGGGGGCTGTGAAATGCAGGCTGTGTATGTACAGCAGCTTCTCCACCCTGGCCCTGGAGCTGCTCTTCTCCCAGCGTGTCGTAGCTCTCCTCTTTGAAGGTGAAATGTTCCAGGACTCTGCCTGAAGAGGAATTTTTAAGGAGAGTTCAAGTAAAATCTCCCCGGCCACTTAGTGAAGGAGAGAACAGTGGAAAAAAAAAAAGTTGCAAAAAGTCCCCCCCCATCCTTTATAAACATTTGAGGCAGTTTGAGCATTACTTTATCCCCTGGAGCTGAGGTTTGGAGGCTGGGCAAACGAGCTTGAATCTTGAATAGAGCGTCTCTCCAGCTGCCTTGTCAGGAGCTCGTGGTAAACAGAGATTTACGGCACCAAACTGTTAAAAACAAAAAGTCTGGCTTAAAAATGATTTGTTCGGTTTTAAATTTCTCCCTTTCACAATGCTCCTCTATCACATTGCTGGTGAAAAACGAGTCCTTGTAAGCCAGTTTCATCCCATTTAGGGTGAAACATGCAGCACATTAGGGTCCGATGTGAAGTTGCTTGGTACCGCAGGGTGCCATGAGAAGAAGGGGGTGCAGCTGCACCAGGAACACCGTCCCAGCCCTCAGGTTTCTGCAGAAGAAAATCCCAAGCTGAAGGATCCTCAAGCTCATTTTTGGAGTCAGAGGCACCTTGTGGTACTCACAGTTTGGGGCAAAGGGCTGAACACAGAGCAGAGATGAGCACTGGCACTCGTGAACGTTAAGCCTTTTGTTTTTGCAATACCAGAAAGATGACAGGGTTTAAAATCATTTTACTTTAACCTTGGAATCTCAACTGTTTATACAGTGGAAAGTTCAGCTGACGTGTTCCTCTAATCACCTCCGGCAGGGTGAGCACGAAGTGCCAGACCCCAACCGAAAGCCCAAACGTCCCAGTGACAGGAGGCCGCCAGTGCCCTGCATAGCTGAGCGGTGATACAAGGAACTTTTTTTACCAGGTCCTTGTCATCACTTTGTCCAATGCGCTCAAGAGGACAATACCCAGCGCATTAGAAACAGCCCGGAGCAAACACCATCCTGCCTGAGATTACAGCAGGGACACGGGATCAAGAAACAATACGCTCAGGCCGGGCTGGGTGAGAGCAGGACAGATAAAGGAAGCATTCCCCATCGGCACAGGCCTGCGGTATCAAGCAGCAGGATGCAGCACATTCCTGTCATGCTCCGGGCTGTCGCTGTGTCCTGAAGGTCCCCTGTGCTCCCAGCTTTGGCACCACTTCTCAACACACGCTTCCCTGCCAGCCCAGCAGGAGACCTGCAGATGGACAAGTCCCCCTTGCCTGGAGTCATTTTTCCCAAGAGGGGATGACCACGCTGACCTGCAGGCACGGGAAGCAGCTCCCATGCAGCCCAAGTGGACCATGCAATGCTGCAGTTCCTCAGGGACCTGTTTGGGTGCTGCCTCTGATGGAGAGGATGGAGAGGACACAGGCCCTATTTCCAGGGACACACGAAGAGAGCAAGTTGAACACAGCTGATCCCATTTCCCCAGCCCGTGTCTGGGCAGCAGCTCGGGCAGGGGGCCAGGGCTCTGTCCTCGCCCACCCTGGCACCAGCAGCCACAGGGAGCGGAGATAACCCTTATCTCTCAGATAGGGGCAGGGGTCAGAGCAGGAGGTGCGTGTCGGTGAGAAGGTGCACATTGCTAGAGCAGCAGCAGGGACAGGTGGAAGCTTGTCCCCAGGCCCTTCCTATTTCCCCATTTGTCACCTCGCTATCAGTGTGCCAAGCTGCCTGACAAACGCCAGACATGAGCACGAGGAGATTACGAGTGTGGCCACGCTGCTCCTTCCTCTACCCCCACCTGCAGCTCTACCGAGGCTCACATGAGACCTTTTTCTTCTCAGCACTTTATTTATCACCAAAACCTCGGGGTCAAGAGCCCTTGCCCATCTGACTAGCAGATAACAGTGCAGGAGCTGTGCAGGCGGAGCAGCCTGGGGCTGTCGGGCAGGCAGTAGCAGTGGTTTGAACCACGTCCCGTGGGTGAAACCTGTGGACAGAGACAGGATGTGGGAGCCTCTGTGCACCTGCAGCGACGTCCATCCTTGCTGGCTCTCATTCCACAAGCAGATGGATCACACTCGGAGCTGATTTCAACCTCAGTCCTCCTGCTGAGGATGGGGTCCCATGCGGAGTGTGGGTGTTTGGCCGGGGTGCTCAGCTGAGAGAGGGCGACTCGTGCTCCTCTCCCATCTCAGCCCAGTGGAGGGGCAGGATGGCAGAGTCCCTCCTGATCCAGTCCTGCTGTGCTGGAGGGCTCCTCCACCCCTTCCTCTGTCCCTGTCCCAAGTAACACGGTCCATGCTCCTGGCTCCTCAGATGCCTCTTCTCTCCCACGGGGCACAGTCCATGGTCCCGGTTCCTCACGCCCCTCATCTCTCCTTCTCCCAAACAACGTGGGCCATGGTCCCGGCTCCTCAAACCCTTCCTCTCTCCCTCTCCCAAGCGCCCCTGTCCATGGCTCGGGCCCCGCTGCTCTCCCTCAGCCGCGGGGCAGCCCCGGAGGTGGCCGGGCCCCTCGGGCACGCCGTGTGCCCCCCACCCACGGCCGGGGAAGGGGCCGAGGCCCCCACGAGGCTCACCCAGTCTCCCCCGTCCCTCCCCGCAGGCTCTGACCTTCGCCCCTCTGCCCCCGCAGGCACCCAGGGCGGCTTTCCCCGCCCGGCCGACGCCTTCGCCTTCGAGGAGGACAGCAGCAACGACGGGCTGTCCCCGGAGCGGCCCCGCAGCCGCGGCTCCCCGGGCCCCGCCGAGCCGCCCCCCGGCTCCAAGGCCCCGGAGCCGCCTCCCACCGCCCCTCCCGGGGCCCCACAGGTAGGGCGAGCCGTCCTGGGGGTCCCGGGGGATGCGGGGCGACAGGGGAGACTCGGGGGGACGGGGATGGCGCAGGGGAGGGAGCACAGGAGGGACTCGCGGGGCCAGGGAAGTGATTCCTCCCCTGTAGTCGGCACTGGTGAGGCCGTGCCTCGAGTGCTGTGTCCAGTTCTGAGCCCCTCAATTTAGGAAGGATTGTGGAGATGCTGGAGCATGTCCAGAGAAGGGCAGCAAGGCTGGGGAAGGGTCTGGAACACAAGTCCTATGAGGAGCAGCTGAGAGAGCTGGGGGTGTTCAGCCTGGAGGAGGCTCAGGGGAGACCTCATCACTCTCTACAAGTCCCTGACACGAGGGTGCAGCCAGGGGGAACAGGCTCTGCTCGCAGGCAGCCAGCACTAGGACAAGAGGACACAGCCTTAAACTGTGCCAGGGGAGGTTCAGGTTGGGCATCAGGAAGAATTTCTTCACAGAAGGGGTGGTTGGGCATTGGAATGGGCTGCCCAAGGGAGGTGGTGGGGTCACCGTCCCTGGAGGTGTTTAACAAAGCCTGGGTGTGGCACTCAGTGCCATGGTCTGGGTGACAAGGAGGTGTTGGGTC